>JACGDI010004221.1:959971-971575 GCA_014898725.1 Jacaranda copaia
TTGAAGTTCACTTCGATTCAATTGAATTGAGGCGGGGAATTTACATACCATTCAAAGGAAATTAAGTACAAACCATGCAAAAATAAAGCATAAAATTTATTTCTTTGAAGTTCACTTCACTTCAATTGAAACGAGGCAAGGAATTTGAGAACCATTCAAAAGAAATAAAGTACAAACCCTGAAATAACGATGTATAAAATTTGTTTCTTTGAAGTTCACTTCGTTTCAATTGAATCGAGGTGGGAAATTTGTGTACCATTCAAAGGAAATAAAATACAAACTCAGAAATAATGAATTATAAAATTTATTTCTTTATAGTTCACTTCAATTCAACTGAATCAAAACAGAAAATTTGCGTACCATTCAAAAAAAATGAAATACAAACCCAGAAATAAAAAATTATAAAATTTATTTCTTTGAAGTTCACTTCGATTCAATTGAATTGAGGCAAGGAATTTACATAAAATTTGAAGGAATTGAAGTATAAACCAAGCAAAAATAAAATATAAAATTTGTTTCTTTGAAGTTCACTTCGATTTAATTGAATCAAGGAAGGGAATTTACATACCATTCAAAGAAAATGAAGTACAAACCTAAAATAATGAAATATAAAATTTGTTTCTTTGAAGTTCACTTCGATTCAATTGAATCGAGATAGGAAATTTGCGTACCATTCAAAGAAAATGAACTACAAATCAAGAAAAAACAAAGTACAAAATGTGATTCTCTGAAGTTTACTTCGATTCAATTGAATTGAGGTAGAGAATTTGCGTACCATTTGAAGGAAATGAAGTACAAACCAAGAAAAAACAAAGTAGAAAATGTGTTTCTCTAAAGTTCTATTTGATTCAATTGAATCAAGGCAGGGAATTTGCATACCATTCAAAGAAAATGAAGTACAAACCAAGCAAAAATAAAATGTAAAATTTGTTTCTTTGAAGTTCACTTCAATTCAATTGAAAAGAGGCAAGGAATTTGAAAAGCATTCAAAGGAAATGAAGTACAAACCCTGTAATAACAAAGTATAAAATTTGTTTCCTTGAAGTTCAGTTCGATTCAATTGAATCGATGCTGGGTATTTGTGTACCGTTCAAAGAAAATGAAGTAAAAATCCTGAAATAATGAAGTATAAAATTTGTTTCTTTGAAGTTCATTTCGATTCAATTGAATCAAGGGAGAGAATTTGTGTACAATTTGAAGAAAATGAAGTACAAACCTTAAATTAATGAGGTATAAAATGTGTATCGCTAAAGTACAATTCAATTCAATTGAATAAAGGCAAGAAATTTGAGTTCCATTCGAAGAAAATAAAGTACAAACTATGAAAAAATAAAGTATAAAATTTATTTCTTTGAAGTTCACTTCGATTCAATTAAAACGAGGCAAGAAATTTTAGAATTATTTAAAGAAAATGAAGTACAAAGCCTAAAATAACAAAGTATAAAATTTCTTTCCTTGAAGTTCACTTCTATTCAATTGAATCGAGACAGGGTATTTGCGTACTATTCAAAGGAAATGAAATACAAACTCTGAAATATCAAAGTATAAAATTTGTTTATTTGAAGTTTATTTCAATTCAATTGAATCTAGACAGGGAATTTACGTATAATTTAAAGGAAATGAAGTACAAACCTTAGACTAATGAGGTATAAAATGTGTATCGCTAAAGTACAATTCAGTTCAATTGAATCAAGGCAATGGATTTGAGTTCCATTCGAAGAAAATGAAGTACAAACCAAGAAAAAATAAATTATAAAATTTATATCTTTGAAGTTCACTTTGATTCAATTGAAACGAAGCAAGAAAATTGAGAATCATTCCAAGGAAATAAAGTGCAAATCCTGAAATAACAAAGTATAAAATTTATTTCTTTGAAGTTCACTTCGATTCAATTAAATCGAGACAGGGAATTTACATACCATTCAAAGGAAATGAAGTACAAACCCAGAAATAACAAAGTATAAAATTTGTTTCTTTGTAGTTCACTTCGATTCAACTGAATCGAGACAGAAAAGTTTCGTACCATTAAAAAAAATGAAGTATAAACCCTAAAATAAAAAAGTATAAAATTTGTTTCTTTGAAGTTCACTTCGATTCAATTGAAACGAGGCATGGAATTTGAGAATTATTCAAAGAAAATGAAGTACAAACCCTAAAATAACGAAGTATAAAATTTATTTCTTTGAAGTTCACTTCGATTCAATTGAATCAAGGCAGGGAATTTGCATACCATTCAAAAGAGCTCAAACACTGAAATAACAAAGTATAAAATTTGTTTCTTTGAAGTTCACTTCGATTCAATTGAATCAAGACAAGAAATTTGCGTACCATTCAAATGAAATGAAGTACAAATCAAGAAAAAACAAAGTACAAAATATATTTCTTTGAAGTTCACTTTGATTTAATTAAAACGAGGTAGGGAATTTGAGTACAATTCGAAGAAAATAAAGTACAAACCCTGAACTAACGAGTTATAAAATGTGTTTCGCTAAAGTACACCTCGATTCCAATGACAATTTGAAAACCATTCAAAGAAAATGAAGTACAAATTCTGAACTAACGAAGTATTAAATTTGTTTCGTTGAAGTTCAATTCGATTTAATGGAATTGAGGCATGAAATTTATGTACCATTCAAAGGAAATGAAGTACAAACTAAGAAAAAATAAAGTACAAAATGTGTTTCTTTGAAGCTCACTTCGATTTAATTGAAACAAGGCAGAAAATTTGAGTACAATTCAAAGAAAATGAAGTACAAACTCTGAAATAATGAAGTACAAAATGTGTTTTGCTGAAGTACAATTCAGTTCAATTGAAAATGCCCAGTGAATTTAAGTATAATTCGAAGGAAATAAAGTACAAATTCAAAACTAAGGAAGTATAAAATGAAATTCGTTAAAGTATAAAATTTAACTAATTTACTGATTCTTTGCATGTTTGACAAGTATTTAAAATTTCTCAATTTGTGATAGAATTCTTTGTGTCCTTCCATACCTAGGATCAGATCAGCAATCAGGTGTATTAATGAGTCCAACATCATCTGGCTGGAATAGATTCATATCAAACGTAGGAATATGTTTTATCACTACTTGGTATGCTTGTTGATACATCTCAACTCGGTAGTATTGTTCGGTGAAGTCATACAGTGAAAATGACCTTGACTTGATACAAGTACAAGTATGTTTACATGGTATTTTATCATTCTACCATGCTCTGCACGAACAAACCCTACCATGTAAATCTACAGCATACTATTTATCTTGCTCAATCACCTCAAAGTTCCAGCCACTAGACATGACAACTTTTAAGTTACGAGAACGCATATGATTGATTGTCAACTTCTTCTCTTGCTTGGGACATATTTGACCAACCATCTTATGAGATTCTTCTTGTTGATCATGCATCATAACCATTATTTGTGTGTGTATGTGATCAACCATGGCTGCAACTGGCATAAATCAGGCTGGTTTAACCCAATTTTTCCAATATTCTGCTTGATTATTGTTTATTACCCCCCATCGATCTCCACTAAATAAGGAATTTGCCCAACATGGTGGGTTAGACTGCATAATAAAGTCTCTGGCAAGCGGCAGCGACTTTAAGATGTTGTCTATATGTTGTGTATACTCCTGCCTTGTAAGTGCATATGCGGTTTTCATAAAAATAGAGCACCAATGTTCTTGTTATGTAGAGGGTACTTCCTTAATACCTTAATTTAAAATAATAAAACAGTAATGTGATAAATGTTACGAATTAGAGTTTATTTCATATAATTGTTTCACAAATAAAGATAAATGACACTTACTTGTTTCCTAAAGTTATCCACTAAGTGTCTCAAGCAATATGCATGGTGGCTACCGAAAAATATCATGGGGATGGCCTTAAGAAGACCTAGATGTCTATCGAAAAAGAAAGTGAACCTTGATAAGCCAGGCAGATATTGAGAATCTAAGACACTTCTTAGCTTAAAGCAGAGCCACTCCCAATTAATATTATTTTCAGAGTCAACAACTGCATACGCTAGCGTGAATAAGCCATCATTAGCATCCTTACTAACAGAACTGAATAAGAATCCTTTATATTTATATTTAATATGGGTGCTATCTAAAAATATCAATGGCCTGCATTCCCTGAGAAAACCAATAAGGCAGGCACTAAAACATATAAATAGCTAATGAAATTTTTGACTAATTGGGTCAATCTCATAGTCTGCAATACTTTCAGGGTTTTTCCTCTTCACAACATCACAGTAGCACCTCAACTTATCATAAGATCCCTTTTCAACACCATGGATGTCTTGCATCGCTAATTCCTTACCCATTCATGCTTTATGGTACCTAAGTTCCACACCGTATTCTCTGTGGACATCTTTCAATATGGTGGAGGGCCGATAACATGGCTCTAATCTCAATTTATCCTTTACAATGTTAGCAACCCAAGCAGAATCGGCTTTAGGATGTCCCCTTGTTCAAAGATTAGCCTCACCACATGTGTGCTCTAGATTGCATTTTTGAATGCCAATAATTTATCAGCCTCATGCCTTGATGTGTAGATTCTCCATTTGCAATTTTCATCACTGCAAACGGCTATAATTTTTTTGTTGTCATTTTTCTTGTATTTAAATGACTGCAAAGTAGACACAACATAATTCTTAATCATGATTCTGAACTCTTGAGCATCCTTGAATGTCTGACCCTCCCCAAATATGCAATTCCTCCATGCATCAATTGAATTGCTATTTAAAGCCAATTCATTGTGCGATGCATTGGTCGAACCAATTTCCTCCTCGACTGTATCCCTTGAGGTTGACAAATGAAGTATAATTTCATAAAAAATAAGTACAAAATTTAATAAATTGAAGTATAAAACTCTAGCAATTATAGTATAATTTTTGATAATCTATTAGTAGAACACTTGAAGTATAAAAATTAAATAATAGAGTACAATTTTATGTGAAATGAAGTACAATTTTAGATAATTGGAGTATAAGTTTGTATAAGATGAAGTACAATTTTGAATAGTTTAAAAGTATAAAACCCTGGCAACTGCATTACAATTTTGGATAATCAATAAATAGAACATATGAAGTATAGAACTTCAATGAATAGAGTACAGTTTTAGGTAAAATAAAGTATAAAATGAAGTATAATTTTAGAAAAAATTAAAATTTTAAGTAAAGTTTAGATAATCAATAAATAGAACACTTAAAATATAAAACTTCAATGAATAGAGTACAGTTTTAGGTAAAATAAAGTATAAAATGAAGTATAATTTCAGAAAAAAATTAAAATTTTAAATAAAATTTGGATAATTAATAAATAGAATACTTGAAGTATAAAACTTCAATAAATAAAATACAGGTTTAGGTAAAATGAAGTATAATTTCATTAAAAAAGTACAATTTTAAATAAAGTGAAATATAATAAATTCAACTAATTGAATTACATGTTTAGATATAATGAAGTACAATTTCGGAACACTTAAAGTATAGCACTTTAATGAACATATTACACGCTTTTTAAAATGAAACAAGTATAATTTCATAAATGAAAGTACAATTTTACATATAAAAAAGTACAATTTCAGAACATGTGAAGTATAAAATCCCTGCAAAAGAAGTATAATTTTTTATAATCAATAAATAGAACACTTGAAGTATAGAAAATCAATAAATAGAGTACAGGTTTAGGTAAAATAAATTATAAAATGAAGTATAATTTCAGTAAAAAGAAGTACAATTTTAATAACGTGAAGTATAATTTTTGAATATTTGAAGTACAAAACCCTAGCAACTGCAGTATAATTTTTGATAATTCGTTAGTAGAACATTTTAAGTACAAAACTTAAATTATATAGTACAATTTTATGTGAAATAAAATATAATTTTAGATAACTAGACTACAAATTTGTATAAAGTAGAATAGTTTAAGTATAAAACCCTAGCAACTGCGGTATAGTTTGGGATAATCATTAAATAGAATACTTGAAGTATAAAAAATTAATGAATAGAGTACATATTTAGTTAAAATAAAATATAAAATGAAGTATAATTTTAGAAGAAAATGCAATATGATTTTAGATAAAGTGAAGTATAATTTCCAAATTTATGAAGTATAAAACTTCAGAAATGGCGGTACAATTTTTTATAACAGTTTAATTGAGTACTTGAAATATAAAACTTAAATAATGGTGTACAATTTTTGTCAAATGAAGTACAATTTTATTTGCAATAAAATATAATATAAAACTCTTTAAAGTAGAGAAAGATTTTCAAATAAACGGTGTACAATTTCAGAACTTTTGATATACAAAACTTTACAAACCGTATTACAGTTTAGATTCTATGAAAGTATTACCTTAAAACATCATAACTCTTCTTGGCATTGTTGCTTGATTCATCCTTTCAGTTTACTAGAATGTCAACAATGTTCATTTTTAATGTCAAATGCAATAAGAACATATTCAGAACATCTTCATCATAAGTCAATGTCACATACAATCTTTGATGTGGAGCTATGTATTGCAAACTGAAGAGCTCGACATTGATTTCACTCCATTTTCTTGCTAGATTAATGTACATGTCCATTAAAATCGTAGTATCCTTAATGGACATTATATGGAGTTGGTATTTGTAGCGGCAACTCCCCAACAATTGATTGAACACTCCAACTTCACTGCTGGTTGACATTGTTGAAAAAATATAAGAAACTCAGAAGCAACTGAGAAGAAGAAGAAGAAATTCAAAAGTAAAGATTAAACTAGAAAATGATAAAAATGAAAAGAGAATAAGACAATACAAATGCCGGGTTGATGGTTGTTTCTCGTTTCTGTTGTGGAGCTGCTTGTGGTTTTTTTTTTCTTCCTATTTTTGGAAATGATACTGATATTGCTATGGTTTACTGTTGCCATTTGTTTATAATAAAGAAATGAAAAAAATGAGTAGAAAATATTACACTTAAGGGCATTTTTGTCAAATCAGGTGAGTAGGGAGTAAACTTTAAAATTCTTACAAAATTAGGGAGTCTAGTCTAACAAGAATCAAGTGGGGACTAATCACAAAAATGAAAAGTGATTTTGGTACTTTTAAATAAGTCTTCCCTTAGAAATTAGATGAAAGATGACTTTTTAGCTAATTGTTTAATTAGTTACCTATATTGAGATTCGAAAAGGATATTATCAAGTCCAGTGGCTCGTAACTCAAGTGGAATCCGTCTCTCCTATTATGTGGGAAGTCTTGTGTTCAAGGCGTAATAAATGCATTGTACACTTTATGTGTATTGTGTGTAGTTTATAATTTGATTTGAAAATAGAAAGATATTAATACTATGATAGAAATTCATCATTAAAATTTTTTTTATTTGCAATACTCTCTTTAAAAAAAAAGAAAATTATTATTAAAAATTTTGATATTGATTCAATCATTAACGATACTATGATATGAAAGAGCGGCATGCTTAACTTTGATGATAACATGTATTTCAAATTTATAAATTATAAAATTTGTATTTTAAAATTTTCATATTTTATAATTTTTGCTCCCAATCTACTTTAGTAGCTGTTAATGAGTTAACTATTGATTATTCTTCTATTATAAGTTAATAATTATTTCAAGAACATAATACAAAAAACACAAAATTCTAAAATTTTTAAGTCACATAAAAAATTAATGTATCTCGAGTTAAACTGGAGTAAGGGGTTATGATTATCAATAATCATGTGATAAATAAAAATGGTTTTTCCCAGGTACGTCGAGATTAGTAGGTGGATGCATTATGCTAGGTTGGTGGAGGAGGAAATCAACAATTCCGACGAGCCAATATTGCTCCACGCGGCGCACTCTCTCAGAGACGTGTCTTTCTTTGATTCGTTCTAGAGGTTAAGTCGGTTTCTCCTGTACTACTTTCCACTGCACCTCATAAAATTTATTGCCGGTGATCTGTTCATTTGGTATTTCTAGTAAATGGTTAAATTCAATGTTTTTAAAATTGAATTGGAAAAAAAATCGACCATTTTACTTGTTATTATTGATTTAACCAATTTGATTAATTGGATCATTAATTCGACCTGTATGATGTTATAATAATGTAATAATTATATTTAATTTTATAAATATAATATTTCAATATTAACAAAAAAAATAAAATTTTCAATGATATAAATAGAATATTATTTGAAAAAATTTCAATTTATGTATTTTTTTAATATTTTTAAAAAAAATACTATTTTATAATTAGTCAACTATAAATAAATAAAAAAAAATATTTCACATTAATTTAAGTAATAATTCATTTCATACTTCAACTTCAAATAAAAAAAAAGTTTTTTACGCTAAATATTCAATATACTCTAAGAGAGATTAAACAAAATAAAAAATAAATTATACACAAGTATTTACATATAATTACCACTTCATTAAATTTCAAGAAAATAAATTTATGTTTTAAAAAATTATATGTCCAAAATCTTTAATCATTATCTTTCAACTCATAATATTTTTTTTACATTTTTTATTTTTTTAAAAAAATTAATTTTTAAATTTTTCAAAAAAAAAAAGAAAAATAAGTGAATCGGTCAAAAACCAATACTGGTTTGACCGGTTTAGACCAATCTAACCAGTCACAAGTTTTTATACTTGAACCAGACTGAATTGGTCTCCAGTCATCGGTTCGATTGGCCAGATCAATCGATCCAATCCGATTCAAAAAATATTGGTTAAATTAATATATTTTAATAATCTCATTAAATTTTAAATTTGTTAATTACAACTAGTTATATTTGAAGATAATAAGTATTAATTAAAAAGTTGCACTGAAAAAAAAAAAAGCTTTTTACTAAAATTAAATATGTATAGTAAATGGTATTTAAGTGTAGTAAAAGTTATTAACTACCCTTGTGTTACACTTTTCTAGCCATAGTCATCACAAGTGAGATAAAAGCTTAGTTACACTTTTTCAACCGTAGCAATTCTCTTTAGCTCGAAATTATTTTTAATTACTACAAATTTAATGTGTGATAAAAAGTTATCAAATACACCATTATCTTTCACCATAATTAAAAAAGCATAGTATATAGTTGTTAGTTACCACACTTTGAAAAACGTAGTAAATATTTAAATAATTTCTAACTACAATTAAATGTAGTAAGAATAAAATTATTTTTGGGGGCTTTTGACAAATTTTACTAATAAGCTACCTTTTTTATCTATACACTCACCATGGGTACATTAAAACTCAAACTCTTGACATTATACTTATGTATTTGAAGATGATGCCTCTAGGCCAATAATTTGCTAATTTATATTTATTTGATTAATTGATCAACTTTTTTATAGTAAAAATTATTGGAGGCAAATTTTTATTTTACTTTCAAACTTGATTTTTCCTACTATGTTAAGTGACTTTTCTAACTAACTAAATTAAATGTCTTATTGATTAATCAAGTATTTTTTAATAACAATTGTAGTAAAAATTTTAACCTCTAATTGTATAATTTAAAACTGAGTAATTAAGAATTTTTTGGATGGTATTCGTTCATTTAGAATTCAATTAATTTAAATAAATAAAATTTTAATAATAAAAATTGAGAGCAATTTCTTTTTACCATAAAAAGCATAGCTTTCAATATATTTTACGTTCTTTTTTTTTAAGTGAAAAAATTGTATTTAACATCATAATCTTTGCAATCAAACATTCATAACTTCTATTATTTTTGCTCATATTATATAAGAAATTTTATAAGTAACATTTGATTCTATAACCATTTATTAGAGCACGATTTGTTTGAGCGTTGTTCCAGTGTGATTGTGCAACGCCCCGACCCAAGTGGCGCCTGCTCTTCCCCGGAATGCTACCTCGGTCCAGATTTTATTAGTAACTTTTTTTTTCTTTCTTTCCCAAATCGTTTCAATGCAAAACATAAGTTCATAATAACATAGGTGATGAGCCATATCATAATCAAAGAATAATATCTATATCAACTAGGCATGCTTCAAACTACAAACCAAACCCGAGTTCCTGTAATTTTATAATTGCCCAAAGACTCACATTAAATATTAAAAGCTCTAGCCTATCATACTTTATGAAAAGATAAAACTGACAGTCTACTAATGGATACACTATTACCTTACAAACAAGTATACATGTCGTATTCTTATCATTTATAGCAATCCTGATAACATTATATATACTAGCCACCTTGTGGCCCAAGCTCATAGTACCTTCTAATCCTTAATCTTGGGTAAAGAATAGAAAAAAATAGCACAAGGAGGGTAAGTTCAGATAGATCAAAAAGGTAATGATCCAAATAGATAAACAGTAAAAACGATGATTATAGAGTATAGAACAACATCAATCTAACGTATCACAACTACAAGTATGTGTTAATGGAACAAGTTGTCAGATAATAACCACTTTTCACATAATCACAAAATAGATTTGAATAACAATATGTTAGGTTTTATAAATTATGAGCTAACTCCATGCCATCCCATACCAGCGAAGAGGCATCTCTAGTTTTCATAATATTTCATGGCAAATCTTATATTTCAAAACTTAGGTGTTGGATTCATTTTTAAAGAACTGAACGCACAGGAACATTTTAGGTTTAAAAAGCTCAAACTCAAAATCCAAGTTTTGATTTAGTTTTATAAAATAAGTTAGACAAGGAACCTCCAATAAGCTTCAGGAACCTCCGATCCTTACTGATAAACCTTTAGGTCACAGCCAACCTCCAATTGCCCCAAAGTTAAGATCACAAATTGGGTCAGCTAATATGATTGCCTCCATCATAATTAATAGTATGGGTCAGCCAATATGATTGCCTCTATCACAATATAACAATACAGGTCAACCAATATGATTGTCTCTATCACTAATATAATAGTATGGGTTAGCCAACAGACAGCTTCTATCATAATATAATGATATGGGCCAGCTAACATGACTGCCTCTATCACAGATATAACACTACAAGTTAGTCAACTTGGCTGCCTCTAATATCCAGGTATAAACAAACTTGTGTATCCACAATAATAATATGCCATGCTTGAAGTAGTGCAAATGTGGAGATGCGCAATAACAATATGTCATACTCATAGCGGTGCATATGTAATAGTATAATAACAAACCAACTTGCCAAGTTAAATAGGAAATCAATAGGTTAAGGTTGAGTTTATAACAAAATAGTAGTCTCGGTGATTATAGCAAAATATATTTTCAAATCCACTTTAAGTTTCCCAACACAATCACCCATGTCAGGTAAAAATAACATATATCGTAATTAGTTAAAAACCACAATTAGTGTACAAGGCCATTGTATGGAAAAATTTCACAAATAGTTTACTTTTACGGAACTCATATGAGCAGGATATTCGGCTTCGAATTCAACAATTTCATATAAGTAAAAAGTTCAATTATGTATGGCTCAAGAATTGCAAATGAGGAGTCCAAATATTTGTTAAGAGCATGAAGCAATATTAGGCTGTTAAACATGTTGATATTTCGAAGAATGATGGCTCAAGAATTATAAACCCAGAAGATCAACTTAGATAGACCATCAAAGTTCAACATAATGACCGCAAAATAGTGAACAAACAATAGTGATATATG
>JACGDI010004221.1:971618-990293 GCA_014898725.1 Jacaranda copaia
TATATATATATGTAAGATGGAACCTATGTCATAGAAAGGATTAGGCAACAAGTAGCAATGATATGCTAACAACAAGAGGAGCAATTTAAACAGATTGGCAGAATTAACACAAGAGCCAAAGAATAGCATAGAACAATAGTCAACAATTATTAGGTCTTAACACAGATAAAGTCAAGCCACTAGGATAAAATAGCAAGTATATATGTTATTTTCCAAGCAAAGAAAGCTAATATATACCTCACATGGCATTATTAAATAGTGGCCTTTTCATAGTGAGCTCAATAGATTCTCTTTTGTTACTAAATTAGACTATGTTCGATTCCAAATCACATCCCAAAATTAGTTCTATTGCTTTTGGAATTAAATTTGGAGCAATATGTTCAACTACTACTAGAGCTGTCATCGCATCATTTGCCGCCATCGTCTGTCACCACCCATGTGTGAACTAACTTGATCAAAATATTCCTCTTGTCGAGCCCATAAAAATCCCTCAACCAATTTCACCATTCACTGCCTCCTCGTTGGTGGATTGAGCTAAAAATACCACGAAAGCCCTAGCACCACCGCCATATTTTTGATTCAATTACTTTACCTTCGACTGTCGAAACTGAAAATTGAACATACCAATGCATTTCTCTCATCGAGCTTGTCAAAACCCACCGCACATTTCCCATTTTAACCATCGGAGATTGGTGACCTATCGCCGCCACAGCCTTGCTCTGCCGCCTCTATTTTTTTTGGTGAAATTGTCGCCAATTCCAGGTGTTCTTGGTACCGTTGTGTTCATTAAGCTACGAGAAAGCAAACCATGATCCCAGCTTTCTATTTTGAGCTAAAATAGAGCAAAACCAAAGGTGGGAAAGCTTGGGACAATTTATGAAAATTTGATACAATTTTTTCCTTCATTTTATGGATATAAATATTTTCAGCCCTTTTCAATTTAGCCCAAGATGTTTTGACCGACTTCAATTAAACCTTTGAACTTTTAAACTGCTTCACTTTCATCCTTAAACTTTAGTTGAATCTTCCAACTTTTATTTTTCATACTTGGACCCCTAACATTTTTACTTCTAGGCAATTAAGTCCAAATTTAATTATTTTAAAATCCTTCAACTTTTAACTTGCTCACATTAACCCTTAATATTTTTGATTCGGTGTAATTAAGTTCCTAATTTAATTAATATTTGATCCTTTGACTTTTAATATTTACACTCAGGCCTTAATTGATTCAATTAGCAATTAAATTATGATTAATTCCTTATTTTAAAAGGTATATTGTTGAAGTTGAGACTTGAATTTATCTTATATTAATTTTATTATGAAATTCAAAATGCAGATGTTATACTCTCCCCCTTTAATAGAATCAAGTTCCCAAATTCTTGTATGAACCTAGAAGAACTTAGAACGCTATCACTTTTATTTTGCATTTTTGGGACGATTCTGCGACAATTCTTTTCTCATTCTGTTTCTTCCACCTATTCTTTTCTCCAATCTCTAAAAATGTCTACTTGTTGATATTGGAACTATGGTTTCTATTATTTTGAACTTCTTGTACAAGTCCCTCTCATTTTTTTAATTTACATGTCGATTTTTAACTTGATACACCATGACCATATTTTTCTAAGAAGTTCCATTGATTTATAGGAGGTGACTCTATCACAGTAAAGCAATTCAAGGCATCGAATTGTATAGTCTAAGTGGAACAATCTTATTTAGTGACTTAGATTCCCTTAAAACATATGTAATCAACTTCCTAAGAAGTTACCTTAGTATAATAAGGCAACTTATATTATAAACAGAAGGTAATTCTCATTATATCTATTCTTTTTGTATGTTGGTTCAACCTTAAGGTAACTATAGGCTTTCACCATAAGCTAAGTAATTTTTGTGAGTCAAGCTTTCTAGATCCCACATTCCAAGAAGTCTATTCAGTTCCTATTGTTATCCCATAAGTCTTTACCAGGGATACTTTGGTTTTTTCTCAACACCCTAAGGCTCTCTCTCATTTTTAATCAATGTCCTTATGTTCTGATTGCTAATCCTTTCATAACTATGATGAATGAAGCCCAACAAGGTGTTTTCCTTAATGTCGTTTATGATATTTTGAAAGATACTAACTAACCTCATTTATGAATAAACCACAAAGGTATCATTTTACTACAACTAGAATCCTATCTCATGCCACCTTACTTTTAGAATCTATTTATGCAGTTGACAAGAGAAGGTTGGCGTCACCATCTATCCTCTCGAAGATCCTCAGCCGTGATGTTCGCATCATGGTATCCTAATTGGTTGAGTCAATTAGTTCTCATCTGTCCTTTGTAATTTAATTGATCTATAATTACATCTTGGCTGACATTTTCTGCTGATATTATCTTTTAACGTATCAAGAGTTTGGGCTTTGGAGGACGAACTTGGAGTAGCTCAGTCTATTTTGTTGAACTCGAATCATTCCTAAATAGTACTAAAGTGGCTATGTTATCACATCATGTAGGACACTTGGACATGAGATAAGCTTTCTAGAGTTTCAATTAGTGTATACTATTATGTCCATATGCGAGTTCATGTATATATAAGTTAATTTAGTTCTTAAGAATATTGGAACTTTTGATTAGCCTAATTTTATAATCAACATTAGTATTTTCATTTGTTTCAGAAGGTATAGGACACCAAAATCATGATAAGAGATCTCCAGTAGTCTAATTATTCCACACAATTTTATTCGCACATGATCTTTACGTACAGTTCTATCGACTATGTGTAAACAAATCTTATCATCAAGTATATGATGTTAGGTTCTAGTAACTTCCTGGGTTGAGGTTAAGATATAGCTTCTTATTATCTCTAAAGTACTTTTCACTTTTGCCTGATATTTTTCATAACAACATTCTAATTTTTCTTTAATTTATATTACAATTCCTAAGAAACTCATTTCTCACACCATCATTCATTCTACTTTTCTATTGTCATTGTTAGGTCGTACTAGTGCTCTTCTAACATCAAGAAACTAATTGCCTTGATCATGTGCACCCGTAATTCACTGATAACCTCACATAGTCTTTTTATGAGTTCATTTTCCCATTTCTCTATTAGAAACCATTATGCGGTGATGCAAATCAATCTTTCTATCAAAATGATGATTATCTTGATCCTAATCCCATATATATTAAACATGCATTGTCCCAATTGACCTTTCATTTCTCAAGTTTCTATTATCATTCAAGTGTTCATTCAACCACGTGACCCCAAAAAATGTTATTCCACCGAGCATAAGTAAAGTTGTATGTATGTAACTCAAAGTAACGAACTATATACTAGATGGCCCTCTCAGTATCAATCATTGTACTCTTTAATATCAAGCACTATCCCAAAATTTCACATCCCAGCAAAATCATCTAGTGAAATCTAACCTCCAATAATCCAGAAATATCATAATTCGAGGATCCTATCTAGGTATACTTAGGTTTTCAACTCAAGTATTCACATCCCAACTGATCCTTTAATTCAAGCTTAGTCCCCAATAACCACAATGATTCCACCTCTAAGAGTCATTCTCATAGTGACCTAAGTCATCATTAAACCCAGGCTCAGATACCATGCTATAACTCCTTGACCCATAAGGCATCCACTTTTGTTCAAAATGCTACCTCAGTTGGGATTTCACTGGTAACTTTTTTGAAAGTCGTGTGAACATGATTTTTGGTTGCATAATTCAACAATTTCAGACATGTAAAAATTTCAAGTATGTATAGCTCAAGAATCGTGGAAGAGGAGTCCAAATAAATTGTCAAAAGTGTAAAATAATATCAAGTTGTTAAACAGGTTGATATTTCGAAGAACGATAGCTCAAGAATTATAGGCCCAAAAGATCAACCCAGATAAACTGTTAAAGTTCAACACAAGGACTACATGATAGCGAACAAACAATAGTGATATATTCACACACACATACACACACACACATATATATATATATATGTATATATGTAAGATAGAACATATATTATAGAAAGGATCAAGTAACAAATAATAATAATATGCTAACAATAAGAGGAATGATTTAGACAGACTGACAGAATTAACACAAGAGCCAAAGAATAGCATAGAATGACAATCAACAATTATTGAGTTTTAACACAAACAAAGTCAAGTAGCAAGGATAAAATAGTAAGTATATATATTCTTTCCTCAGCAAAGAAAGCTAATATAAACCTCATTTGGCAATATCAAACAGTGGCCTTTTCATAGTGAGCTCAATAACTTCTCTTTGTTATCAAATTAGACTGGGTCTGAGTCTAAATCATATCATAAAATTAGTTCTATCATGTCCGAAATTAAATCTGGTGCAATCTATTCAACCATCGCTACCTCTAGAGCTGTTATCGCTTGCCGCTACGTGTGTGTGAATCAACTTGACCAAAATGTTCCTCTCGTTGAGCCCGTCAAAACCCCTTAATTAATTTTAGCATTTATCGTCTCCTCATCGGAAAATTGAGCTAAAGCCATCATTAAAGTCCTAACCCCATTGGTGTTGCCTTTCCACCTCAATTACTCCACCGTCAGCCATTGAAATTGAAAATTGAGCATATTAATGCGTTCCTCTCATAGAGCCCATCAAAACCCACTTTGTGATTTCCCATTTTAACTAGCAAAGACTGGTGACCCATCATCATCATTGCCTTGCTCCGCCATCTCTACTTTTTTCAACAAAATCTTTATTGATTTCAGGTGTTCTTGGTACCATTGTGTTCATTGGGCTGTAAGGAAGCTAACCATGGTTTTAGTTTTCAATTTTAACCTGTAATAAAGTAAAACCTAAGGTGGGAAGAGCTTGGGTCAGTTTGTGAGAATTTGATATAATGTTGTTCTTCATTTTATATATAGAAATAGCCCTTTTCAATTTAGCCTCAAATGTTTTGATTGCCTTCAATTAAACCCTTGAACTTTTAAACTGCCTTCACTGTAGTCCCTAAGCTTCAATTGAGTCCTCTAACTTTTATTTTTTACACCTTAACCCCTAATATTTTTGCTTTGGGGCAATTAGGTCCAAATTTTATTATTTTAAAGTCCTTCAACTTTTAACTTGCTCACATTAACCCCTAATTTTTTGATTCAATGTAATTGATTCCCAAGTTTAATTAATATTTGATCCTTTGACTTTTAATATTTACACTCAGGCTTTAATTGATTCAATTAGCAATTTGATTATGATAAATTCCTCATTTTAAAAGGTATTTTGTTGAAGTTGAGACTTGAATTTATCTTATTTTAATTTTATTTTGAAATTCAAAATTTGGGATGTTATATATTGTGAATGGTCTCTTCAAATGAACTCAATAGATCACATAAAATATCACTAATATTATGTATATATAGGTAATGTATTTTCCTATAATTACAATATTACATCAAATTATTAATCAATAGCTAATTCAATACATATGTCAATAACAAAAAAGATTATAATGAACAAGAAGTTGATAACAAGCTTATACTTGTACTCATAGATTTAATAAAACTTGAACTTAAAATTTCATGCTTATTGAGTTTAGGACCTCTATCTTAATTGTTTGACTAGTTATCACTACTATATATAACATATTTAAAAATTTATTTATTAGGACATTTTTAGCCCTAACAATCCCAATAACATGTTGTAATTAGCACTTAAATCAAGTGGAATGTTTCCCAAATTACATGATGAGAGATTGATTATACTTAATTGTATTGTATGCATATCTTTGAGCTTTAAATGTATGCCAATTTTGGTTAAATTCATAGCATAAAGTGGGTGTAAACTTTGAGAACAAAAAAGTATGCAATTATGTGTATATGAAAAATGAACATTATCCCACATTGTAAATGAGACAAAAGAAAGAGTGATACACACGTGAGGTATGCACTAAATGCATTCATCATTGCTATTGTCTCCTACCCCACTGCAACCTGATTTGGGCTAAGCATTTCGACAAATTATCTTGACTTAATTTTTTTTTCAAAGATCTTAATTTTATTTGAAATTTGAATTTTTAAAATAAGGTGTTACAGATTGCATGAACATAGTCTAGAATGTATCTAGACACTTTTTGGTTCCCCCTACACCTATATAAGCCTTTGCCTTACTTCTGGCAAAATACACAACACCAAGTATCTGTTCTTTTTTCCAAATATCTTTGCTCTTTCAACTCTATATATCACTCATGCTTCAGTGTCCTAGTGTACAAAATAAAGCTCTTTAACTGTCTTATCCTAGAAAAAGTATTGCTACACTAGTGCACAGGCGAGTGGGGAGATAATTTCTTCAAGGCAAACCAGCTCATTGGTGATTTAGTAGGTAACTTTATTTACATACAGAATGCAAACAAGTACTCCGTTCTGGTATTCTTCTATTATTTATCCAAATATTGGTTTGTCTTGATTTTGATTTTTGTCTTAATTTATATGAACTATTAAACATTGTCTCTTTGATTATCTATACTAAATTGCTACTTTTACAATTTTAGATAATATGAACTCAATATTTCCAACAATCTTGAAAAAATATGTTTAACTATTTTATATAAATGGCATCTACAAGTTGTAATAACATGTTGAACTCTAAGATTAATCTATTTAGATTGTTGAAAAAGTTCTTTGGCTAATTTTCCAAACGTTGGCAACAATGGATGAAAATTTGGTTGTTCATGATGGGATTTTTATCTGTGATTCAGGTGACTAGAACTAAGCCAACTGATAGTAATTCTAAGATGGCTAAAATTACCAACTGTAATAGATATAAGTTAGGTAGAGGAATCACTTTGTTTTCATTAATGCAAAACCTAATTTTGCTAAACCTACACTATTCAGCATGGCTTTACATGAGACTAGAAATGCTAGACCTCTGGAAAATGTTAACTAACATGATACTTTGAAACTTGAGCTTTTAATTATGTATGAATTCTTAGATTCATTTACTGGGAAAATATGCATGTTTGTGTTGATAAATTGCTATATATATGTATATCATATTTTGATGGAAAATATGTGACCATGGGGAATTCCAGTACTGCCAAGGTACTGAGGATAAGATGCACGAAACCTAAGGTTTCCTTTTGAGCACATACTATCCTTATATAGGGTACATCATGTTCCTACTATTCAGAGAAATATAATTGGTCATTTAATGTTAGTTAGGGAAAGTTGTGAGCTTTTTTCCAAATTCAATAAAGTAGTAGTTTTACATTATGGAACTTATCGGAAAGGGCTATTTGTCTGGTAGTTCATTCAAACTTAGATGAGATTATGCTAATTCTAATGATAATAAATTTTAGTATCCTGATTATTCTATTGTGAATATTGTTGAAAGTTCCAATATTCGACATAAATGTTTGTGTCATTTAAATTATGGTTCTATTAAAAGAATATTGAATTTAAATTTAATTTTCAAATATGACATTAATCTGAATCATTAGTGTCAAGTGTGTGTAGAAGCGAAAACCTTATAACGCAATCGAAAGGAATTCTAAGATACAAGATTTAGTATACATTGATACTTGAGATTTAATGGAGTTTTGATAGAAACTCTTAAAAGATATTTTATCACCTTTATAGATGATAGCAATAGATATTGATGTGTTTACTTAATGAATAATAGAGATAAAGCACTTAGAAGTTTGTCTTGTTTAAAAATAAAGCAGAAACTTAAATTGGTAAGAGATTTAAAAGGTTAAGATCAAATAGCAGCAAATATGAGTCTAATCTTTTTGTTGAATATTGCTAATTATTTGGTTTTATTTCTCCTTCATCCATTAAGATAGCTGAAAGAAAAAACAGAACTTTGAAAAACATGATAAACACCTTATTTTTAAACTTTAGCTTGCCTAAATATATGTAAAAAGAGGCTTTTAATATGACTCATTATATTTTGAATATAGTTTCTCTTAAGCATAAAGAATGTGCTCTTTTCGAATTATGGAAAGGTAGAAACCAAGCTTAAAATATTTCCTAGTGTAGGTTGTCTTGCTAAAGTTCTAGTCCTGGAACACAAGACAAGAAAATTGTGTCCAAAAACTATAAAAGTGGTCTTTTTAGGCTATGTGGAAACAAAATATGCTATGAGATTTTTGGTGATTAAGTCTTAAATCTCTGGTGCAGATGTTAACACTATAATTGAATTTTGTGACACTATATTCTTTGAGGATGTATTTTCCATAAAAATGGCACTACCTCAAAATGTTTCTACTTTAGGTTCAGCTCTTACATCAACATTCATTCCTAATCATGTGGAAAGAATGACAAATGTGAGAGTTAATCCAAGTAGTATTAATTTAGCATCCATTAAATTTGAAGAAGTAGATGAACCCAAATGAAACTAAAGAGCCATAAATGTCAAGGAGTACTTTAAGTGATTTTATCATTACTACATTGAGGATGAACCTATTACCTTCAAGAATGTTATGGCTTCTCTAGAAGCTACCTTCTAAGGTGCACTATGGTTGGATGTAAATGGATTTTCAAGAGAAACATAAATTTGATGGGACCATAATCTATTTATAAGTTTAAGGCTAGATTAGTTACCAAAGGATCTAGATAGAAAGAAGGGATAGACTATTTTCATACACATTGCTCAGTTGCTTGTTTGACTATAATTGAATGGATATAGCATTAACTTCTTCTATATACAACTTTCTAATTCACCAAATGGATGTGAAAATTACATTCCTGCATGGAGATCTTGAGAAAGAGAT
Organism: Jacaranda copaia; assembly: GCA_014898725.1. NCBI lineage: Eukaryota > Viridiplantae > Streptophyta > Magnoliopsida > Lamiales > Bignoniaceae > Jacaranda > Jacaranda copaia. The sequence goes on from JACGDI010004221.1 coordinate 980,345, forward strand.
TTATGTAGATCATCCAGAATGATTTGTAGTTCCTAGTAATGAGCATAAAGTGTGTAAGCTTGTTAAATCACTTTATGGATTAAAACAAACCCCATTATAGTGGTATAAAAAAATTTATAAAATTATTTTATCACTTGACTTTAAAAATAATGATAATGATAAGTGCATTTGCTTCAAAATTAGAAGTGATATATTTGTTCATTTTATGCCTTTATGTGGATGATATAGTACTAATTGGATCTAACATTGAGATTATCAATGAGACAAAGTCATTCCTGAAAAGTAAATTTGAAATGAAGGATATAGGTGAAGCTAATGTGATTCTTAGACTTAAGTTGGTTTAATCAATTGTGAGTATAGCTATTTCTCAATCTCATTATGTTGAGAAGATCAAGAATGAAAGTAGAATATGCGTCTCAATTAAGGTATTCTCAAATTATTGGGAGTTTGTAATATCTTGCCAATGGCAAGAGATTGGATAGTTTCATTGCCAACTCAAAGTTGGTAAGATATATAAGTTATCCTAATAGAACTTATAAGGAGGCTTTAGATAGGATACTCTCTGCACTATGGTAGATCTCCTATAGTACTTAAGGGATATAGAGATGTGACCTAGATAGCCAAAAACTCTCATAGTAATAAGTGTATCGAGTATGTATTTACCCTAGTTACAGGCATTGTCTCCTAAAAGTCCAAAAAAAAAAAAAAACTTTTGGAACCCGATCTATTTTTTGAAGCAAAGTTATGTGCTTTGGGCACGATTGGAATACAAGCTAATGGCTACATGGGCTAATGACCAAATTACTCATAATTAGCAAGCTTTTTCCTGCAATTGCATTATATAGCCAAACTATAATAGTAAAGATCATGAGTCCAAAGTTTAGTTAAAAGATCAAGAGACATATCCAAATAAGACTAAAATGTATAAATGAACTTAAGTCTAATAGAAATATGACCATAAAGTTTGTTGATACAAAAGATAATGTAATGAATTCCTTAACTAAAGGGCTTCAGTTATCTTTAGTTCATAAATCTAGATTGGGGATGGACCTGAAAATTCATCAGTGATACATCTATAGTGCCAACCTAACCTACAAAGTAAGGAAGATACAAGGAGTTTCTCTCTATCATAGTTTGATTCATTCTTTAAGTCATGTTATTCAACTGAGGTATCTTAACTTCTTGTGGTTTCTCACAATACTGACCCCTTTGTAATATTGCTCAAACTTACTTGAGTAGAACCAAACCATTATTAATGGGAAGCCACTTTACTTTCATTTTGGTTTAATTTTCAATTATTGTACTCCGTTGCTTGGACATGTTAAATTCCTTACTCTTCTACTTCAAAAGGTATACCAAAATGATGCTCTTTGAAAATAGAGCAAGGTCTTTTCTAGAAAATAGTAGTATACCAATTTGTTTTCTCTTGAACTTACACAGAGTGATCTTTTCTTCTCCAAATTTTTCTAACTTAAAGAACTTTTCTTGAAAGATTTCTTCCCCCAAAAGTTTTTTTGGAACTTGGAATTTATAGTTTTTAGTTTTCATAGGCCTAGGCCTATTAGGAATTTTAGCCCCTCTTTATAAGTTTAGCTTGTCTTTTTGGCTCTTCGGCCCCTTTACTTAGTTAATTTTAATTGGGTTATGTTCAGTCAATATACAACATTGCCCTTATAGTTAATTTTTAGCAGCACCATTAAATCCCTTATTTTTTATAGGAAAATTTAGTTTCTTATAAAAGATATGATATAAGTCCAATTCAATTTTTTTTACTTAACTTTTCTATAATTTTATTAATTTTCATTGATCGAGTTAAACTATGCATGGATGTGTTTTTATTTTGTTAAGAGACTTTGGAAAAATAACATATTGCTATAGTTTGGAACTTAAAGAAATATTTCACAGCACTAGCTTTAGGACTTAGATGAATTATCAATTGGAATTGTAAGGTCAAAATATTGGGAATGAGGACTCAACTCAAATTAGGTCAAGGTTAAATCTAGCTTTGGAAAGGAGAGATAACGGAGAATGTTTGTGTCAAGTACCCACTAGCACCCATGTTAGACGTCCATGTCAAGAGCTTACCAAGTGCTTGCATTGGGCACTTTCTGGGTGTGTGTAGGCGCATGCGGGGCTCTATATCCTTATAGGACTTAAGCTTTTTCTTTTGCTTCAGAAATTTTTTGGGATAGCCAACAGTGTTCTGCGTTCAATAAAGGACTTTGGCATTCTAGAAGTTACTAGGGGATCTAGAAAAGTTTTTTGGAACTAGGATTAGTGTCCCAGGCTATGTCAAGGATGTTTGTTAAGAACTCACGTCCTACAAATGACATAGGACTTTTTTCTTGGGGAATTTCATGTTTGGGAGGCCTTTTGAGGTTGTTTCAAATGCATTTACTCAACTTTCTCTAAGTTGAATTGGATAGGTCTTCTTGTCTCATTGTTATTATAAGGTGTCGTGCTAGTTGTCAAGCATTTATCTAAAAATTTAGGCAAGTTTTGTATCTTGTATTTGCGTAAAGACTTAAGAAGACCTTGTGCTACATTTATCTAAGGACTTAGATAAATTTCAAGTGTGTAATTGTGATGAGTGTCACTCATGATGAATAAGAGATGAGTTCTCAGGGTGACATCTTTCTCTTTTCCTTTTATTTTATTTCACCCTAGTTCGTGTGAGCTTTTATCTAACTCATTTGAGTCAGTAAAAACTTCTTAAGGTATATCAAATTAAAAGACGGTCATGTCATGAGAGTAGGACATAAGGATGAGTTAGGGTTTCCTATTAAGTTGAAGTTGGAGTTCATAGGTTTAATGTGGAAATGGTGCTCGCTAGGTATGTGGAGATGACATCATAAGGTGCAAGGGAACAACATTCGTTGGGCTAGGCGTCAGGTGATCCGCTTGGGTGCCTAGCATTGCACTCAGTGCCCAATGTCTTTCTAGGTTAAGATAGTCGAGAAATACTCTTTCAATGATAAGATAGTCTAGGAACTTTCTATTGTACACAAAAAGGACCTTGAAGCTCGAGTAATATAAAGAGAGCTGAAAGACCAAAGATGTTTTGAAAAGAGAGCATATGCTTGTTGTGTATTTTCTTAGGAGCCAAGCAAGGGTTTATATAGATGTGGAAAGGAATTAAAACGTGCCCAAACACATTCTACACTAGCGCGTGCAATCTATAACACCTAAAATATTTCGTAACATTTTTGTCATAAAATTTGTAACTTTTGAAATATTTTGAAATGTTTCTATTACATGATTAAAAAATCAAACACAAGTTAAATGTGTGTTTGATTTTAAAAATTTAAATTCTACATAAAATTAGATATTCAACAAAAAGATTAATCTAAGACTCAAGATCATTACTCGAGCCTATGCTAGTACAGGTGGATGCTAGTGCCAAGCTAGGTTGAGATAGGCAGGGTGGCAGCAGTGCATGCATGTGGGCACATCACATGTTCTCCTTAATTCATACTTGACTAAGCACCAACACTTAAGCCATATATACTACACTTTCCTTTGCCTCATTTCTAATGTGGGACAAGGTTTTCTTTCCACATAAACATAATCCCATGTTTTTTTTCCCCAAAGTTTACACCTACTTTATACCTTAGATTTCAACCAAAATTAGTACACAATCAATGCTTAAAGATGTACACATACATAGAATTAAGTAAAATCAATTTCTCATCATGTAATTTGGAAAAAATCTAACTTGATTTAAGCTCCAATTGCAATAATTCCCCATAAATTCATTGTGTAAAGACTATTGGAATCTTGTGACTTGCTTTCAATAATGGTACCTTCGGTTTGAACCACTATCTTAGTTATCAAACTCATGCTCTCACAAGGATAAATGGACTTAGTCCTTAAATTTGACCTTGGATGTGATGATGCCATTGGTAACAACAAGTAACTATTTATATAGTGATGTTTAGGTTTGGCATGTCAAGTCCATGTGTTCCGACCATGTATCATGAATGTTGTTCAAGGAAAAACCTAATTCCTCTAAGTGCAACCAAACTATTACATTCACTTAGTTGGGCATCACCATGGATGCACTGCTAGCATCTCCTCTAGAATGACTCAAGCCTTTTTAGAGTTAACACTTTTATGTAATCAATAGTTAATAACACCTACCACATACATTAGGGAATAGGCTTAGGCACAAAGTATTAGTCAATATTGTGGTTTGGCGATGTTCTTAATTATTTTAGACTTAAGATATTTAGTTATCTTGCATAAGTGCATATGAGTATGGGAAGTTAGATCTTAAGTCAAAGAAATGAATATCTCTTGGTTATGTTACAAGTGTCATGGGATGTGCTTTTGATGATTTTGCTATGATTAGTTTGAAAGGGGATAAAGTAGTTAGTGTTGATGTAGAAATGAATCGATCAACTGAGAAGGTGCACTAAAAGCTCTTTTCCACAACATGAGGGATCTCAAGATGATTGATTTTCCACAATAGTTGAGATGCACTCTATTGGGGGATATAGCCTAAGGGAATAGATAGGCTACCACTTAGATATTCAAAAATAGATTTGGTGGCATATACTCTAAGCATGTCGAAGCGACAGTCTCTTATGATCTAATCTCATATTTTGATACTACATCTTGCATTAAGTCTCCACAGTAGAGTGGTATGTCAAAGGAGATTAAGACATAACACAAGAACAAAACTTAGGTGTTAAAGTCGGCTGCAAATAGGTATTTTAGAAGAAGTGGGTGTTGATGGCCTGAGGTATAAGGCATGACTTGTAGCACATTAGAAGTATGTGCAGAAGTATGAAGTTGACTTCCATCATGTCTTCTCTCTAATTGTGAAATACAACTCTATCCATTTGTCACTTTCAGTGGTTGCTATGCTATCCTATCCTTTATTAAGGAAACACATGTCATCCATCTTTTTTAAGGACACACATAGCCATCCTTTCAAGTTGATTTTGAGATATTTGAAGGGTACTATACAATTTGGGCTTCTATCCGACAATGTAGGCGATTCATTTAGAGGTGGAGTTGTCAGCTGTATTAGTTTAGATTTTATTAGGTACTAAGAATACTCTCTTATTGAATACATTTTGACCATATTTGAGGGTGCCACTAGTTGGGAGGTAATTTTACAACCTACCATTTCTTTATCGAGTTCCGAGATAGAGTATATGATAGTACTGAGATAGTGAATAAAGCTTTGTGGTTTGAGAGTGTTTAGAGTTCAGAACTCAAGGTGGAGATTGCTACTATTTTCTACAACAGATTACAGTGATTCATCTAACTAAAAGCAAATATTTCATTAGAAGACCAAACATTTTGACCTTCAATACCACTTTGTTAAGATAACTTCGTGGATATGATGAATGAGGTACTTTTTTTGTATAAGTTCAAACATTACTTGGATTTTGTGAATTTGTGGATTGCTTGATTGCACTTCAGTGGCGTCATGGAAAAGGCAGAGATATGTTACTGGTTGCATTTTTATTTTGGAGAAGTATTATACTTTGTGATTTGTCTTTAGAGCAAAGATGGAGACTTGCTGACGAATGTCTCAAACCCCAAATTTTCTTTTTCAGTTTGCTATTTGATGTAGTGTAACAAGATTGGTGTTGTGACATCCACTTCTAAGATTTGCAACGCCACATAAACTGTAGTGCTTCACCAAGAGTTCAAAAACTTTGGCACCAAAGTGCTCATTTTCTTTGGTTGTGGCGCCGTATCGAGAATTGGTGCTGCAATATCCAATTCTTAATGCCGCGACATTGGATTTGTGTTGGTTTGGTGGTATTTTTTTCAAAAACTACTCATTTTCAAGGCCAAGGTTTCATTTAGTTTTCTGCTTCTTGATCAAAAAGTAGTTTTGAGTGATTATTAAATGCGTAAGACTCAGTTGTAAATCTTTTTGTACCTCTCTCACATTAAAATTAGTAAAAATCTCCTCATTCCCCATGGATGTAACTCAATTTGGGCAAATTAACCATGTAAATATTGTGTGTTCTCTTTAATTGCTTTCTTAACTTGATGGTGTATCTTCATAACGAAAGGTTTTTAATATTAAAATTATTGCAAATTAAAATAATTCATAGTTACTCGTTCACACTCACTTAAAGTATGTTGTTCTAAAAGACTGTTATCTATTATATTATTAGATGAGTGATGCAATAAAAATATGACTAAAAGGTATACTGGTAAATTTATTATTAATACTACACACCTTAATGCAATGGACCCCTACACGTGAGAACAGCACCCATAATGTGAACATGAGCTTTGGCATAAAACCATTAAGGCTGTAAACAGATATTAAATAGATTGAATAGGCTATATCCGTATCTGCATCCGTTTAAGTTTCACAATATTCGTATTCATATCCATATCCGATAGATATTTTTTAATAACATCAGAATTCGTATCTATCGGATATTATTCAAATTTTGATATATCCATGTCTGATTATAATTATTCCGAATATCCGTTTATGAATATCCAAATATCTAAATCCGTTAACTTATAATAAAATGCATTTTTTTTCTAACAAATTTCATTTAAAAAAATAATTAAATAAATAATATAATAAAATCTAGAAAAAACAACAAACAAACAATAAAATTAGCATACTTCAAAGATCAAAGATCAAAGATCAAAGATAATTTTTATTTTATTGTAGTAATTAATTTTTTTAATTTTAAAATTTAATTATTCATTAATTTGTTATAAATGACTCTAATTCATATTTTGATACTTAATACTTATGTATATTATATTTTAATATAGTTTTAAAAATTAGTTTTTAGGATGGCTATTGAATATTGACATTTAGTTTTAGAAGATACGTAAATATAACAATGTTAATCAATAAAAATATTCTCTATTATTAATATTTTGGGGTTTAAAATTTATAAAGTTGTGAGACTATAAGATTTAAAATTTAAGTTTTATATTTAGATAAATTTTATTAGTTTTCTAAATTAATAATACTACAACTCTACAAAATAAAATTATGAAATGATATTTTCATCTTATATTATATGCATATAGTTAGATATTGTAAAGTATTTAAAAGTTGTTTGCGTGAGTTTACAAGCTCACCAACATATTTTATAAGATGTCAGTATTTCATAATTTTTTTTAAGAAAATAGCTTATAAAATTCCTAAAATAAAATGTTAAAAACTTATTAGCACTTTTAATAAAATAAAGAGTTCTTAACTTGTTTTGAAAATTTTAACAAACTCCCTTAATTTTAATCATATTAATTATAAAATTATCATTACTAATGCCTTACAAGCTTCAAGATCTTATTATCCAAATACTTTGAAAACGTATTTAAAAAAAAAAAAATTAGCATCTTCTAAGTTTGAAAAATATCTTATAAAATGCAGGAGATACAAAAAAATCTTATAACATGCAGGAGCTTATAAAACATTTTAAATAAGTTTAGCCAAACACTTTCTTAGATGATGTTTAGCTAAACTTATTTAAAAGGTCTTATAAGTTCCTATATTTTATAAGATATTTTCAAAGCTTATAAGTTGCTAGATATTTTTTTAAAAATTAGTTCTTAAAGTGTTTAAATAAATAAAATTTTGGAGCCTATAAGGTATTAATAATGGCAATTTTATAATTAATATGCTTAAAATTAAGGAAATTTGTTAATATCCTAAAAATAAGCTTTTAATTCCTAACTTTTATAAAAAGAGTTTATAAACTTTTAACATTTTATTTTAAAAGCTTATAAGTTTCTTTCTAAAAAAAATTACTAAACACTTTTTGTATCTTATAAGATCTCAAATATCTTATTATATGTTTTAAGAAGCTTATAAACATACCTAGACACTCTCTTAATCTTAATGTCCACTTAGCTAGTTAATAATTTTAGTATTTTACAATTTTATTTTAGAATTAAAATGTTAATTATTATTGATTTAGTTAAAAAAAATTATAATCATTGATTCACTTTATGATTAATTAATATTAATAAAATGACACCAATACAAATTAATTATAAAGTAAATCAACAATAATTTATATTGATTAATTTTTTCATTTATATATAGATTTTTCAAATTTTTTTGATTTAATATTATTCAATTATCATCATTACCATCTAATTTTTTTATTAATTCTTTAATTGCTAATTTATACATATATTTATTTATATATAGATTATGAAATTTCATATTAAAAAAATAAAAATAATTTATTATGTATAATAGTATATTATATATGGTAATTTTTTAAATATTATTTATATATTAAAATACATAAAAATATAATATATTATGTATAATATTTTTTTAAATATTATTTTTCGGATATGAATAATAGACTTAATTAAATTACGGATAATCAAATATATAAACGGATATATCCGATGGATATGTCTACTAATCAGATATGAATATTATCCGCTTTAAACAGATATGGATATTATCCATTTTAAACGGATTCAAATGCGAACAATAAATAAATTTTGAATATCCATTTACAGTCCAAAAAACCATAGTTCGAATCATACAAATACCCTCAAAGCTGAATAAAGAGCAACATGAATCACTTTCTCATTTGAATAATTTTTCGAAAGCAAGCTCGTCCCATATTAAGGAGTCACAACTTTCACTCTCTAGCAAGATATTCCCAAAGAAAGCAAGGTTAATCTGGCATCATTTTGGTGCGGTATGTGAGAAAGACGATGATTTGCCTCTCCCTAAGCCTCTCGATTGGGAGCTATAATGATATCTAGTTGTCTCATATTGGAGAGAGTCAAGAGTTTGAGATAGCTTATAAACTATTCCTCGTCTCTCACCATTTGAAGCAAGCTTTTTCAGGACATAAACCTCCATTAGATGCATGTTGGTAGGATAATAACACAAAGCTGCGAGCTCTCCATGTCTGCTACAAATCTTGTCATCAATGTATGGAGCCATTTGTGGGAACGACAACCGTGCACCTCTTCTGAAGTCCCTCTATTGGGGTTAATCATTATATCTAGTTATCCAATGTTAGAAGGTGTTTAGGGCTTGAGTTAGTCTACAAGTTATTATGCTTGTCTCACTTTTTGAGGCACATTTTTAGGACATAACCTTCCCACTAGATGCATGTTGGCGCACAATACCTTGAAATAGCTAGCTCTCCATATCTGTCATGAGTTTGGTTATCATTTTATGGCATTGTTTATGAAAAACATAGCTATGTGTCTATTCTCGAGCCCCCCAACTTGGTGCTATAATGATACTTAGTTGTCCCACATACTTGAGATAGTTTATAAGCCATTCCTCCTTTTTTCTAGCGCATTTTTAAGATAACCTCCATTAGATGCGTATCAACGAGACAACATCTCGAATCGATTGGTCTTCCATATTGGTGATGAATCTAATTATCATTATATAGCATCATATGTGGGACTGATAACCATATGCCTCTTCGTAAGCCCATCGACTAGGGGCCTATTGTGATATCTAGATGTCCCACATCTAAAAGAGTTGAGAGCATGAGATAGTTTTTCAACTATTCCCCTTCTCTCATTCCTCAAGACACCATTTTAGTGGGGGGGGGACCCACTAGTACCTAGCTCTCCATGTCGGTAACAAATTAGGTCATCATTATATGGTGCCATTTGTGAGAACAATGACTATGTTTTCAAGCCTCTCGACTGGGGAGGCTATGATGATACCTAGTTATCCAACATCAAAAAGAGTCGAGGGCTTAAAATAGTTTAAAAGTATTTTTCTTATCTTTTGGGATGACCATAAATACCTCAGAGTGGTTGGCTCTCAATGTTAACAATGGATTAGGTCATCATCATATGGGGCCATTAGTGAGATTGCCAACTATGTGCCTATTTCCAAGCCTTACTAAAAGAAAATATGCTTTTTGCTAATATAGTTTTTACTTCAACAAAAATAATTGTAGATGGCTTAATTTTTGAGCCAATTAAAAAATAACATGTGTAAATA
>JACGDI010004221.1:990892-1038813 GCA_014898725.1 Jacaranda copaia
CCAAAAAAAAAGAATTTTCTAACTATTTGTAATTTTAATTAATAAAATTAGAGGTAAAATAAAAAAAAATTCTCCATTTTTATTATTAGAAAATATTTTATTAATTAATCAATCAAATACTTAATTTAGCTAGTTAGTAAAGTCTCCCAAAATAATGAAAACCTCATTAGGAAGTAAAATAAAAATTTTCCTCAAAATTTTTTTATTAAAAAAAGTTGATTAATTAATCAAATACATTTAAAATGAGCTTATTAGTAACAAAGTGGCCATTGGTTTAATGGCATTACTTTCACACACATAAGTGTAAAGTCAAGACTTTGACACCTAATGAACTTCTAGTGTGTGTGTGTATAAATAAAGAAAGTAGCCAATTAATAAAATTCTTCAAAAATTCCCAAATTAATGATTTTACTATATTAAATTCTGGTGATAAATAGTTTAAATATTTAATATATTTTTCAAAGAGTGGCATTAACTACTATACAATAAACTTTTTTTTAATTGCGGTAAAAGATTGTGGCATATTTGCTTTTTACCACACATAAAATTTATAGTAATTGAAGATAACTTTATAGCAAAAGTCAATTACCACATTTTAAAAAGTGTAGACAAGCTTTTACCTCGCTTGCAATGTCTGCGGCTAGAATAGTGTAACATAACACAAGTGTAATTAACAACTTTTTACTATACTTAGTTACTGTCTACTACACATATTTAACCATAGTAAAAATTATATTTTCTTGTAGTGCCCCTTGTGATAATTTACAAGTTATTGCTCATCTCTCATCCTTAAAGGCGCATTTTTAGTAGAAAAGCTCCATGACATGTATGTTGACAGGACAATATCTGAAAGCAACTAGCCATCCATGTCAACAACATACGTAGTCATTATTAATGAGATGTATTTAGATTATATAGTCTTAGAGTTAAAGTTGAGGTGCGGGAACAAGGCGAGTACATGATTTTGAAATTTTGATTGGTATATTATGATGAAGTGATGAATTCAAAGCTTGAATTTATGATGAAAAACACATTAGGATGGTCATGAGATTCACCTCCATGCTTGCTCGGGCCAATTATAGATGCTAAACATCCTAAGCCGCGAGAGATAATTATGCGATGTTTGGTGCAACATGCACATAAAAGCACAAACGAAGTTGGCCGCCATGGTTACCTGTGTGTGTTTGGACTCTCCTGCTCAAATCAAACTTGAGTTCAATAAATTCTGACAACTTGTCGGCAGATGATGATGTGATACAATTTATTAAATTAATAATGATGGTGGGAAGTGGCAACGATAGTAGCTTGAATTGAATATGTGTATGTATATTTCACACATCCCACGGTCACGGTGAAACTGAAATGTCCTTTTGAGTTTATACCACACAACTAGAAATCTTTGTAATCGATATACAGTATGGTACAGTATAGTATAGTAATGAAGGGGTGCGTCTTTCTTGTCCTCTTTATTCCTGTGATGAGCAATTCTTTGTCGTTTTGCTTATTTTCATGATATTATCGTTCCCAAATACCCTTTTTAAAGTTTATATGCGTATCGTACGTATTCAAAACAATTTAAGGTCTTGTTTGGTTTTATTTCCAAGTGTCATTGTTACATTTTCTGCTATTTGAAAAACAAAAAGCATTAATTTAATTTTATGCATTTTCACCCGATATAGCTTTTTTTAAAATATATTTTTCATTAACTTATATATAATATCTCTTTATTTTCATTATTATTATTTTTCTTCATCTACAACCTATTAAACTATATAAAATCATTACTTTTCCAATCATATCATTTTTATACAACGGTGTCTTCTCTCCGCCTCCTCAATGCATTTGCACAAGTGGTCTTCCCTAGTCATTGTTACACAATCATGCTCATGCGTTTCTTATGCTTTTATAATGGACTCCACCATACACTTACCTTCTCTATTGGGAAAATTCTTTTTCATACTAAATAGCAAAAATAATCTCATTTTCTTTATACTCAGATTTGGGATCATTTAAATTTAAAAATAAAAACAACTAATATCATGCTCGTCCTGTGATATGATTTGTTAAGGCTTGAAAGTATCATATCATTTGATCAAACAGCATCCAATTGAGCGAGCTTGAGTTGTTAATATACCAATAATTTTTTCACATTTTGTACTGGTGTTAAAAGTTTTATGGTATCAAACAATTATATTCATTTACTTTTTATATAATACTATAACTTTTTTTTATATTTTAATATGTTTATTTTTTGTAATGTGAAAATGCAACGTTGAAGAGTACGGGCTCTCTTATTATTTGAAAATTTTCTTTTTGTGCTATCCTACTTTGCAGCACATGGTGCTAAAATGTTGATAGGATAAAATAACATAATATTTATTTATTTATTTATTATGTTGCTATAATTGAAAATATTTTCAATGTATTTATTTGAATTTTTAAGATAAATAAAAAAAATTAATATGAAATAAAATAATAGAAGGACGAAAAAAGTAAAAATTAGAGAGGTAAAAATGCATTAGAGAAAAGGAAGAAAAGAAAAGAAAAGAAAAGAAAAGAAAATTATCTTTTCATTATTTTTAAAATGATATTAATTTTGTCGACTTATAAAATAACACAAACTAGTTAGTTATTAAAGTGTTGACATTTTATGTACTAGTCGTTTTACATGCTAATTTTACTGCATAAATTAGTCCTTAATTATTTTGAGAGCATGACTAATATAAGGAGTTAGGAACATGAGTAGGAAGAAGGGGATTCACGAGCAATAGACCTTGGGTGTATTTGCAGGAGAAGGGAGATAAGCACTAGTTGTATGACTATTTTTTCACAAATTAAATTCTGGTGTATTGATTGAGAATAGACGTAGCAAAAACTTACCCAAATCCACATACACCCACGGATACTCAAAAAAATGCGGGTAATGGACCTCATTTGTTCTACTCAATAAAATATGGATAATTTTACCCGTAGGTAAAATTACCCATCATTTTTTGGCCCGACCCGCAAGTACCCACGAGTAACCCGTAAATAATTATTTATATTTTATTTTAATTTTTCTCTAATTTTTGCAATTATTTTGGAACATGTAACACTTTTTTTTGATAATGATATCAACAATATTTAAGTGGTATTTAAACTTTTAGTTCAAAAAACTTCCTACATATAATGAAATTTAAATTTAAATTTTGAAATGTAATATAATTTAAACTTAATATATGTATAAATTTTAATTTGTAGTTTCAAATTAAAACATTTGACATACTTTAAAATATTTGTTCAGGATAATAATTGAAATTTTTAGCCTCTTTTATTAATTTTGTAGGTAACATTTAAATAATATTTTGTAAATTGAAAAAAAAAATTTAAATATAAAAAAAATAATTACGGGTACCCTTGGGTTACCCATTACCCGTAGTCACGGGTAATGGGTCCACTATCTCGTATTCAATAAAAAATGGGTAAATTTACCCAATCCATTTTTACCCGCGATTGGATTATCCATGGGTACTCATTTGCCAGGTCTGGTTGAGAAGCGTCATTTTGGTAACTAGCAAATTTTGGTAATATCTGTGTGTTTTTATAGTATAAAATAAATAAAAATATTTATTTATTTATTCTATATAATACTATATTTTGAAATAATTTTTAAATAGGTATATGCAAAATATTATAATAAAATAGTAATAGTGTAGTGTCCCATATTTTTTGTTTATAAATCTTAATTAATTGAAATTAGTCAATTATTTAAGAAATAATTATATCTTGTTTATTAGATTAATTTCTTTTTTAATCAAAATTGATTTAAAAAAAGAAGTAACAAATTAGCAACTAAGTAGATGAGGATAAAATTTTCAGCACTTTTAGTCCTTGTAGTTTGGTTCGATTTTTAATTTATCTTATGATTATTTATTACGTGATAATTTAATTGATTATTAACCATTGCGCTATAATTTTGTTTGCATGATTATCTTATGTGAATCCATATGATTATTGATTGTTGTGTTTGGTTCATCATTAAAATATCTTGATTATACCGAATAAATTAACTTTTTATCCCTTACTCAAATATAAAATCTGTAATTTCTCTTCTTCTATAATAATAATAATAATAATACTATTATTTTCATCATCATCATCATCATCATCATAGTTATAATTAAAATTCCAGTTGCTAGGATTTCAATTACCAAGACCGCATTAGCTTTGGCTTCCATGCATAAATTTGGCATATATATGCATGCTGACGTTACGATGCCTGGTGTGTTGGGACACACAATTGCATGTGAATTCTTAGTTGGATGCACACGCTTATTCAAGTATCAACATCCCCAAAAATAACCAAGCCCCAAAACCATCCATAAAACCAAGACTGGTGTAGCATAGGCTCTGTACCAATTTGTCTAGGATAAAAATCGATCCAGTACTCCTTATACATGAAAAATATTCTGTTTGGCGGAATAAAAAGATCCTTGTAGACCTCCTGATTTTCTCGGCAAAAGAGAGAAAGCCAGCAGGTGCATTCTACCTCACGCAACAAAGTACCATAACAGATAACCAGATGCAATATTAAGGAGCTCGCGGAAGAATCACTTGGAGCCCTGGGTTGAGAAATGCCAATTTGGAGATTTGGGGAAGGCAAGAATAGAAGACAAATTTTAGTTTGAATAATAAAAAAGGGTATTATGATAAATCAGTTTAGAAAATTAAAGGGTAAATAGATAATTTCAATACAAAGAGTAGACCTATGGATAAATAATCCCATTGGGGGGTTGGTAGGTTAATTTATCATTGGAGTTGCACATACAAGCATGAGCTTTTGGCCTCCGTGCGGCCTAAGTATTTATTGTCATTCCAATCAAGCAAACGATAAAGTGAGATAAAAACATTGTATCCCACCTTATCATCCCAACCAAACTAGCCCCTAATTTACTATGTCTTCTTCTCCACATCACATTCAAAGTACTTTTTCCATTCTACAATACACATCAACAACCCTTCAAATACCCAGCAAAATAATTTTTCTTGGAAAGTTTTCAACCCATTCCTCTCCATTGAAGAAATCCCAAACAGTAGAGCAAGAAAAAGGTTGCCAAGAAATCTCAACGCTGTCGACTCTTGTTCTCCCTTCTTTGTGGGTGTGATCCCATATTTAAATTATAATATAAACATAAGTTTTTGTTAAACTATATGTCATATTATTTGTATTTTGTATGCATTTGATACTTGCAAAGTTTAATAATTTAATTTTTTTTTGGAGAAAGAAAATGGTAATATTATTAAGTAAAATCGAAAGACATAGCTTGTGCAAGCACAATAGATCAAGTTCAAGATAATTGAGAAATTGAAATAGCCTTCTTAGCTAGGAAATAGACACAATAATTAGCACTACGACGAACATGTGAAAAAGAAAAAGAACTAAGATGAGAAAGTTTTCTTCTAGCTTCCAAGATGATATTACTACTGGCAGAGAGATTCACATTTCCATCCTAAAGAGCACAGACAACTGATAAATAGTCTCCTTCGAAGTTTAATAGTAGATGCTGTTAGGTTTTGATTTTCAGATTATAGGGTTAGAAGTTTTATATCGATTCATGGGTCAAATTATGGGAATTTTAGCTCAAAAATTTTTTGTATCAAAGTTAATGTGTCTAGAATATATCTACATATTTTCATGTTTAAATAAGTTTTCTTGAATTTTATAAAAATCTGAAGAAAGACCCTGCCAGACTAAGTGGCGAGTTTGGGCAGGTTTGAATTAGAATTCTTTTTGCCCATCTAAATGATAGTATTTTGAAGTGATAAATTTTATTCAGAAACTTTGATTTGTTAGTAACATTACTAAAAAGTTTCATGAATTCAAGTCCTGTAGTTATTTTTTTAAAATTCATCAAGTTTAGTTGCCTGAGTACATACTAAATCTGAATTGTTTTTAATTGAGGAATTTATTACCTTGACAATAGATGTGTTTTTATTTTTTCATTTTTGTACATAAACTTGAAATTATTTAGCAAAAGAACAGTTAAAATATTAGAATCTCATATTATTTATTTTAGTTATTGAAAGTTATGAAATTTTACTACTCCAAAATTGTGGCATGCTTTTAGAACAACTTTGATTTCAAAAAACAAAAAAAAAAATATTGTGGCTAAGTTAATGATGTTCTCTAATCTTTAATGCTACTAGAGTGTTATAACTTGCGTCTAGTTTTTACGCTAGTATAAAAAAAAAATTACTCTTAAATAAAGATTATTTATTTCTTGAAATCTTTGGTGGCCAATTGGTAATTGGAAAGTTGAGTATTGTATTGAGCCTTTAAAATCTTAAGTGGTGCTTGTGAGTTTATGATTGTGTAATGGGTACTTCCGATGAGGGTAACAAGTAAGGTTCCCATTAGGGTTTGTTACATTAAATTTAGGAAAAATTGTTCATGTATTTAGGCATTTCTAGCCATTAGTCATAAAAGTGTTGTATGGGTATTCTATAGTGAATGTGAAAGTTTAAACCCTTATTAAAGTGTTCATTAGATGAAATTGTATTAATTATTATCAACACTTAGCAAGTTATTCAAGGTAGCCCGTTGGAGATCATTGATCGAATGAATGAGGAGTATTGTGAGTGCCTAGCTATTCCTATAGACAATATATGATAATACCTTTCAAAACCCAGAAGTTTATATATTGTAATGCATTCCATGAAACTTTTCTTCAATTTATATTGCATTATATTTATATTCCACTGTGCATATAAAATTTTCTTATTTTGTTACAAGTTAAAAGAAAACATGTTCTTTTATGATATCTTTTTATTTAATAATATTTTTAGACCAGTAGTCAAATCTAATGATCAACTAATGATTACTATTACTACTGCTGTTATTGTTAGTTGGACCCAACTTGATCTGGGCGAAGGACTTCACCGGGCGGTAGCGGGCTTGTTGGTTGAATTCCAAGTCCCTATGATCGAATCCCCCCATCACACAATAGAAGTTGTTTGTGATTGAGGTGGATCGTAGGATTTCCCTAGGACCTAGGCTCGAGGCACTGTTTGGTAAGGTTGCACCTTGTTTGGAGCGATAAGGGACTGTTATTGTCGAAGTCATAAGGTTCACTGGTTATAGCAAATATTAGTTTGATCATCGCATTTAATTGTTGGCCTATTAAAAAAATATATATTTACTGTTATTTTCCTGTTTTACTACTATATAACTTATGATTGCTTATCACCGTTTTTCTCAAATGTTTATCACTAAGCATCATTTTGATTATATTATGTTCTTAAACTCTATTGCACTTACTTGGCATTTGCTGAGTCTTTTACTCATACTCGTATATTTTAAACTTCATTTTGGCATATTTAGACCTTAGTCTTGTTGAAGATGTTGAACTTGTTTTTGGACAAAACTCAGAGTTGAAAGCCTTTTGATGGCAAATTAGTTGCATTTTAGTATATTATTGCCATATGGACAGATTAGTTTTTTCCTTTTTTCTTTTCTTTTTTTTTTTTCGGGTTAATGAATTTATTAGTAGAAGATAGAGGATTGAGCATTTTGAGTTTTTCTATATTTGGATTTATTTTTGGACTACTAAGAATGTTTGGTGTTTTATTTAAGGTTATAATTTTAATTGACGACTCATTTTTTTGAGATTGAGTTTCACGCTTCGAGACCGAACTGCATGATTTGATTTTTGGAGCGTAATAGAGTGATGTAGAACGGGTGAACTATAAATGGTAGTTAATGCATAATTAATTGTGGCTATGAAAATTAAAAGATAAAAATGAGGAGATTTTAAATATATCACTTAAGGAGTTACCAAATAGGAATTGATATGCCATACTTAATATAAATACAAATAGTGTCAACAACTTCTATTTATCATTAGTTTTTGCGTTTAAATTGGACGTTTTGAAAGTCACGAAGTTTGGATGTATAATATCTTTTTGCAGCATTGTAGAGTATAGCAAATATTCCTAAGGTCTAGTGAAAGATTTAATGAGTTATCAAAAAGTAGTAAATGATACATGGCCATGCTGCCCCGATGAAATTGAAAGGAGAAAAATAGAAAATAGAAGAAAAAGTTGGAAGGGGGAGGAGAAGTTATAAGAAATGATCCATAGATTGATTTAAGAAGTTGGATACACAAACTGTAAGTCCAATGATTATTTGGATGTCGACATAGTGATCCAGCTGCTTTAATTTGTGGACTGTTAGACTTGCTTGTTTGAATGACTAATCTAATGATCTTGTGCTATATATTACTTCATAATACTGCTGCGGTTCGGATGGTTAAAGTGGTTTGTTGTCATGACATATTATTTAATTTTAAATATTTTTAATATATATCGAGTGATTTAGGAGTTGAAGTTATTTGGCTGCATGAAAATATTACAAAAAGCAGGTTTGGAGTCGGAAACTACAAAGTAGAAATTTCAAATAAATTCGAAAATTGAATAAAGACGAATTAGCATCGCATCGCATCGCACATGTAGATGGATTTACCGGTAGAAATAAAAGTGAGCCTACAAATAAGATATGCAGTTAAAGAAGGATTATTCATGAACAAAGGATGAAGTTAGAAGACAAAATTTGGGAGCAATTGTTAATAAACTAGGGGTGGGATTAGATATCATTTATATTAAGTATCTATGAATTTGGAGATAGAATGAAAGCTAATTTATTCTAAAAATTTAGGAATTTACAAGCGGAATCAAAACGAATTTTGATGGGGAATATTAGCAATTGATTTGCAAGCAGATTATAGTTATTTGTCAAACTTAGGAATCATAAATTATCCCGTCTTTCTACATTATCCTACTTTTTAATGCTCGGTGAAATTTCTATGCTTGAAATTCTTATTTAAATAGTCATTTATTTGGAATCTCTCAAGTACGAGGAACAACCATTCTCACTCTTTTTGGGAAATTCCATCCATAAATACAAAGATTATGGCCGACTGATATTACTCATCATTATTTAGTTACTGCATTTATTTTTTCAGTGATTGGTTTTTGAAATTGTTGATTTTTTTTGGTTAAAATTTATACACACATACGAGAACCATTCGTTTTTTAAGAACTGTTCAACAATTTGCAACCGTTGGTTGTGAAACTAGAAGTTTCCTCCGGAATTTTCTGTGAGGGAGGAAATATATGATGCACACAGACAGAAAATTGCGTCCATGAAATCCTATTTGCATGTAGTTTTGAAACTTTTGACTAACTATTCCTGGGTATTTTCAATCATTATAATGAATTTCAGTTAAATCCATTTCAAATTTCTTAATTCTGAATTCTTTCATCAACTTTGAATACTTCAATTAAAATATAATAAAAAATTAAACTCTAATGAGCTCTTTTGAAAAAGACAAAAGGGTCCTAATATATTTTTAATATCTTAACGAACTCATTTAATTTTAATTCTGTTAATTACATCATTGTTAGTACTAACATTTCATAAGCTCTAAATAATTCAAGAGTTTACTTTTAAAATAAAATATAATACTTTAGAAACTTAAAAAGTATTTTATAAATCATAGAAATTATAAAAAAAAATTTAAAATAAATTTAGCAAAACATAGTGTGAAGCTTTTGAAAGCATTCCGAAGATGTAACTTTTACCACAAATTAATTGAAGTTTCATGGTCTTAATAGATAAATCAAAACATGAAAAGAAATTCATGTTTTGAATTGTTACTCACTTTTATCTCAATACTTCAAATACGATTAATAATTCCCCATCATGTTCACTTTATGCTAAAAGACCACCCCTTAAGAGGTGGCAATGGCATGGCTCACTTTCTAATATGGGCAGGGAGAACATGTCGTATATTCGCTCTAGAAGATTCTGATACAGAGTATCCTCATTTTGCATCTAATTCCTAGTTTTCTTATTTTAATGCAGCACTTTAAACTGTATTTATCAAAAAAGAAGAAGAAGAAAGAAAGATATGGCATGGATTGAATTGGAGAATACTGAATATGTAATCATTTTTTGCTACAATTCTAAAAATAGTTATATATATTATATATGAAGCCGGGCAGCATGCCAAATTGGCAATCATGCAGAACCATACCAATTAATGAACACCATAAATAAATACATTTCCCTAAGCCCGCCGAAAATAAATACTCAATTCATTACTAGTTATTAATTTGTCTTCAAATTTGGTATTGGGTTGTTGATGAGTTTAGAAGAAGGGGTGGTCACTGGTCAGCTTATAATTAAGTGGCAATGCAATTATAACGATTCAAGGAACAATTAATAAAGGCCTCTCCAAGGAAAAAGGATTAATAGACATGTGGTTTATGTATATTATTCATGTGGATTGAAATTATACGAGTTGGAGATGGAGATACAAACTGTGTATTCTTCTTTTATTACAAAACTCAACCATTATATGTGGATCGATGGAATTGAGTTACAATCCCAATATATATATATGTTATTAATTACGGTATTACTTATTGGGAAAGGCAAAAATAAATCTGTAATTATACAAATAAGTTATAATTAGAGAAGTGACAGATCTCACGATTAAATCCTTCTAATGTTGAAATCACTTTTGGTTACTGAGACTCTAGCCAACAAATTACAATTAGAACACACATTAATAAGAGTAAAACATTACCCCAAATAAAGAATGAATGAAATCTTTATGGTCAAATCTTGGTAATAGTAAATAAATTTTACTAACTTTTGAAAGAGATCTAAATACTGATTGAAGTGTTTAACACAGTAAAATGGTCGGGACTTCATTAAAAAGTATTAGTACCTACTTTCAAGTTATGAATCAATCTCTACCCATCACTTTTATAGTTTTAACTTCCCATCTCAATTTCACTTTTTGAGTTTACTCCCCACTCGCTTAATTTGATTAAAATATCTTTATTTATCTTATTTTTTCTCCCTTTTTTCTTTTTGGTTTAGTTAAGTCTCTCTCTCTCTCTCTCTCTCTCTCTCTCTCTCTCTCTCTCAATAGTTACTGTCTCAAGCCTTTCTTCCACAAAAGACTCTTTCTCGTGAACACATCGAGGCATTTTTTTTTGTTTTTGTGCTTCTTTTTATAGGTGTTGTAGTGGAGCTTTACTATTTGTTATGGTGGAAAAAGAGAATAATCTAATACTAACAATAGAGAAATTAAGGATTCCTCTTTTTTCTTCTATTGGAAAAGACCCAAATTTTTTAGCAGTACCAACAGCAGCTAAGGATCCAACAACTCAATGAGAAACTAACAATCAATAGATAAAAAGATTTAAAGATGGGTTCAACCTTTGTGGGCCTTCAAAATTTCTCTTTTTAATTAAAGAGAAAAGAAAAAGATTTGAGTTTGAAGATGGAAAAACAAGGAGCAGCAGAATAGGGTCAAGAACAACCATATCATCACATATGTATAGTTGTACACAAGACATGGGCATATTATACTGTTCTTTTAGTTTTGGAAGTAGTCATGATGACTATTATTTTTTAGTTATTGGGACTTGGTGTCATTTTGTACTACACACCAAATCAAAAAAATAATACCTCATTTCACACAGCTAATACTTTATCTATGCAAATACATATTTGATAAAATGAATGAAGTACTTCATTTTAAGAAATTAGTATTGCAACAGAATATTTTTACACTCACTTGTCATGTGGTCTAATTTACTTCAAATACTGGTGAAAACAACATATAGGACCATCTAAAACAACAAAATCATGTTTTCTTCAAGTAATGGTGTAAATAAACATGTGTTCAAATGGTTAAGAAAAAAACTAATAGTGTAAAGCACCATCTTGCATGGTAATTATTTTATTTTGACATCAATGTTATAGGGAAAAGCAGAGTTTCTTGGCTATAGCAATGTGATGAGTAAAATAGTTAAATTGAATGATATTTAAAATATATAAAATTGATGCTGCAAAGCTGAAAAAAAAAATTTCTCATCTAGAAAGCTAATACTTCATCTATACAAAATTATACTTGATAACATTAATGAAATTCTTTATTTTAAGAAATTAGTATTGTTTCTATACTTATTTGTCAAATGACCTTAATTACCTCAAATTATTGGCGAAAGCAATATATAAAAGCATCAAAATAATAAAATCATGTTTTCTCATGTAATGGTGTGGATACACACATGTTCAAGTGGTTGCACAAGTTTGACAAGGTCTAAAATTGTTAAATTGAGCAATAGCTAAAATTTATAAAATTAATATTGCATAACAAAAGGATAATACCTCATTTTAGCAAAGTAGTACCTCAATTTTTCTAGATAAATACTCAATTGCAAAAATATAATACCATATATTTAGTATCTTATGCTTCATTATGTATACTAGTATTGCTATATTTATTCGTATGACCTAATTTTCCTTAATTTATTAGTGAATCAATATATAAGACTATTTGAAAATAATAAAGTCATATTTTCTTTAAGTAATGATTGGGATGCACGTATGTTCAAAATATAACTGCTAGCATACAACACTATTGTATGTGGTGAAATAATTCATATGGGCATCAATGTTGTAGGGAAAATTAGGGTTTTGTACTTGCACCAAAATAACACAGTTTAGAATTGTTAAACTAAATGATATTTAAAATTTATAAAATTGACATTGCTTAACTGAAACATAATATCTTGTTTCAGTAATATAGTACTTTATTTTTGTAAATACATATTTGATGGTAGAATTTTAGTACCAAATCTACAACATCTAGTACTGCAACATAGTATTTCATACTCACTTGTCATATGACCTAATTTTTCTCAATTTATTAGAGAAAAAGTATATATAAGATCATCTAAAAGAATGAGATTATGTTTTTTTTAAGTACTAATAGCAGGAATACGTTAATGTTGAAACAATTAGTAAGACAATTACTCACATCTAACCACTCATGTTTTATATTAGACAAGTACAAAGCATCACTGTATGTGGTAGACATTTCATTTTAATATCAATGTTGTAGCACAAATAATGCCTCTTGACTATATTTGTCGCAAAACTTTGAAATCATACTTTGATAGCCAAGCAATAACTTAAATAATTAAATTTAATGTAATTTCAAATGTATGAATAACAAACACCATATTTTAGGAAAATAATACCTTATTTCTAGAATTTAATACTTCATTATATAAATTTAGTACCTTTTTTTTATAGTATCTAGTACTGCATAGAGTGTTTTTATACTCACTTATTGTATGGTCTAATTTTTCTTAGTTTATTGGTGAAAAATAACATATAAGGTTATCTAAAACAATGAAATCAAGTTTTCTTCAAATAATGGTCATAATAACACATGTTTAAAGAGTTGGGAAGACTACTACCTACATTCAACCACTTACATTCTCATTCATAGTATAAAGCATTGATGTATGTGGTAAATGTATCATTCCGACATTACCATAAAAAAAAAAAAAAAACAATATCTCATGATTGTATCAGTTTCAGGACTAAAAAGTCATGGTTTGATATTGCACAATAACTTAAATAATTAAATTCAACATAATTTCTTATGTATTAAGAATGATACCATATATTGAGAAAATGATACCATTTTTTACAATTCCAATACTTGATTCTGAATATATTATACTGGATTTGCTCAATATAGTACGTCTTTGTAGTGTTTTTATAGTTTTTTCTTTGTCCGGGTTTACATCAATTGATGGGTGAAGCAACATATAAGACCATATATTATCTATTTTCTTCAAGTAATGATTGTGATTGCACGCATTCAAATGGTTGGAAAGACAATTGTCCACATTCTTCCATTTATGTTCTCATTCACACTAGTATAAAGCATTGATTTATGTAATAATGTATCATTCCAGCATCACCATCAAAAAACAAGCAATATTTCATTACTATATCAGTTGTAGAACTATAAATCATAGTTTGATAATCATACAATGATTTTAAATAATCGAATTCTATTAAGAATGATACCATATACTAAGAAAATAAAATTGTTTTTTAAATTTTAGTACTTGATTTTTGATATATTATAATTAAATTTTCAAGTCCGATATGTCTTTAGAGTGTTTTTGTACTCGTTTTACCTATTATCAAATTTACCTCAATTTCATAGGTAAAACAACATATAAAACCATATAATACAATAAAATCATGCTTTCTTCAAATAATTGTAATGATAGCATGTGCTCAAATGGTTGGGAAGACAACTATCCATACCCATCTACTTTCGTTCTCAATCATACTAGTACAAAATATTTTTATATGTGATAAACGTATCATTTCATTACCATCAAGAGTTAAATAATGTCTAATGACTATATCAGTTCTAGAACTAAGAAATCATGGTTAGATAATTAAACAATGACTTACATAATTAAAACCAACTTAATTTCTAATGTATTAAGAATGATACCATATATCGAGAAATTCATACCTATTTTTTGAATTCCAATACTTCATTCTAGACATATGATATGTGATTTTCATAATCTAGTATGTCTTTGGAGTGTTTTTATACTTATTTTTTCTTTAGTTGAATTTACTCCAATTTGATTGGTGAAATAACATATAAGGCTATCTAATATAATAAAATTATATTTTCTTCAAATAGTAATCGTGATAGCAAATTCAAATGGTTGGAAAGACAACTACGCACATTCAACCATTTGTGTTCATATTCATACTAGTATAAAGCATAAATATATGTGGTAAATGTATCATTTCAACATCACCATCAAAAAGTAAATAATTTCTCATGACTATATTAGTTGTAGGAATAAGGAATCATTTTTTGACAATCAAATAGTAACTTAAATAATTAAACTCAGACTTAATTTTTAATGTAGTATGAATGATATCGTATATTGAGAAATTCATAACATTTGTTTCAATTTCAGTACTTGATTTTAGATATATTATACGTAATTTTCATAATATAGTACATCTTTGGAGTTTCTTTGTATTTGCTTTCGTTTTGCCCAAATTTACCTCAATTTATTAGTGAAACAATAGATAAGACTATCTAATACAATAAAATAATATTTCTTCAAGAGATGGATGGGATACACATGTGTTCAAATGGTTGGAAAGACTCACATCCAATCTCTTATATTCTTATTCATACTAGTATAAAGCATTTAAAGAATAACAATGGTGACAATTTCAAAAATGGAGGAAAATGAGAAGAGAAAATGCGAAATAAAGATAAAAAATTTGAAAGGGAGATCAACAAACATGGAAGATGGAAAAAGCGTTGGGCTTTTTGCGATTTCAAATTAAAGTCATGGGCATTTTGGTATCTTTGACACAAGTGGGGACTAAACTCAAAGTGTAATTTTGGAACAGGGAGTGTAAACCAAAAAGGAAAAAATATTTGGAGACCAAACATAAAGGTGAAACTAAGTTATAGGATATAAGGCCAATCAGCCGAAAAATATTATTTTTTCTTTTTTTATTTAAATAAGGTACAATATGTTTTCCTTCCTTTACCTATTTTGCTTTTGTCATTGCTAAAATAGAGTATATCAATTATTCAAATGTAAAACTACAAAAAAAAATGGAATAATAGTTTTTCCAAGTGTTTATATCAACTCTCCAAAATATACTTTAGATGTCGCACGAATTTAAACTCTATATGTAAAAGTGAAGTGACATAGAAGTGCTAGATTAACCTTGAATTTTGTTAATAAGAAAATTTCCAAAGACCTATTTTTTATATATTTTTATTGTTTAAGTCAAATAATTAAATGCATTATTATTTCATATGTCAAATACCAATGAATTTATAATTATCAATCAACAATGTATATAATCAACTAATAAACAACAAATATATACTATAAAAATTATACCTAAACTTTTGGTGGCCAAGAATCATCTCTAAAACATCAAAAATTGTAGAATCACACTTTCTTGAACCTTCTTTTAGTATTATGCAATGACAATAAGATGATCAATCATTAATGTCAATTCATTTTTGAACATTCAAAAGATCCAACACTTATTCTTTTGTTATCAATAACTAGCATAAGAAATTATTGGACAGTGAAAATATGTCGTCCTCGTAATCTCTTTAGATCACATCTACATGAAGCAATTTTGGTTGTATTACAAGCAAAAACAACAATACATGAGAATATTTGTATTCTTCATTTTTTGAGCAAGAGAAATATTAATTAGATTGCCTAGATACAATGTAATTTGATTTGGATCACTAATGGGTCGCACTTGATAAATTAATGAATCCACTCAGTCGTATAAAATAGGATCTAGATCAATGTATTGAACAAGGAGATTCTAAATTGATTAGGGTTATTGAGGGGTATTAATGAAAATTCCAAAATATTAGGAGTCAAGAAAAAAAGTCCAAAATAATTATTTTTAGATGAGTTTAGAATAATAAAATGCATATGTTTGTTATTGTTTGGTTGGAATACCCAGGAGGTGGTGATAATGTGGATCTGTGACATGAGGTCTCTCTATTTGTATCTAGGCAGATCACATAGATAGGATGAAATGTTCAAACTTTGGATTTTATGGATATTGAGTCTGATAGGAAGGTGTAAAAAATTTTTGAATTTTAAAACACTTGAATTATATAATTAATATAAATAGTAAATTGGCCATTATTTTGCTTATGCTCCCATGTGATGGTTGGGGCTCAAGTTCAAATACTAAAAACCTAGCCTAAAACAAGCGAATTTTGAAGAAAAGAACAAAGCTGCCTCTAATGCCATTGCATCAGTCATTAGAATGGTAATCAGATAAGTTCATGAACATTTCCTCCAAAAATTCATAACTCATAATTTGTGAATAAGAAGGAATACTTTCAAATGTCCTTTAAAAAGGATGTTTAATTAATCCTCATGAATGTGCTAACTAATAAATGTCAATTTAAATATTCTAGCTAGGCCCTTTCTTGAGCTCAACATTTATTGCATGCTTTAAAGTGCACCACCACAAGTTTATGTGTTCAAACTTAATGTTCCACATCCTCTTTCCCAGTCTAGATCCTCTATTTCGTGTCACATGTTGTCTACTATTTTATTTCATAAACAGATGCTAAATGTATTAAAGATTTCTTATAAGATAATTGATTAAAGGTAAAATACACTTGACATAAATTTATCAAGTTAGAATAGAAGATGAACACAGAATAAAATAGATGATCAAAAGTACCTATTTTCCATCATAATCGCATAGCAAGACCAGATGTATAGAAACATAATAATTTCTTAAAAGTACATTTGACATTAACTATATGCGTACACTTAGCCATCATATGAACATTTTGACAAGCATTCATATAGAATAAACCAGTTTAGTCAATATAATTTCATCAATTCAAACTTGTTCAACCACTAACCTCAAAACCAAGATGATTTTTTCTTTCCTCCTGTGTGAATTTTCCTTTTCTCCATGTTTTTATCCTAAACTTATCTAATAAAAAAATTAGAGTGATGGTGCTAAGGAATTCAGATACATATTTACATATAAACATGTATATATTAAAGAATGAACTTTGGATCTAACTCAACGTAAAAGTTAGCTCAAGAGGTGAGAATTATCTAATGCCATATAAAAAGAGACCATTACATATATGCTTAATCGATGTAGGAATCTAACACACACATCATAAAGAATGGACTTTTGGAGCGTGGAATAATATAAAATGGGTTGCCCAAGATCGAGAATAGGTAACTCTAATACCATATGTAAGAATGGACTTTAGACTAACTCACTTTAAAAGCTAGCTCAAGAGGTGAATTGTCCAATATCATACAAAGAGACCACTGCATATATACTTAACCGATGTGAAAATCTAACAATATATGCAACATTGAAGTTATATAAGCCAGGCATTCAATGAATGAAATGACCTATAAGAAACAACATTTATTGATTACTTCAGGCATTTAAATAAAACTTGGAAGTTTAACATAAAAAATCTAGCTCAAATGAAAATTTCTATCTTGCTAGCAATTTAATGAATTTTGGTGGAGAAAAAGAAAAGAAGAAATAAAAGATTCAAGATCATTAACTACAACACAGTTATATTTACTATTCCCGATCTCCTCACATTTCTGTATTGCTTTTACCTAATTGGTATAGAAACAAATATATATATATATGTGTGTGTGTGTGTGTATGTGTGCATGTGTATGTGTGTGTGTGTATGCTATAGAAGAAAATATGTTACATACGAAAGAGGTTAATCTAAATAGAAAAAACGTATAACAAGCTAAGAAGAACAATGGAAATGGGAGAGGACTATATTAATTAATTTCCTTCTCATCTCTGTGGCAGGATATATAGTAGATTTTTTTTATTAAAATTATACCATATTGCAATCAACTATCATCTTCTCTATAAAAAAATGCTCTTCATTGAGGTATTAATATCTTTAATATTAGCATAAGGAAGAACAACACTATTGTACCACTTATATTCATAGCTAAAAAATTGTTCCTCCTTACTTAAAATATATGAAAATCTTGTCATACGCTTTTGTCCAACTCATAATGTATTGAAAGAAGAAATATATTATGGTCCTAAACTAAAAATCATTGACAGAGCATTTTTGCATGGAAAGAAACTTCTCTTCATTAATTAAATGTTGTTGTTATAGTGATAGTAACTAGTGTGATCCTTTCTTTTCTTATTCTTCTTTTTTCATTTGGTCAAGGCAAGAGCTAAGCTCTTTTTCTTTCAAATAAATTTATCCCACACTAATTCTGACGATTAGTCGGTAATTGTCTCTCAAGATACAATGAAATCTCTTCTTAATGCTAAAATAAAATGCTCTGAAGCTAAGTGCACTAAATGCTTTTGATGCAAATTGATGATTGAATGAAATGAGCAAGCTAAGAGGATTTATTTAAAGTTATTAGAAGGTTTCTTCTGAAATAATCATGACTACTTAGAAAGGTTTTCAATTAAATTGACATATCTTTGAAACAATACAAATTGTATAGATATGTCTGTCAGCATTAATTGTATCCATAGCCATAACACTTAATGGTATGCTAACAAACAATCATATTCTTTTATAAATTTCCATACATTCATAACTCTCATTTCTAATTTCACTTGGAATTGATGACATTTAGTTTTCCCATTTTTGTTTTTACAATTTAACTAATTAAGTGGTCTGCATTTGGCATTAATTTTTCTCATTCACTTGAAATTGATTTTGAATAATTAAATACATTACTTATATTTACACGCGGTGTAGATTAAAATAATTCAAAACATGGAAACCACATAATCAATTAGTCAAGCTTTAATCCACTCAATTTTCTAAACCAATTTTCCAACAAATGTTTCTAAAACCTTATCAATTGAGATCATCCCTAGCTCGTCACACATATTAGTAAACTAATACAATTAGTTAATCTACTTATTTTCTTTTTCTTTTTTAAAAGAGGGCGATCTACTTATTTTAAGTTAACACTTGATTGTTTCTACATTAACTGACCTATTTGGTCCCAATTAGTTTCACTAAGTTGCTATATGATCAAGCAAGATTTAGGTGGGCTTTGGGTTCTCTTCTTGAACTACAAATGGCTCAATTGACTAAGCAAAAAAAATGTGGAACAATTGACTTTAAATGGTGAAGAGGTGTTATCATTCTTATGTATGCATAAGAGAATAAATTTGTAATAAAATGGTTTGTTGTGTCATGTCTTTAAAGCTCTGAGTTGGTTAGGATTTGGTATCCTAGTTCAGTTAGGATTTGATTGATGCTTGGAGACCTAGTTTGATTAGGACTAAACTGTGATTTTTATCTCCATTTATTTTTCTCCTCTAATCTTTGATCAATCAATTGAACTCCATTAAGAGAAACTCATAGAAATATTCTAAAATTTTTTAATTGTACCTTCTTCGATTTAGTAATAAAATTGATTCTCCTCAATTTTGGATATAGCCCGAATTTGATGAACTATGTAAATTTATGTGTTTGATATTGTTGATGCTACTTTTTACATCGATAGAATTCACATAAGTAGAATAAATTTTTGCTGGCAAGACAAGAATTCTTTATTTTTGTTACTTGAACAAGAAAATAGAATGTCATTATACTAATTACAATTTCTTCTACTTTCTTATGTGCTCAATCAGTAGAAACATTAATATGTGCATTACGCAGGTTGTTTGGAGCATTGCAATGCCTACTATTTTCTTTGAAACTATTTGTAAGTTGGTGAGTTATAGTGGAGTGCAAGCCATACTTATCCTGCACAGAAAATTGATAACGACCAATATTCTCTTGGTAACATTTAGCTTTAATTACATTGACCTTAGCTAATGAAGTTGCTTATTAAAATATTGGTCCTCACTCAGACGGCTTCGTTTCTCTCAATCATCTTCACTGTTGAAAATAGTGTGATGCTAATAATTGCTTTGTTGTCAACTAATAGCTTGGTTGCTAGTTTTTCATCAAGGTAGCCCACTACACAGTCCTCTTCTAACAAGTTCCTCGATCTTTTGATAGAACCCATTAATTTTCTTAGCCAAATCCTTCAATAAGATGTCGAATGTGTCTAGCAACTAACCTTAACTTTGTCTTCCTAGGTCAGTGTGTCTTTATAACTCGTTAAAAGAGAGTTACTTTACCTATATGATGCAACACTTTTAGTAGTTTTAGAGTGAACATGAGGAGCAAGTAGTTATTTTGCTCATTTTTACTATCTTCTGTAAGTTTTTGTGTTTTTGAGTGCTTTTAGTGTCTTTTTATTATGTTGTTGAGCCTTGCCCAAGAATAACCCCAAAGCTAACTAGATTATATGGAATCAACTAATAAGGTGAGGAAAGAGCGAAATTAGTGCAACAACAAAGATAGTACACTTGTCATTAAGGATAGGTGCTGCAGCACTAAAGAAATCATTAGTACTAAAGGTTGGCTTGTTATTATTAATATTAAGATTGTACCAAAGGTCAAAAATCTCCCCCTTTTTGATGATAACAAAGAACTAAGTATTCCAAAGAAAGATTTTATCCAAATAGACATGAAGAAATACTTATAGAGCTTTTTTAAGAAACCAATATTTCCCCTGAACAAAATATTTTTCCAACCCTTGCACCCCCTTAATTTCATCAAGGAACATTCATTTTTTTGGGATATTTTAGAGTTCTTAACATTAATTGTTAAGTCTCTAGACTTAGATCATGATCATCAGATATATACCATGTAAAGCACGTTCTAATTGCGTCTCAGCAATTAATTTAATAACTAATTAAATTATTAACTAATTTAGGAAATGAAACAATTAGATCATGAATGTTTTAAGAGCATACAATATCTAGGAAATGAAACAATTAGATCATAAACATTTTAAGAGCATACTATATCCCAAACATCATAAACAAATCATCCAGGAAAGTGACTTAATCATGTTATCCTAGATAGTCATTAGAGCATATTCAATGATCAATGTACTTAAACATAAATGTTAGAGCATAATATCAGAGCTTATAATATTAGAGCTTATCAAGTGAGCATGATAAAAGAGCATTTTTATGAGAATTAGAGCCAAAGCTTATAAGAGAGCATAATACCAGAGCATTTTAGTAAACAAAACATGATCATTAAAAATAACGTAATTCTTTCTAATTCTCCCCCTTTGGCATCATTAAGAAGGAGCAGGAGAATATTAGTTAAAACAAAGTGAAATGTCTAATAGAGAAGTAAAATTATCTGGTACAAACTAAAAAATAAATAAATTATATTCATGCATAACATGATATGCAAATACTCTGAATGAGTGAGTAAGTGAGCGAATGAGTGATTAGTGGAGATAGGTAGTAATTGAAACATCTTAAGGCTTGAACTTCTTTTTAGGATAGAATCTAACCTAGAGTTCATAGTCTTTAAAAGGACAACGTTGGACCTTTCTTAGATTCAAATTGTTGAAGCACTTTCTCCTTAAATTCTCTAAGATCCTTATCCTCATTGTCTGTACTAGGAGAGTTAGGAACCTCTATTTCATCCATTTTACTATATTCCTCGATCATTTTCCTTTTTCCTACAACCTTATGCTTATACATAACTGAGGGATCATCCTTTGGCGTGACTCAATCATTTTTCTTCCTTTGGTAGAATTCCATCTTTACTAGACCGATGGCAATAATCATAAATTTTTGCATTTGTACCTTGAATCTTCCATGCTTTTAGATAGTTCAGCC
Source organism: Jacaranda copaia (assembly GCA_014898725.1). Lineage (NCBI taxonomy): Eukaryota > Viridiplantae > Streptophyta > Magnoliopsida > Lamiales > Bignoniaceae > Jacaranda > Jacaranda copaia. The sequence goes on from JACGDI010004221.1 coordinate 1,013,052, forward strand.
TTAAACTCTTTGAAGATTCAAGTAAACAATATTCTGTAGGATAGTACCTAGGCCTTGTTGACCTAATAATAGATAGTTTCCTTAGTTACTAGGTAACCTAAGTTTACCTTGAAACTACTTTGAGCAATATACATCAAATACACAATCATGAAATTCATATTTGTGGAGTGTGTAGTCTAGTATGACTCAACTTTGTGTTAGAAATCAACATGTGAAATATCCTGCTATACACACTAATGGCACTATAAGGCTATCCCCTGACAATTTTTTCATACCCTCTATCTTTCCAAACCATTTTCTTTGCAGAATCAATATCAAAATAGTCTTGAGAGCACCACGTCTTCATCTCAAAGTACTTTTGCCCCTCATTCTCACAACCTTAAATTCTACACAGCTTTTGAACAACCAGCTTGATACGAACACCATTAACATATGACTCAATGTAGGATTTCCTTTTTCTTTTCTAGCAGTCATTTCTTTTCTAGGAATCAAATTGAAGAAAAACTTAGCAACCATTTTTATGTAGAATCCGAACCAGCCTTTCTAATAATGTCAGGAAATTTTGTATGGAAAATCAAAGTAAAGTCCACTAACCTTCCAATTTCAACCTTTCTACTTTTGTACTCAGTCTCATATTCTGTTTGGCAATTCTCTATCAGAAAATCTTTCAAACATGATTTCCCTCTTTTCTAAATCTTTGCTTTCGCCTTTCTCAAATGTTTCATTCTTTCTATCCTTTTCTTTACCACCTCCACTAGGCATGGAGCCTATTTCACTTTATCACTTCAAGAGCCTTGGGTTACTTCAAAGTTTTCACTAGTTTTCTTCTCAAAATTTGTCTTGGATTCAAACTTTGGTGCAACTTCAAAAAAAACTTCTCTCATTTGTTTTTAAATAGAGTTGCTTCAAACGTCTCTAGGTACACAACTTTTAGAGGGGTAGGAAAAGATTTGGGGTGTTCATTAATGTTTAAGATTTTTACTAGTGACATAGGGGGAGCCTTGGTAGTAGGTGTTGTAGCTTTTCGCTTGGTTATCCCTATTGGATTTTTTTGGTAAAAGAAGAGAAAACTAAGGTTTTCGATTTAAGGGTTGTGGAAGGGGAAGGAAAGAGAGAGAGGGAATTTGAATGCAAAGTAAATGTGCATATGCATATAAGTACGTTGTATATAATAGGACAAATAAGTAAATATTCAACTAGTAAAGTAAAGTAAAAAGGATAAATAAAAAATAATAGATTTTTGAGAGAAGAGAAGTTAGTTTCTCAAATCAATATGGCAGTGAAGTCTACTGTCCTTAAGCAGTTATTAAGGCATTCCTTTTTTAGCATATAAATTTGAATTTCAAATTGAAAAAGTGATTGAAGAGACATGACATCTCTCTAGCAATTTTCCCACATAAACTCAACTTCAAATATTAAATGCATATATGTACAGAACTCTTGTTCATGATGCATTCCTTTATGCCTTGCTTTCTAGAGCACGTACTTGCAATTGGTATCCATTATCCACAGTTTGGGGCTTGGTGAAATATTCACCAATTGAAACTCAGTGCTCATGAAATATATGCATTCATCTCATTTGTTCGAATGATCTTGAACAAAATTGATGTTTCACTTTGACACGCTTGGTTAAAAAATGATGAATCGGATTCTTTATGAAGTTTATAGTATTAATGTTATCATAATACAAAGGTACATTGCTAAACATCACACCATAATCATGCAACAAATGCTTCATCCATAAGATTTGTGCACAATAATTACCTAATGCAATATATTTAGCTTAAGTAATAGAAGAGCAATAGAAATTTGTTTCACTAAACTAGGTAAAAAGACTCTTTCCCAAGAATTGATATACATCACTTGTACTTTTACGATAAAGTAGCTGATAAGTTCAAGTTCATCGTAGGATGGATACTATCATCTATAATCAAGAGTGCCCTTAAGCTACTTGAATTTATGCTTTATGGTAGTTAAGTGAGATTCTTTGGGATCATATTGAAATATAATACACATGCAAGTAGCAAACATCATATAGTTCTACTACTAGTTAAATATAAGAGGCAACCAATTATACCTCTAACCTTTTTTCATAAGTTGGTTTGCCAGCTTCATCTTTATCAAGTTTAGCTATTATGCTCGTAGGAGCAAATGCATCCATGTAGCTATCTATCCTAAATTTGTTCAACAATTCCTTGGTCTATTTAGATTGGCAAATGATATTACCTTTGGCAGCTTGCTTTACTTGCAATCCAAGGAAGTACTTAACTTGCCCATGAGGCTCATTTCGAACTCTCCTTTCATCTGCTTAGGAAAATATTTGCACAAACGATCATTAGATGCACTAAAGATGATATCATCAGAATAAATTTGTACTAGCAACATATCATCATTATGATTTTGGATAAATAATGTAGTATTGAATGTACCTATTGAGAATCCTTTATTTAACGAAAACTTACTCAATCTTTTGCACCAAGCATGTGGAGATTGTTTCAAACTCTAGAGAGCTTTGGAGAGTTTGTAGACATAATTAGGAAGTTTGTCTTTCTTAAAGCCATGAGGCTACTCAACACAGACTTTCTCATTGATGAAAAATATTAAAATCAATTATTTTTTCAATGGAAATTACCAACTGTGGCCACATGTTGAAAAATTTTGAAGGATTTTCTACGAATTTACAAGGACAAATGGGTTCGTTGGAGATCCATCAAAAAACCAACGAACAATTTATAGAGAACCTAGCACAAAAAGATGTAAACAAATCCGACAAAATTTTTTGAAGGATCTTCCATCAAAAAATTAAATTTATAAGAAATTAAAAACTTATTTTTTTATGGAATTTTTGTTCAAAATTTCCATTAGAAAGCCAAATTAAATCACCCATGGCTCTATCTTCTTCCCTATTTCTCTTGTCTCCTCCCATCCTCATCTGTTCTGGCCATCGTCTGTCGTTGCCGACGCTCTCATCATCGCCCGTTAAAGCTTGCTACCGCTACTATCACCACCTACTGAAGCTCACCAACGCTAGTTCTTCAATCACCGCCACACCATTGCCATCCTCCATTGCATCAGTTAGTTTTCTTTCTTTTAATATTTTTTTTATTTTTTTAGTTTTATATATTTGCATGTTTAGATTAATATATTAGTTTAGTATGTTAATTTAAAATTTTAGTATTTTGATTTCTAGTTAGTATGTTAGTTTCATAAAAAAAATTTCTACATTTTTATTTATTTAGTTAGTTTATATGTTTGTACGTTTAGATCAATATGTTAGTTTTGTATGTCGGTATGATTAGTTTAGTATGTTAATTTGGAATGTTAGTATTTTGACATCTAGTAGCATGTTAGTTTCATAATTTTTTTTAATTTCTATTTATTTAGTTAGTTTTATAAGTTTGTATGTTTTAATTAATATGTTAGTTTTGTATGTAGTATCTTTAGTTTAGATTAATATGTTAGTTTAAATTAATATGTGTAGTATGTTTGCATGTTTAGATTAATATGTTAGTTTAATTTCTACCCCAAAACCATCATAAATTGAAAAATCATAATTCTCTACTAAAAATATTTGAATGTAAACTTCATACATAATTCAATGCAAATATGCCCATTATAAAATTCCAACCCCTCAAACCATGTGGTTTTCTATGGCTTATGAATAAATTTCTTTGCAAAAACAAAAAATTAAATATTAAATATAATACTTATTAAATAATGTTTATCCTTAAAATCAATTCTATACCTAAAATTGATTCCCAATCAAAAATCATATAAAAATATCTTAAGTAAATAATTTTATATTCCAAGCTCCACCTTGTCATGAAAAGATTTGAAAAATTCAAGTCCACCCACTCATGTAAGATTCGTTTTCCAATCTTTCTTCCTAAAACATGCAATGAGATTTACAAAACGCAAATCCTTTATCAACAAAACTAGGAGTGTAAATGAGTCAAACTCAATAAAAATTGCAGGCTCCAACTTGAGCTCGACCTCATATTTTCAGCTCAAGCTCAAGCTCAATGAGCCTACTTTTGAGGATTCAAGCTTAGTTCACCAAAAAATTCTAAATCAAATAAAAATATTAAATTATTTATATATCATAATTATTTAATAATAATTAATGAAATAATTTAAATTATAATTATTAATAAAACATATATTAAATATATTATAATAATTACTATAATGATTTAAATTATAATATATTATAATTATTGATAAAATATTAAATTATTAATATATTATAATTATTTAATCAAACATAATAAATATTTAAATTTTGAAAAAAGTAAATTATTAATATATATTAATTATTTAATTAATATATAAAAATATTAAAAATAGAAAAAAGTTCATAAGCTTTCAAACAACTAAAGTAACGCTCGAGCTTAAGTCGAGCAATAATTGAGCCAATTTATGAGGCTCATGAATTGGTTCAACTTATCTTACACGCCTAAACGAAATCCAATCAAGATTTTAAATCTCTTGTGTAGTCATCAATCATTTATCCTCTTTCCTTATTAGAGCTCATAACTAGAATAGTCATATTACCAAACTAACCAAAATAATCAATGTAGCTTACGAAACTAAATTCCATCATATTCTAAATGGTTATCTATTATTTTAAACTTAAATGATTAAAAATTTAACTAAAAATGGCATATATTGCCAAGTATAATCGAATTATCATTGCTTCTGATCACATAATAGCCTATTGTACTAATGAACTCCCTATTTGTACTTGCATCTCAACCATATCTATATCAAATATTTTCAAAAGTTAGAAATATAAAGAATAAAAATTCCATCATCTCATCTTTACAATGCTATTCTAACAACTCAAAAAAGAAAATGTTATGACTCCTAAAGATTAATGCAAGTATTGTGGAAAATTATTCTACGATCAAAAGTTGAAAATTCACATGAGGTTGGCCTCAAGTTAATTTTGTCAGCATCAAGTAAATTTTCAACTTATAATTGAAGAATATATAATTTTTCACAATACTGGCATTTTTGGCAATGAGTCATTGAATAATTTCTGAATCAAATAATATTTTATTAAAAAAGGAGCATTATAGGAGTCTCCAACTCCTATAATTGGTTAACAACCTTACATGCTCAACCAAATTTTCTTTTCAAAAATTCATTTATTCACTACACAAAGTCTTTTTTTCTTTTTTTTTTTTTTGTCTACCCAAATCTATTGTTATAAATGACAACCAATCAAGGATTGGAAAGTTAATGGACCATTAAAACTCTCCTCTTATTACAATGATAGCTTTAGGTAGATGGAAAGATTGAAGAATTTATTTGCTACATAAATGATATATTCTATATATCTAAACTTCAATTTTAACTAATATGCCTTATCAATTTTAACTACATAAATGAAGTGGACCTAATAATATTAATTATTGTCCATATGTGATGTTATATTTTGGTTACATAAATGGTAGACTAGTTTGGTTTCGTCCCCCTGCCATTAACTGAGGTTGGGGTTTTGGCCGAAGTAGGGGGACAAATTCCCCAATCTATTAGACATAATGGCCAACTGATCTATCTCACACTACCTTGTTAGGTGGTCATCAGTTTATGCCTATCCTATGCCTTTCTCCCACTAGAAGCCACAACACTCCTCTCTATCCACTTCTACTATTGTGAGGTCATTTGCATACCATTCCCCATAATTACACTCACAACAGCATTACTCGTCCCCTCTACTATCCATTTTACCTGCAAGCACTCCATCACTATCTATCACTCTACCTGACACTCAGTCATGCCCTGTTGCTTCACTCAATCATTCCACATCAATAATAGTAGCATCACCAATGATCCACTCTTTAGCAAATCAGGCATTAGATGAGGGAGGATTAGAGCCCCCATCCTACTATTTTGGTAGGATTTACTTGCGGCTTGAGGGATGCTCTGAGTGAGTTCAAATTGTTATATAAATATTATTCTATTGTTGTTTTAATAATTACATATTAATTTAAGGATTAGTTTATGCATGTGTACACCCTCACTCGATGGTACCAAGTTCTTGATAAGAGTAATCAAGAGCAAGGTGTAAGAGCCCTGTAGGGCTTGGTTGAATATCCCCCAGGCCCTTCGAGACTTAATATTTGAATGGAAGGTATACAAATGCTATAAATATATTTACTTTTACCAAATAAGTATGTCTATGTGTTGTAATTACACTAATTGATTTTCTTTTATTCCATAGAGATATGTCTTTTGGGACCCCTAGCACGAGGGCTATTTTTAGAGGGCTTTCAACAATAGAGAGTGTCACCAACTGAATGACAAGTATGGCCATGCTCAGTAGATGGCAAAAGGCTGGAGTAGATTGAAAAAGACACTTGGGTTGCCTTATGCTAACATTGGCAGTCCCAAAATTTCCAAAAGAAGTTTATACAGCTAAGAAGAAATGGGCTTCCAAGATTAGAGGTCCTTCCATACTAGATGGAGTATATCTGTTGGGCACATGCTGAGCGTTTACTAAGCTTCCTAACCTTTAGACTTTAGTAAACTTAGTTAATAATCTTATGTTACTTTCTCTTATGTTTATAATCTTTGCTTGACATAGTTGATGGGGATGGGTTTGTGCCATTCCTATGTGTTATTCATTCATATTTTGGTTGATGGAAAAAGGTTATGTTGGCACCTTTCTCATTTGTTATTTATTTATATTTTAGTTGATGGTGAAAGGTCGTTGCCCTTCCCAAATGATATTATGTTATTATTTATTTAGTTGTTGATGAGCATTTGTTTTTTCTTTGGTAAAGATCAATTTTAGGGGGAGACTCTGCTAAATAAAAGAGTAAGGAGAGCTGTAGTAAGTTTATTACATATGATATAAGATCATTTTAGTTACATTATATCACATTCATATATTTGTTTTTATACCTCGCAGAAGAGGCTCCAATAGGGCACTGCAGTCCTAATCTCAGCTAGAGAGTGTTGGGAGCAATGTAGAGACCTAACAGTCTCAGACTGAGTTGTGGACTTAAACTATGGGTGGTCCCAATAAAAAGGGGCAGCTTTATGAGTTAAGCTACCAACAATTGCCCTTCTACACCAACGAGTCCCGGGAAAAGCCTAGTGCATTGACCACAGCCTAGTTGGAGGTATACTTGGAGGCCTGTGTACGAGCCAGTATCAATGCCGTACAAATCATGTTCTCAGAGTAGTTAGGCACAATGTAGAATTTGATCTCTCAGTTGCTCATGTAGAGGCATGCTCCATTAGGCTTCGGGGACCCGTCTCCACCCTCATCCCTATGCCTACCACCAACAACTTCAACTACGGTAGGGCGAGCATGACCAGCAGTAGCATGGCACCAAGTAGGATAACTATTTCGACTTAAGTGATGATGCTGATGTTGGGGGCTACTAGATAAGAATTTTTTGTTGACTTTTGTAATTACGCATTATAACTTTTAAAAATTTTATTTATAAAATTATATTTTATTTTAAATTATTATTCTATTTATTCCTAATTTCTTTTGTATTATAATTATATGTTATTTCATATTTAAGATGTAACAACAAGTTACATGTGTAATTAAATAAAAAAATTTAAAAGTATTTTAAATAAAATAGTAAATTTTCATCAAAAAGCCAAGGGTTTTCCAATGGAAATAATTATAAATAAATAATAATTTTGATAATTATCCATAAAAAATTTACCTAATTTTTGTTGAAAAATGTAAAAATATAAAAAAAAACGCATTGAAAAATTGACGCAACAGCATCAAAGATTTATTTGGTAGAAAAAACCATCTAAAACATAACAAAATTTTGATAGTTTGGCACTCGACAAAAATCCATTGAAATCTTTTTTGATGGAAGCTTTAGCGAGAAATCAAATGAAAAATAATTTGCAATGAGGATTTTTTTGATAAGAAAATTTTCATCATAGATATGTCGGCAATTTGTCGTTCCATCAAAAATCTGTTGGAAAATTTTGTTGGAAATGTTGGATTTTTTCGCAATTGAATTCATTCAATAAAATACTTTTGATGTCCATCTGATATAAAGTCAAATGCTTGTGGGATGTAAAGCAGGCAGGATATGGATATATTCTGATTTTACAATTGGTGTGAATGCCTCATCATAATCAATTCTTTTTTCTTAACCATATCCCCGGCTACTAGTCTAGTGGATACCTATTTTGTTCCAATGAATTGATGGTAATCTAGTTTCTCAACAAGATTCCAAATTTTATTCTTTTTGAATTGTGCTAGCTTGTCTTTTGTAGCATCTACTAATGACTTATCACTGAGGGCTTCTTCATTACTTGTTGGTTTGATCATTGATATGAAAGTATAGTTTTCTATTTCATCTTCTTCTTATCTTGTAAATGATATTATTCTTACTATTGGAATAGTGCCCTGCAAGCCAATAAGATTGGCATTATAAAAAGCTATTTCATTGTAAAATAATCTTGGTTGAACGATATTCTTTATATGGCCATCTTTATCTTATGCTTTATTTCACATTACTAGAATTTGAATGAAGCCCTTTGATCACTTATGACTGCGGGACTTGGTTTGGTGACCATGGAATACGTTTCACAAGGTTATGATCTTAAATCTTTCAAGTCATAGGATTTTATGAAATGAGGCATCTAAGATCCGGATAGACTTGCACTAACGATGCATAAATCCAAGAGTTGGAGATTACTCTATTTCATGAGCAACTGTACGAGATATAGTGTGTGTTAATGGATGCTTGTTAGAGAACAAGGCACAAAAGATCCACCGGAGAATTTACTAGATAGCCATAGTGACAAGTTGGTAGTCGCTAGTTCTCCCGCTTACACTAGTGTATATTATTAGTCCTTTGACCTAAGAATCCATGGCAACCTTGTGTCCAGTCCTCATGCTTTGACTCTTCTTTAACCATCTAGCAGGTCTTTTAGGTTGAGTTGGGTATGAGCTACTTGGCATGGAGGTTTATGAGATGCAAGATGGAATCCAACTCCTTGCTGTTGTGAAGGGTGAATGCATCTCCTATATATTCTATAATGATCAATTCTAAGAAATCCTTATCCAAGGTGGCGTGACAATTTGAAAAATGAGTTTTCTAAAGGTGAGGTCACACATTGGGATCGAATATTAAAAATAGAGACATAGTATCAAGGCTATTAGGGAGTTGACAAATATCTTGCCCTATGTCTCTTTCGAGAGACAAGAAATGAAAAGACTGTATTTACATGGTACAAGTAGAGCAATGATGGTTCTATAAAATATTCATTTTGGCCAATTAGTTGAACTCCATGAGCTTGAGGTTGGACATGGACTATGGAGATTAAGTACTCTTCAATTTAAGTCTATTAGTTTAAAAGGAGTCTTAAACTAAAATGAATATAAAATATTCAAAAGTCATAAGGAGTTGTGAGTCCATGTTAAATAAATAGTAGAGCCTATTGGGTCACACACAAAATCTAATTAACTTCCTGATTGAAGGAAATGTTTTTCCAAGTGTTACAAAATCAACTCCTAATGGACCAATTTTTTTTTTTGGTGCCAACTTTGAAGGTCATTTTTGGCTTGATTAATTTAAATATTAAATTAATCAATTAATTTAAAGAGTTAAATTAGACCAATAATTAAGGAGTTAATTATTTGGTGCTAACATGACCATCAATTAGTCAAGTTAATTTAAAAAGTTAAGTTAACAAAATAAGCTTAAAGAGTTAAGCTAATTTGACTTAAAGAGTTAAGTCAAAAGATAATTAATTAAATTAAAGAATTTAATTTAATTAATGGGAAGAATGAATTTTGGAGGAAAAATTCAAATGAAGAGTTCATTTGAATTAGCATCTTAATTAATTTGGAATTAGATTCCAAATGTAATTAAAATGCAAATGTAATTCAAATGAGATTTAAATTTAATTTGCTACATTGGCAACCCCACTTGGCCACCCCCCTCATGGAATGTATGATGCCACCTTGGCATCACACCATTCAGCATCTATATATAGATATAGAGAGAGGATCAGCCAATACATCACACCTTTTGTGAAGAATTACATTCCTTGCAATTTCTCTCCGAAAAACCCTTTGTAAGCATTACATTTATGTGTTGAAAGCTTTGCTCTCTTCTTCTTCCTTTCAACCTAAAATTGGCCTCCACCGTCATTGTATCTCTAGTTTTACTCCAGCATATAGACTAGAGATTTTGGAGGATCTAATTGGTGTGTGGATTATAACAATAGAGGTAAGTCATTTGATTTGCTATATTTTGGAGATCTACCTACATAGAGTCCAATTTGGTGATTTTCTCTAGGGTGTTCCAAAAAGCTTTTTGATCCAAAATTTTTACAGAGAGTTATTCAAGGTGTTTAGAAGCTCCAATAATTTTTTGGAATTTTTGGAGGAGTTTTGGTTGGGCAATTTTGCACTCTTCCAACTACGCCAAGAGTAGATAGTTTCTGGAATTGTGAAGAGTTCACGAGTTCCTTCTTGGATTTTGTATTTCAAGGTAATGCTCTCACCAAATCTAAATCCTTATCATGATTTGATCCTTGTTATGCTTGTGGGTATTAGTTAATTTCATGCTTTTGAAGTTTTGATAATTGAATCTTAGTGCCTTATTTGCTTTCAAGTAGTATAAGAGCCTAAATCATGCTTAGATTTGTATATTTCTTGGTTGATTGATTTATGTGATGGATTAATCTAAATCACCCAAATTCTCAATTCAATTAATGGATTGGAGTATTTGTTGATGTTGTGTGTGGCTCCTTAATTGATGAATTGAAAGCATGCTATTATATGATTTAAGTGTTAATTCATATAGTTAGTATGCTTTAATTCATAGTAATTAATATTGAATGTTGATTTGACATTAATTCATGTTGTATGTTGATATAGCATGTTGATGATTGATCAAAAGAGTTTTGGTCATTTTTGGATCCAAAGATATTAGAGTTTTATTGGAGATTATGTAGAATAAGATTATAGCTTTAATCAAGTTTTTGAAGGCATGTTTGAGCACTTGAACTTCCACTTCTAAAAGTTGTTTTGAATCTAGAAATTCATCTAAGATGTGTGTTTTAATGTTGAGAACATGTGCTAAATTTATTGTTGCATGAAATTGAGTAGAAAAAGGCTTGGCACGCCTTGAAGCCCCAAAACAAAGGCTATCGAGCACCCTAGTTGGGCGTTGGGTGCACACTGTGTGTATGGCCTACCCAGCTATATGCCTAAGCTGAGCGGCAATCCCTAGCCTGGGGTTTTGGTGTGCTTTGATCCATTTTCCCAACTCCTTTAATGCTCAATTTGGTTTTGCACTACACATGGTCGATGCACAAATGTTGTCCAAGGTCTCAAAATTATGTTTTACATTTTTGAGTGCTCTTAAAAATTGGTTAAAGTTAATCTTCCAATTATGGCATTAGAGTTATGCTTGTCCAATTATTTGTTTATGAGATAAGCATTTAATTGTTGAAAATAATTGTTAATTCTAGATTTATTTATTGTTCATTTAATTGTTGAATGAATGATGAATGAATAGGGAAGATCATGAGCTTTAATATTGATTTTATTTATTTTAAGTTGTTGAAATGGGTTGTATTAAATGGGGCTTGCATGCTTCTTGTTCTATCTTTTAAAAGTTATGAGAGTAGAATCACTAGGAGTGAGGTCTTCTTTCTCTTATAAAAGTTATAAGGAGTAAAAAGGATCTAAGGAGGCTTGAAGACCCATGAATGTATGGGATACACTCATGTAATAGTTTAGTTTACACTTAAAATCAACTGAGTGATGCACCTATGACTTTAAGTATATCACTTGGTTAGGCTCATGGTTATCCCACTCTAGGAGCATGCTAGGCGCATTTACTTATTTACACTTTCCATATCCTATTAATGTATGAGATGCATGATTAGAATATATAGAACCTAAATAAGAAGATAAAAATGATGAGTTATTTGCAAGCAAAACTCTCCACTTAGAATGTCTAAGTGTTTTTCAAGTATTACGTTTCAATGGATGAAAATTAAAAGAGTTTTAATTGATCTAAGCTTTCTATCAATAGTGTATGCCATAACGATGCTACCAAATTTGTGTGATGGCACTCATAAGTGAGGTCACACTTAAGAGGAAAGTTATGAACATACACTTAGCATGAGATGCATCTTTAACTTAAGAACCCTCACGCACTAGCACTCATAAATGGGGGATGTCGTGAGGTCATCTTGAGACAAAGAAAGATTAGTAGGTTGGACTTAAATCAACCTCAAATGTCATCATAGTGGCGCATCCACCTATGCCTATCTTACATTGCAAACATAAAATGATAATGGAGGGTATAAGCCATTTAGGCACACTACCATAAAGCAACAAACATTAATAGAACGAAGTAAAATATATAACATTGATCAAAATCATAGAAAAAAGACTTATAAAATTATGGTAATAAACAAAGGTTTGAATAGCCTTTGACCCCAAAAGATGAATTAACTTGTCTACATTTTGTTAGAATAATTAGGCATTGAAAACTTCTTAGCTCATCATGCAAGATGAGCCTTTTAGAGCATGCTATATACATTACTAGCTATGAAAAAGTGCAACTTGGGGAAGGAAAGAAAGTCTACCTTGTCCATTGGATTCATGGCCTCAAGTCAATTGACTAAGCAAGCAAATAGCCTAAAATTAGGCATTGGGTAAGATGTCTTCTCTGTTGGGGATCTCCAACCTTGAGGTGGTAGGTCTCTTGGGTGAAGGAGCCTGCACCTTTGCCTTTATGAACCTTTTTATCCTCAATCTAAAAGGTCTTGAACCAAGCGAAAGCATGGTGGACGATGACAGAATAGGAGATATGCTCGTTGGAAATGATGAGGGATAGTGTGCTCCCACTCCTAGAGTTGTTTTTTAGCCCATGGATCTCTCCAAAGACATAACCAACCTCTTATTATGGTTTGTCATTTTCAAAGACATTACATTGCAAAAAGGAGAAAACAAAGAGTTACTATACAAAAACATGAAAATTGTTGTCTATAAGGAAAATCAAACCGCAACAAGTAAGGTAGCATGCCTAATAAAGGTAAAGAAAAAAAAACCAAAAAGATGTTCTAGGGTTTACTTAAAAGTTTGTAAAAATGAAAACAAAACTATTTCTCAGATATAAGGCCTTGTGAAGGTAGACTCTAGAGAACACTTGGAAAATTTCACTTGACCTCTCAAATGTTGCAAGAACTTTTAGAATCTCTTTGGCTTATAGTCGGCCTATTGTGTAGAGAAAAAATAGTCTATTTCTCAATTCAAACTACAAGTTTAGGAAAATTACTTACACCTCTTATTCGAACTCAAAAGCAGGAGAACTAATGATATCGGATTCTGATTTGCCCCCACCTAGTATGGCATCAAGTCTAACCTTCTTAATTTAGCAATTTGACCCTAGAGAATCCATCTGGCCCAATATAATCTCTCAAGGCCAATCGCCCTCAGGTCAAGCTACCCTATTGGAAGTAACATCATGTCACCAAGGGAACAATTGCCTTTCAATCGACCTTACCTTTGGGACACAACCTTAGCCCATCACTTGTTGTGGACAGTTGCATTAAATGCCATTCAAGTTTTTTGAGTAGTCTCTCTTCTTCAAATTAATTATAGGCCGTCAATTTGTCTCCTCCATATTAAATACATTAGGTGGTCCTTCTTTAGTATAATAATGTAACCATGAAACTTTTGTGCTATAACAACCCCTTTGGAATCAAAAGGCTAGTTTAGCCCGACAATCTCCCAAGGGATATTCACCCAAATAGGAGTTCAACAGTGGTTTCAACCTCATGATGAATTTTATAAAGACTTCAATCCAACACTTATCTCAAGTATGTACTCTAAACACTAAAAGCTCTCAGCTGCTTCGTGTTCTTAATATCTCTACCATGCTTATACTGACTTAAGCATTGAAAAGTTTTAATTGGGAGTCACCTCGACAAGCCTAATGTGCTCATTATGGTTGCAAGTTTGACCAACATTCACTATCTTGAGCATCGACCTCAGTCAATCCCACCCATCATTACTAAATATATTATTTTCCGTCCAGAACCTCCGTAACAACACCCTTACTAAAAACTGCTTCATCAATATATATAAAACTAAAATTATAATTAAAATTGAAATTATATAAGTCATAAACATAACATCATATGTTTTAATAATAATTAAATAATATTATAAGGGATTCTAGATTTAATATGAAATATAAATATTAATTAAATAAATGTAATTAAGTATTTATATGCATATATATATTTAATTATTTTGATTCAAATATTGATAATTATATTAGTATAATTTTATATAAAAATGATAAGCATATAGTTTCAGTTCTTTCAATATAGTGCACTTCCAATGTAGATTCATTAAATTTCGATATGATACTGTTTGGATATCATATTGGTACTTGTTCGTCCAGTAAAGAAAAATTGGTACAGTACAGACCTACTAAAAAAGTCAATGAAATTTTTGGTCTGATATTTTTTTTATTTGAATTTTTGATTTGATTAGTAGATTTAATGTACCACTTTTAACTCTAGCTATAAGATATCTATACTATTCTAAAAAAGAAAATACTTTTGTATCTAATATGACAATTATTTTTGAGTAATTACTTAAACTGTCATTTAACCTACTCAAAATAAAAATTTCAGCAGTTTGGATACCAAATTGTAATATTCTGAATTTGCCCTCATAAAAATTATCTAACGCAACCAATTCAATCAAGTCATAAATGTAATTCTAGTAAATCTCACTAAAGCCACTATTTTATACTCCATATTAACCACTAAATCATTTCAAAACGACTTCCTACAGTTATTAGGTTTCTTCATGGCATTTTAAACTAAAAATTAAAACTCCATTGTTGTTGTGTACAAGGGTGTAGCCTTTGTTTTTGCCTACAATAGGTTTGTTTATATTCTTTTTTTATTTCTTTCCTTTGTGTTCTTTTTAATTGTGTGAATAACTTTTTGTTCTTTCTTTTTTGTGAAAAAAAAAATATAAATCCAGCACCATATTTTTCTCTCAGATTTGATTTTTATTCTTTTTTATTCTTTTGTGTTCTTTTTAAAAGGGTGATTAACTTTTTTGTCCTCTTCTTTTTTTGTTTTTTTTGTTTTTTGGTAGAGAAATATGCAAGTTCAGCACCATATTTTTCTCTTAGATTTTGATTTTGATTTTTTTTTAATTTTTTTAATGATCTTCGCAAGAATGTGATTAATTTTTTGGTCCTCTTTTTTTTAGAGAAAATACAAGTCCAGCGCCATATTTTTTTGGGTATAACTTTTTAGCGTTTTTTATTCAAAAAGTGCGGAAAAAGAAAAATATTTCATGAAAAAATTTGAAGACTGCTAGAAGGAATTTTGATGACTATTATCTTCTATTGTTTCTTGGCATATTTTTATATTTTATGTGTGTAGAAAATTCGTGCAATGACCGGTGGTATATAAATAAATATATGTAGCTCCTAGCATAGAAAAACAATATGTAAAGCGTGAGGAGTTCACTACGATTAAAGTATAGCATGTGCCTAAACCGAGACGAGCACGTGACCATCGGCAGCCAACTCCCGTGCCCGCCAAATAGGTTTTTACATTTTCCCGAGTTTCCGCATAACCCTGGTTCCGATCCACGGGAAAGGGAAGCCAAGCAAAACAGGGAACTGAGGAAAGGAATTTGTTTTCATCAGAGAGAGAGAGAGATGGATCAGAGTGGAAATGAGAAGGAAATCGAAGTCCGTAGCTTGACGGGTGAATCAATCAGAGTGTCAATTGAACCAAACAAGACCATTCAAGACCTCAAACTCCTCCTCAAGCAAAGCTTCTCTCCTGCTTCTTCTTCCCCTAACTTCCACCTTTTCCTCAAGGCAATTTCTGAAATCCTCGTTTCTGGTTTAACATGTGTGTGTATGAATGTTAATTGGCAATGCTGATGTTAGAGCTAGGAACAGAAAGTGATTGCACATGTGGTGCTTCATACAATTGTACCTTTTTCTGAAGAGATTTGAATTTTTAATCGTTCTTTTCGTGTTTCTTTTTTCTTTTCTTTTTTTATACTGATTGGATTGTTAGTCTGTTCTGATTTCCCTTAGAAAATTTTTCGTGATCTTTCTGTTTGATATTTTTCCTTTTGGTCTTAGGGTGTGAAATTGAACTTGCAGAGTCAGATTAGTAGCTATTTGATTGGGGTTGGGGAATTTTTAGTTATTGTCCCCTTTGTGAAGAAGGATAGGCAACTGAGGCACGCAGTTGAAGCATCTGAAACACTGTCAGAAGATCCAAACCCCAATGAGAAGTTGGAGACTGAATTAGCTGAGTCAGCTTGGTCTGACTTGATGCAAGACCTCTCATCTTTCCAAGACATTTCTAACTGTGAAAATCTACCCAAGGCTGAGTTGAAGTCCATGAATTCTGAAAATGAGAATGCCCATGAAAGAACCTCTTCAAGGACAGCGAAATGGAAGAAAGTGTTGAGTAAGGGAAATGAGAAAGGACTTTCATACGATGTAATACTAAGCATATTGCAGACCTCTGGTGATAATACGCTTGATGAACAGAGTCTTAAAAAGTTTCTTGAATTTATTGATTCGACAAGTTGTTTAAGTAGTTCAGATACAGGGTCTTGTGTGATGAGAGAAGCTAATGATCTACTGGACAGTGGACTGGAAATGTCTAAGAGTAGTTTATGCCTCTGTCCGCTGTGGTTGAAGGACATAATGAGGGCATTTTCTTTCATAAACGTTTACTCTGCTTACCTTCAGCTGTCGCAGAAGAAGATTACCATCAGTGCACTGAAGGTAATGCTAGACCAACTACATAAATTTGGTTTTTGCCCCAGCATTGCAGACCTGGAGATCCTCTCCCAAGTTTGTCCTCAGGTAATTCATCTGATTGGTAAAGCTATGCTGCCTTGTGATAGGTCCTGAATATCTGATACTCATGGAGGAATGTTGTCCATTTGAATAAATGATTAGATCATCTCAATTTATCTTAGTTAATTTACGTACTCATCATTGTTTTAATAAATTCTCAAAAAAAAAAAAAAATTGTTGTTGTTGTTGTTGGTTTTTTTTTTCCTCTGAGAAACCCATTCCAATCGAAAAGTGAGTCACCATAGTTTTCAGAATAAGGTTAAGTAAGCTGATCTTGTCAGTAGGGCTCTTAACCTTGATGTTATTTTTTGTCATTAGTTGCTTTATTGCTATTGAAGAAGGAACATATTTTAGGTACGTCTATGAGCATTATTTAATATTCTTCAGATAAACTAGAAATCTTGGAACACTATATGTGTGTGCTAAAACTTTTTGGTAAAAAAATAAATAAAATATCATTCATTTTTATGTGGTACTATAATTTGTATTATTTTTAATGTATTTTTTAAAATTTTTATGATGAATAAAAGGGTGAAAAAACATAAGATTGGGGGGAGGGGGGGGAGAAAGTAAACAGTTGGACAGACAAAATATTAGATAAGAGAAAAGAAACTACTTTAGTAGTTATGAGGGCTAAAAAATAATAATGAGGGCATTTTAGGAAGACCACATGAAAACATATCAAATGGGGTAGGTGCTTTCTATATAGTATAGATAATCAAAATGGCTTTTCCCCATTTCGGCTTTCTACTTTGGACAGGCATGGTCTGGGACATTAAACAAGGGCTTTAGCAGTGTTTCCAAAGAGCATGTAGTTTGCATATTATGGAACTATTATTGATGCAATGTTTTTTGATGTTATGTTAGGATCATGGTATGCATGCTTTTATTCTTCATTAGCTGCATTTAGATTGACTATGATCTCAGTTCTCAGCCTGTCCGCAGCATGTTCCCGGTCTTTCGAACACTAAAATATTTGGATTTAAAGGCAGATTTATTGCATTTCTATTAGAATGGATTTATTGTGTTATTACTTATAACTTGCATTTTGTTACTCTCTCATAACAAAAGTAGTGCAAACATTGTACCATGTATTTTATTTATGGCAACTATTATGTGTGATAAGACATAACTTGCACTTTCTTACTCTTTCATGAAAAGAGTAGCATAAAAATGCGTGCCATGAATCTGACTTAAGAGATACTGTGCAATTATTTCGTATGATAAGACTTGTAGTTTGTGTATTGAGGAAGCTTGAGCATTACATTATTTGCTGAAATGCATAGATGAATGAGTGGAGAGCTACTTGTGTGGAGGCTCGTCTTAACCTTCTCATGCAATTAAGTGAGTGGTCATCACTTTTACAATGTGGTATTCTCTACATGGAAAGTTGTGCTATGTATATGAGGATTCAGGTCATATTTTAACAAGTTTCAATCTCATTCAACTAGTGGACCTAGCTGAATGATTATTTAACTGATGTGTCCTTTATGGTAAGATTTGGCAGTCTGCATGTGCAGCATCTTGTCAAATATATTCTTCATTTGATGGCTGCAGCAGAAGGGGGAACAATAAAAAGAGAAAGAAAAAGAAAAGAAAGTATTGAGGGAAGAACAAAGAAATGGAAGGGAGTGACAGGGACAGGAGAGAAAAGGAGAAAATAAAGGGTACCGTAACTGAGAATTGTAATGCAAACAGGAATTTTGTAAGACAGTCACAAAACCTGATGGGTGGGTTGAAGCCCATGAATTCTGAAAATGAGAATGCCATCATAGGTGAACATCTTCAAGGATGAATAACTGCAATAAAGTGTCGGATAATGGAAAAAGAAGGACATTTGGTGATGCTTTATTGAACATATGGCAGACCTCTCACCTCTGGCAATGATATATTCGACCAAAATCTCAATAAACTTCTTAAGTTTATGGATTCTTCAAGTTGTTAGAGTAATCCAGCTACAGAGTCTTGTGGAGTGGGGGTAGAAAATGATAAGCTTAACTGTGAATTGGGCCCTTCTAAAAGGAAGAGTAGTTTGTGGCCTGTCCACTGCATCTGAAAAAAAAATAAAAATGAAGGCATTTGCTTTTACAAACATTAACTCTACAAGCCTTAAGCTGTGGCGGAAAATGATTAACTCCAATGTACTGAAAGGAGAACTGGATCAACTCCTTAAATTTGGCTTTTGTCATAACATTGCAAACCTGGAGCCTCTCTCTGAAGTTCTCTCAAGTTTATCTTCAAGTCATTCATCTGATTGCAGAAACTAGTATTACCTTGGGATAGATCCAATTTATGTCATATTCCTCAAGGATTTTCCACCATTTGTTACAAATATGATTATCCATCTTGGTTAATCTTAATTGTGTGGCATTTAAATCATTGCTATTTTATAAAAAGTTATTTTTGAAGAAAATCTGTTGTCTATTCCTGGTAAGCTCATCCTCACCTAATCAACAGATGATCCCAATATTCTCGCAAATATATTAGATTGGTTGGTTTTATGTCTGCTGCTCTCAACCAAGATGCTATTTTCATCATTAATTGCTCTCTTGCAATTGCCTGTAAAAACATAAGTTGGTATCTCTATGAACATGGTTTAACCTTCTTCAGATTGATTCCTTTAGAAGTGTTTCCCAAGAATTTGGCTTGAATATGATGAAAAACCATTGTTGATTAACATGCTTTTGTTCTTCATCTTTTAGCTATTGGATTGGCTAAGCTCTTAGTTCTCAGCCTCTATGTAACATATGTCCCTAAGACAAATCTCTGAGTCTTTAAATTCAAAGTTATTGCATATGTATTGCAGTGAACTATATTGTAGCATTGCTAATTATAACTTGCACTTTGCTACACTCCCATAACAAGAGTAGGGCAAAAATGCGAGCCAAGTATTTCATCCATGATAGAGTATTCAACTATTATCTATGATAAGAATCAAAGACAAACTCTGTTGTTTATTCATTGAGGAAGCTTGAGTTGCACATCCTGGGATTGACATGTACATGTATCAGTGGGCAGCAATGTTGGTGGAGGCTCATCTTACACTTTCATGCCCTTGAGTGGGTGGTCATAACTTTCTCAATTTGGTATCCTCTACATGGAAATTGGAAATTGTAGTATATACTCTTGGAATTAAGTCATGTTTTTAACAAATATTTTGCAATTAATTAGTGCTTAATCCTTATTCAACTAGCTGTTGTGCTGGGATGAAAATAATACTTCAAATTTATTAAAAGGAGAAGTGCAATTATGAAGAGAGTGATAGAATAATAAGAGTAGTTATAGTAACTTAGCAGGACTGGTCCCTGATAAAGTGTTAAATCCATGATAAATAAGCTCTTATGACTAAGCTCTTGCTGTAAAAGAGAAAGTGATTGGAATAGGACACTAAGCTGTGAAACTGATGAGTTTTCCTTAGATGATTTACTAATATGTTCTGATGAAAAGATCTGGCAGTCTACAACTGTTGTGTATTTCAAAATATATTCTTCATTTGATGACTGCCACAGTGAATGACAATAAAAAAAGAAAGAAATGGAAGTGTTCAGGGAGGAACAAAGAAATGGAAGGGAGTGGGAGGAACAGGAGACAAGGAAAAAAATAAAGCAAACAAAACACAGAGAGAAACTCTGAAATTGCTGGAAAGAGAAAGAAAGGTGAAGTTAAGGCCAAAAGATGGAACAGGAAGAACAAAATAAAGGAAAGGATAGAAGGAGATTAAGAGGGAGGGTAGAATATATTTAAGAGGATTTTCCATAACAGGTTGAAGACTATGAGAAGTGAAGCAATGTCCAAGGAAAACTGAGAGAAAAGAAAAGATGAAGAAAGATAAAGATAATGATGTAAAAATCTCAAAAGGCAAAGGAAGATGAGTGGTATACCTTGGCATGTAAGGGGAATATGACTCCAGCAGGATGCATGCTAAATTAGAAAACTTAGTAAATGGGGAAATTAGAGAGAGGCAAAGGTTGCAAGTCAACTGACTAAATAACTGGCAGAGAATCATTCCCTATACTATTATATGTGACTTGGAGATAATATGCTTGCCTAACACATTCTCCAACTGGTGATATATATATACCATATACTACATCTTGAATCCTGAGGATTGCAAATGTAGAGAGATGATTGCTGACGGGAGTAAAAGGAATTGGTTCAGTTTGAGAAAGGAATACTGAAATGTAATTTTGTGTATAAAAAATCTGATCTTTGTTCAACATAAAAAATTTGTGAAATTTGGAAAAGAGTTTTGTAGATTTTGTTATCACTCAAACTTTTCTTTATTTGAAAACTCTAAAGATGCTATCTATCACAATAAAAAGGAAAAATTTATGCACTGAAATCTTGATGTTGTGGATTCACAGTCTGACATATATATCATTAGGCAAAATCTTTAAATCTCAGATTCTTCAATTTTGAATGTGTTCCTTCAAATGCTTTTCTACCTGTCAACATGTTCAACAATCTTCATGATACATCCCATAAGTACTTTTATATTGAGAACAAAATTTGTGGAGGTCCTTGCACTTCACTGCAAAATGCGATCAAGAGAGAATCTGATGGTATTTTTAACTTGGCCCTAATACTGAAGTTCCTATGCTATATTGGGTTGTTTTATTTCTTAGCTCAACTTCTTTGGCCTGCAGCTATTAATTGGTTCTTTTCTTCAGATTCTCAACAGGAAACAGAACACCATTTCATTCAAGGCAAACATCTTGTGATACCCTTTTCATAGTTGATTAATTTTTCAGTAATCGGCAGTGCGTGCCCAAAAATCAGTCACATTTTGAATTTGTTTTCCATTCTTTCTGAGACAATTTCAAAATATCAGCAGTAATGTTACGAATCCATAATCTAAGCGTGCGTGCCATGTTCATATTCCTTCAGGTAATTTGTATTGTTAACAATGAAGTAGAGGCAACAAAATTACATGATGTCCTTCTTATAACCAAATTCTCAAAAGAAAAAGACGAACAGCATAATCAACTTCCTACAGGTACTTTAAATACATGCTCAATTTATTTAAATTCCAAAAGTTTATATCTGCTTGTGAGTCCAAAACAAGTGATCTCATCTTATCTTTTACATTTTGAAATATTCTTGGAAGCTACAAAACTGTTACCCAGGTCTAAGATCGTAATTTCGATGAAGAAAAGGGAAACTTCCTTGAAAGCTATTCTTTCAGAGGCAGCCAAATCTTTAATGGTAAATTAATGTTATTCTACTTCCACATTGTATTGAGATTTCATTTCTTATCCTATTGTCTGTGCACTTCTAAGAATTATTTATCTCCTTTAATGATCTATTCCAAAGAATCAATTTTGCTGCTTTTAAATGATGTAAAGAACTCTTTGGTTTTGCACTTGGTGTAGCAACTTCTGTCCAAAAAAATGACAAAATTGCTTTAACGGTATTAGTCAAACATAGAGTTGCTTATCCATTTTGCTACTTCTACATATGAAGTCCCACTATTTGTTAAATAATGATTTCTTTGAGGTCCTCCAATAATCTGGGAGGGTAACAAGGAATGATTGGCAAGCTAAATTAAGTGCGATGGAGTCTTGAGCATTATACTTAGGAAGCCTAGAGAAGGAGCTGAAGGCCTGTTGATGGAAAACAACCAATAAAAGCTTTCAATGCTCTCTACTGTGTTTGGTGAATTGCTTGATATGGTGCGGAACAAGAAATCATGAAATGGGATATTTAAGTACGTTAGTAAAAGTTAAAATTGATTAACTTTTGTGATGACAAACACAAAGCCTCTTAGTATCCAGTATTTCCAGAACAAGGATCTAAATAGCCTGAATTTTGAAAACCTATGGTTTTTTGTGTTTTTTCAGGGCAGACGGTACTGGTGTTTTCCTATGAGAAGCAATTTAAAATGTCTCTTATTGTCTTTTCCTTGTCATATTGAATCAACAACTAAAAGTTTGTCAACTATATAATGATTTGATAGCATATGGAACTTCTATCCAAGGAAATGTGTTTTAATATTGAGGGTTTAGCAAATGAGTTGAGAAGTTTCGTGAAAAGAAGCACGGTTGGTTTGTAGAAGATTAAAGGAAAATTTTACAAAACACCCACTGGTACTAGCGAATAACTTCAGAAAACTTGCCCATGCCCTGTAGCCTCCACTCACAGAAGCTAACTATCTAGATCAAATTTGGGAAAAATCCACAGAAGAAGTTCAGATAAATTATCTTTTCTTCAAATTCATGGTTGTGCCTATGAAGTATTTGTCTATGTGCCTTGAAGATGCATTAGATCAATTCACACTTTTAACTTTTAACTAAAGTTATGGATAACTAACTAAACCATTCAAATTAAAAATTGCCCAACTTGGAAATCACTGTTCACATGGCACAGCTGCATTTTTATCCAGTGATTGAATTAAAAGTGTTGTAATGCAGTTTAAAAATGGAGAAGAAACAGTCAAGTCTTTTTCATTGGAAGATCTTCTGGTATTTGTGAAGAAAGCTAGCACCGCAACAGCTGAAACAGAAGTGAGACGAAAGACGAGAAGATACTCTGCTGCTTCAAGTTCTCATTCATATAAAGTACAGTGCCATGTAAGCCAAATTTTATTGTTCAAAAATTCATGTCAGTGATTATTCTTGTAATAGTGCTGCAAAAGCCAGAGTATGAAGGTAACAATGTGAAATGACAGATCCATTATCCTGAATTTTAGTGCTTAAAATGTGAACTGCATAAATAATATATATCTTTTCCTGGGATCATGTCCATCAGCTATATATTGCACCTGAATCAGTGCTTGTGCATCACTCTTTCCTTTGTTAGTCAGTATCTTTTTTTATGCACCATTGATAAGAATTCCATAGACTTGAGTTTTGTTGTTTTGGGAGTATGCAAGAATATTACCTGTTTTTTGGCATGGAAGGGGAAAATGTTGTCAAAATGATGACATTCATATGAGCACAGTTGTCAAAAGCGCTCATAGCGTGAGCTATAGCGCAGCGCGATGCGAAGCGCACCCTGTGCGCTTTGCGTTGCATTGCGCAACAAGGTTAAACATAGCGCGTGCTTTGCTGCGCTATTTGTGCTATTGCGCAGTAGCTAATTACTAGGTAATTAAATGCTAATTTTGGTTTCCAAGGATAGGTAGAAACTAAATATTAATTACTAGGTAATTAAATGCTAATTTTGGTTTCCAAAGGTGGGAAAAAACTGAATATTAATTACTAGATAAAAAAAATTTCAGGGCTTTGAAGTAAATTCTTGATTTACTAAATTTATGTAATTGTTCAAGTGTTAAAGTTTTAATTTCTTAATTATTATGCTCAAATGCTGAATTTAATTTATTAATCTTTTTTCATGCTGAATTGTTGGTTTGGTATTCAAAAGTGTCTTCATTGTTTTGTGATTATTTAGTTGTTTATTCTTTATAATAGGTAAAATATATTGATATTTAGGTATATATTAAAAATATATGCATATATAATTATTTTGCGCTTTATTTTAATAAAGCGTGCGCTATGCGCTATAGCTCCAGCATGCCTTTGCGCGTAACTAATGCATATGAGCTCCATTGGTTGATTACTAGGCCATGTTATAATGTTTATTGTCTTTATGGTTGTTCTTGTTAAGTATTTCTTTGATATAGCTATAGTAATATACGCTTTGTAGAAAAGACAGAAGGTGATCTCCTTATTGCTCTGTACTTGATGAGTTAAGTAATGTTGCAAAAACCAAAGCATCAAATCTTTTTTCTGGTGAAGAACATGGATTTCACTCAAAAACTTGAAAACATTTACAAGTGATGAAAGAGATTCTTTTTAAATGAAGTTATTGAGCAGTAGGCTAAAGGGATAGGCAGAAGACGTGCATTAGACCTAAAGAAGCATGGTAGAGAGTTCAGGAGTTCTATTCTTAAACAGCAGTTTGGTCACTTCTAAGTTGCTAGGTTCATTGGACCTCTGAACTGTACTCTACATGCTCCAAGATTATGATGAGTGAATCAATCCACAATCAGTTGACAGATTTACTTGCATGTAGCACTTGAAACCATCAGTGTTAGAACAAAATTTTCTTAAGCTTATCTCCTTAGTAGTTCTTTGTGGATGGTTCTGTTTCTTTTTTTTTCTTCCAGCTGGGAGCCAAAGCTGTTTTCTTGTGAAATTTTAGCTTTTAGGAGCCCCCCTCCTCTCTCTCTCTCTCAAACATTCACAGATAGTGACTTTAAAATTTAGTTTTTTAATATGCTTAAAGGCAGTGCGATTTCTACATCCAGACTGCATACTGTAACATTGTTTTTTAAGAAGATGGAATTTTTAGTGTTTTCAAAGAGCTACAATGTTGAAGACATACTTCATCTAACAGAAATAATGTTTTTCACATGGTATATTTCTAGGCTTATAGCCATATAGCACCCCCAAGCATAGTTTCTGCATATTAATGTTGCGGTCATCCTATGAAACTTATCATGCCTCTCTATCTCAATTTGCAATTGCATTGTTATGTATAAGGTTCTTGTGGTGGATCTTTACAATAATTTGTACTTATCACTGAATTTTGAGTTTATATGCATGTACTTAGCTTTTGTCAGAATTTTGAAGAATCATTTGAAAGATTGCTTTAGAAAATTTTTAGCCATTAAATTTAGAATAATTAGCTCATTTCCATAATTTCTGACAATGATACCATATACTAGGTTGAAGAGAAACCAATCCGTGTTAAAATAGACAAGACTTGCTTTGAACACTTAAGTTGATTCATATGGCTAACCATTACCTGAAAACGCATTCTCTGTCATTATTAGAACATTTTTGGAGCACCGTTGGGCAAATACTTGGGGGCATCTGCAATTTTCTTTGTGTAGCATGCCCTCTTTCTTGGTTCTTCAAATATTTCCTGTGCAT
>JACGDI010004221.1:1038913-1053441 GCA_014898725.1 Jacaranda copaia
GGCGAAAGATAGGTTTTGAGGCTGTATCTGTATGGTATGGCCGCTGAAACTCTAGTTTGTTGAACTCTAATGAGTTAATACTTATCTGGTTCAGGTGGTTCACATTGAAGAGATCAGTGCCCGGAATGCCATGTATGTTGAGATCCCTTGTCAGCTTTCTGAAAATGTGAAGTCTGCACTCAACCGTGTGGGAATTACTAGATTGTATAGCCACCAGGTAAGAATTTTATTCTTATATGAATTACAATCCGTCCTATCCAGCATATTTTCTTTTGTGTGCTTAACTATGATAGAATGTACAGGCCGAATCAATTCAAGCCTCCCTTGCTGGTAAAAATGTAATCGTGGCAACCATGACAGCTAGTGGGAAATCCCTTTGTTACAATATTCCAGTTCTCGAAGTATTATCACAAAATCCGTTAGCTTGTGCTATGTATCTCTTCCCTACAAAGGTTTGTTGCCTTAGTGTGCTAGAATAAATTTTTCTCGTTCTTTAATAGTTATGCAGTTTAGATTTGGCTGAATTTGACTGTGACAGGGTTATACAGCTTGAATTCCTGGTATTATGCTTTTAAGCAGTCTTTAATAGACTCAATTTGCTTGCAGGCATTAGCTCAAGATCAGCTGCGAGCTTTGTCGTCTATTGCCTATGGGCTTGATGATAGCCTAAATATTGGGGTATATGATGGGGACACTTCTCACGAAGATAGATTATGGCTACGGGATAATGCCCGACTGGTATATTAGAAAATTTGTTTATCTTTGATGGAATGGATTCACTAAGATGGCCATCATTTTTTTGTAACTTTTGTCCAATAATATGCAGTTGATCACGAATCCAGACATCCTACATGTCTCAATCTTGCCATTCCATGGGCAGTTTAGGCGAATATTGTCAAATCTTAGGTATTTCTTCTTCTGCTCCTGTATTCTATCACTCTTTGGGTGACTTGCAAACTTACTCTTCAGTTAGTCTGTTTCTTCTTTTGATTAAAGAATTTATTGCTTATTCCAATATTAGGTGTATACATTCTTAAATTTTTTGAGGACAGGTTTATTGTTGTTGATGAAGCTCATTATTACAAGGGGACATTTGGTAGTCATGCTGCTCTAATATTTAGAAGGCTTCGTCGAATTTGTTCTCATGGTATATACCCTTTTACGTAGTTTATGCTGGTTGCAGATCTGCCCTTTTTGCTAACAGTGAATCTCACCTTTCCACTGACTGACTGACTTCATATCCAGTGTACAGCAGTGACCCTTCTTTCATATTCAGCACTGCTACTTCTGCAAACCCCCATGAGCATGCTGTGGTAATTTTTCTCTTCGGAATATGTAAGAAATTATCTAATCCAGATATAAGCTTCATGTTGCTCATGCATACCCTGTAATGTAGTTCTTTATTTTTTATGGTTCTAATATTCAGCTAATCTTAGTCATTAGAACAATATGGGTGTCAACCAATTGAGGGCATTTGTCTGAATGTACCCACCAGTTCCCATTTTACATATACTAGTATGCATGAATTGTTTTGATATATGTTTACAGATGGCCATTTTGAAGTTTTCTTGTCTGTCAAATTCATTACATGACAGGTGCACATGACAACTGCAGTTATATACTTTGTTTTCTTTTTTTTAAATGATATTACAGAAACTAGCGAATCTACCAACAGTGGAGTTAATTGAGAATGATGGTAGCCCGTCTGGTTTGAAGCTTTTTATGCTCTGGAATCCTCCTTTATGCCTGAAAACTGTGAGATTTTGCTTAGCTAGTCTGCCAAACTTCCATTTTGAAATCTGTTGGATTGGTTTACGTTGATTGTACTCATGCATCATTTCTATTTTCAAGGTTGGGAAAAGAACAAAGATCAGCTTGGAGGCTAAAAAGTCTGTTAACAAAAATGTAGTTGCTGGACGCTCGAGGTGATACATATCTTACCTCTATGGTCCTGGACAATGTTACCTGTTTATATTTGACCTGTACACTGATGTTTTGAATTGACAATAACCAATAGTAATTTTACAATTTGTTGTTGATTATTTTTTGATTTAATATCATTCTTTATGAGTAGCAAGTACCCATTTTCTCATCAGCATGGCAGATGCTGCGGAGAAAGGTCTCTTGATGGGCTTGGCTCAGAGGTTCACTTATAAAAGCATACAAGAGAGGACAATAAATGTCCATGGAAGCTAGAAAAATACCAAGGAAACATTCCAATGAGAACATGGGTTTTCTTTGGAAAGATAACGGGAAATAGGGTGGGAAATATTTGGATAAAGAGCCAAATAAACATGTTTCTCTGGGAAAAATTTCCAGAAACATGTTCTTTTGAGAATGGGTGCTCCAGTCGAGCAAAACCTGTGACTCTCTGTGCTAAAATCCCTGATTTTTAGGGATTTGCGGTAGATTGTAATCTCTAATTTTTAGGGATTAACAGTTATCCCCGATTTTTTAGGGATTGATTTGTATCATTTTGTATTGATATGCCTTGGTTCATATTGATTATCCTAGAATAATATTAGTCAATAGTTACCTAAATCAGTGGGATTCTTCTTGTACAGATGATATATTCATTTGTTCAGTGACAACACAACACAATCGAATTTATTTCTTTTATCATGGTATAAGAACCATAGGATCTCTTTTTTCATTTTCTATTGGCCTTCATTGCCAGTTTTTTGATCCTCGGTTACATTCCAAATTACTTAAAAAACCTTTAGCTTTCATTGCCAGATTTCTAACTCTGCGATAAAACTATTCTACCTTCTGCTCTTTCTAAACCTTTGTTCTGAAACATGTCTGATGTCATTGAAGTTAGCAACACTTGGACCAGCCTCAACACTCAGATTTGCCTCAACAGGAGAGTTGCAGAATATTCAGGCAGCCTATAGATTGAATGAGAAAAGCTATCTTAAGTTGTCTCAGTTAGATCGGACATTCTTGATAGGAAGGGCAAAATTAAGCCACTTCCCTGGACTGGTCTCAAACTCGGGGGAACCTGGATTTGATGCCTCATGGTTGTGGAATTTTGTGCAGCTAGAGATTAGTGATACATGCACGTTTTTAAGCATAACCAAGGAGATATAGGATGCGGTCAAGCAAACATACTAAAGGTCTGTGATGCTGCACATATCTATGAGATCAAAACCAAACTCCCATCCATGAAGCAGGGAACTAAATCAGTCTCATAGTATTCCAAGCCTCAAAACATAAATAAAGGGAGGTCAGACTGAATTAGACAGCATAAAGGCCAGGTGTGCGTGGCAGACTCAAACTTAGAAACACAGACAATCAATCAACACTCAGAATTCAATAAAGATGATATTGAGGAATTAAAGAAGCTGTTGGGAACCTTGCAGAAGCCACCCGAAACAGGTACTGGCTCTTTGGCATTCACAGGTAAATCTTTTTGATCCTCTTGGGTTTCCCTTTCTCATTGTCTTAGTGCTTCGGATAGTATTCCTTCACAAAAATTCATGGGTTGTCATTAATCACGACACATTCCTCACAAAAAGTCACCTCATATACCCATGTCCTAGATATAGAAAGATCACAGTAGCAAATGGATGTGACTGATCAGGTAGATATCCCTTCTATATCCCTGTAAATGAACACCTGATATTTAAGAATGTCCTTCATGTTTCGGAGCAGTGTACCAACTCTGTGTCACCTAAGGGATGATCTCTACTACCTTTGCCAAATCAAATGGACAACCTAGACATAAGAGCTTGCTATCCTAACCCTTTATAGCCGAGACAATTGGAACTAATAAAAATAAAATTTGACTTTATCATCTTCGTCTTGGCCATTCATCTTTTTACGTTCTTAGAGTTATGTTTCCCTTATTGTCTAGAGGCATATCCATTGAAAATTTTCATTCTGATGTTTGTGAACATACAAGACATAAGAGTGCTTCCTTCAACTTAGTAATAGAAGAGCAACGCTACCTTTTTACTCTAATTCATATTGATACTTGGGGTCTCCTATTGTTGCTAAATTTTTTATATGAGTATGCCCCTATCCCTCTTGAAGATAGCCGCTTGATGGTCTCAGTCGGTGAAGCACTTCATTTCTCTTGTTGGATTAAGGAGCTCCTCTTTCCCATCTTTAGTTACAATGTTCACTACTGCCACTGTCTCTTTTTCTTATAAAGTGAATTATTTGCTCCTTCTGTTTAGTCTTTGTTGTCGTCTAGTGGTCCATCGCGGGAAAAATAATGATTCCTATCCAAAAAGACGAAGGTGTATTCCATTATTCGTTTTTCAAGAGTTGTTGAATTCTACCACAATGGGGATAAAATGGGGAAACTAGAGTATATAAATTAGAATAGAGCTAAGGAAGCTACATAGACAGGATGGACGTAGTTCATGCTGTCTAGCAATCTCTCAAAAGATTCGTTGACTTGCTAGTTCCTTTGTCTTTAACTCAGGCTTCAGAGAGGCATTAGCTTGCCCTGGCTACTAATATTATTAGAATTAGTAACTATTAGAATATTATATAGCTTTCCTTCTGTATTGAAAGAACTCTCAGAGGAAAGAATATGTGGAATCATTGTTGGATTTGCATTTAACTTCATCAATGATATTTCAAAATCAGGAATCCTAAAAAAGGAGTAACTGGTGTAGTGGAAGCCAATTAAGGAAAGCACAGTGGAACTAGAGGAAAAAGGTCCCACCCAACCAAAGTTGGAATGTAGTTATGAGGAAAAAAGAAATCCCACTCACTGTTCATAGCCATTGCCAGAGACGTTAGTTTGTGTCATTCATAAAGGAAAAAGTTTGAAGGCTCGACCATAAGATTAGTAGATGATTGAAATTTCACTTCATTGACATGGGTAGTGGCAATCACTATAGAATAAAAGAAGGAAATGAATTCAAAACAAAGAAAAGATATCTTATTTATAAGTAAGCAATTTATTGAGTAGGAATTTAGTCCCAACTGCTAACCAACAATTGGCGGTCGTACTCTCGTGAGTTGGAATTTTTTGTTAAAAGGCTAAGTCTAGCACGAACTCAATGTTTTCAATTTTTATGACATGATCAAAACTCAATTTAGGGGTGGGAATAAAGAGATTTCAATCCAACAATGCAAAAGATTTCTCCAATCATTCTTGTCTAACTACTTTCAACAAAAAGGTATTATCCACGAGTCTTCATGTGTTAATACACCCCAACAAAATGAAGTTGCCTAAAGGAAAAAAATGGGCACCTTTTAGCCACCACAGTAGCCTCTAATTCAAATTAAATTTGCCAAAATAGTAGTAGATTGGTTGTGTTGCCTTTATTCTGAACTTTAAAAGTTCTATTGAAGTTTTTCAACAGTTTTTTCCAAATTTGGATCCATCTTATAACCTTCTCCCAAAGTATTTAGTTGTGTTGCCTTTGTTCATGTGCATTCTTAGAATAAAGGGAAACTTGATCCTTGGACACTCAAATGTATACTCATTGGCTATTAATCTACCTAAAGAGGCTGCAAATGTTATCATCCACCTACAGAAGAGTTTGTGTGTCTAATGATTTAATCTTTGTTGAGCAAGACCAATAATTTCAAAGTCCTCATTTCTAAGGGGAGGGATCATCTATGGTAGGTGAAGCCACAGACTTATTTCTTCTTGACTTTCCAACCTCTCAGTCCATTTTTAGTTACAATAAACTCTTTCTCCCCAATCAAATACACTACTGTTAGACTCCTCTCAATCAAACTTCTAGCTAGATCCCTGGCCATGGTTAGACCGTCAATCCATGAAAGAAATCAAATCTTATGTTGATAAGCAGGCTCAAGGCTCCACTTGTGCATTGCAGGTGTGCTTCAGGCAAAAGGAGCCAATCTTGGAACATGTGCAAGCCCAATCATTCGATTATGGTCTTGTAGATAGTAAGGTGTCTTATTTACCGATCACTGAAAGAATCTTGAAACACCTGAAGGATAATTTTGAACCCAAAGACTTACATGTCCTTTTGCTAAGAAAAGGAACTAAAGCTTGCACAAAATCCCATGTATTCATTCATATCATACAAAAACTTGTCCTATCATCACAAAGCCTTTATTTCTCCGCTGAAACACTATTCCTATCTCGAAAATGTTGTTTGAAGCATTAGGTGACATGATGAGAATTGGGCAAACATGATGAAAGTTGAAATGAAAGCCCTTGAAAAGAATAAGACTTCGGACTTGGTAAGGGAAGAAAGTGGTTTGGTGCAAATAGGTATTCATGGTACAACTCAGATGGCACCCTAGAAAGATACAAGGTAAGATTGGTTGCCAAATGGTGTACTCAAACATATGGGATCGATTATTTGGAAACGCTTGCTCCCCTGGCTAAGATGAATACTATGAGGATTTTTGGTCAACTATGGTTGGAAATTACATCGATTTGAAGTGAAAAATGTTTTCGTACAGGGGGATCTAGAAAAGCAGATTTATATGGAAATACCCCCTAGTTTTACTTAGAGAATAAAGGATGGAGTTGTCGCAAACTAAAAAAGACTTTGTATGGACTCATGTAATCAACAAGAGCTTAATATGGTCCAAACCTATGGTAAAGATAAGATACAACAAAAGCTAAGGTGATGGCATACTATTTGTGAAATGTTTAGTTTCAGGGAGAGTGACAGTACTGTTGGTCTATGTGGATGATATTACAATAGTAGGTGATGATTTAGAAGGAACAGAGAATCTAAAGAAATAGTTGGTGAAAGAATTTAAGATTAAAGAGGGAAAACTAAAATACTTCCTTGGAATTGAGGTGGCTCATTCTCAAGAACGAATATTTATACGACAACATAAGTATGTGTTGATTTTGCGAACAGAAACAGGCAAGTTGGGATGGAAACCGGTTGATGCACCTGTAGAGCCCAATCGTAGGTTCTGTGATACTCTAGAAGATACCACTGTGGATAGAAGCTCATATCAGATAATCATAGGGAAATTGATTTATCTGTCTCATAGCAGATTTGATGTTGCCTATGCCATTAGTGTTGTAAGTCAATTCATGCACACCCCAAAAGGATCACATCTCAAAGCAATAAATAGAATATTGCAAAAGCTAAATAAAACACTAGAAGAGGGCTCTTGTTTAGGAAAAGGAGAGGGAATGACAGTTGAAGTCTATGTTTCTGTTTTCCCAATAAAACAAGATGTTATTGCAAGATCTAGTGCAAAAAGCCGAGTTTAGAGTAATGGCTTTGGGAATTTGTGAACTACTATGGCTAAAGGTAATCAAGGAAGACTTACAATTGAAGAGGGAAGATCAGATGAAGCTGTATTGTGACAACAAATCAACCATCAATATTGTACAAAATCCAGTAAAATATAACTGGCCTAAACACATTGAGGTGGATAGATTTTTTATGAAGGAGAAGTTGAATAATGGCTTCATTTGTACTCCCTTTCTTTCCTACTGTGACCAAGTTAGAGATATACTTATCAAAGTGTTGTACAGTGCTGGTTGCCAGAGGCTAACCAGCAAAATTGGAATGGATGATATCCATTTTCCAATTTAAGAGAGGGTGTGGGAGAGTCCCTTATTTTTAGGAATTTGCAGCAGATTGTAATTCCTACTTTTTAGGGATTAACAATTTCCCCTGATTTTTTAGGGATTGATTTGTATTGATCTTCCTCGAATCCAATCAGTCAATAATTACCTATATCAGTAGGCTGCTTTTTGCATAATATTTGATGTATTCATTTGTTCGAGTGCCACAACACAATAGAATTTATTTCTTTTATCACTCTCAAATCTGAGCATTGTGATTAGAACATTATAACCATTTGTCGGAGGCTCGGAGCATACTACTGTAAACTTATTGATGTTGGAATCAGATGAATTTACAGAATGAAGTTTTGAATTAGTTAAAGATTTATCACTATGTTGATTAATTAAATAATGGCAGAGGTTAAAGCAAAACTTTTTGGTGAAAAAGTTTTTCTTTCAATTTTGGATTGGAAAGATAATTTTTATAGTTTCAGATTCACATTACGTCAGATAAGGTCAAAATATGCGACATTTTTCCTTTGGAAAAGGACTTTTTGATTGTTATAAATGAACAATTAAGTTGTACTATTTAGTTGGTTCCTTTTTCTTTGTCCTCTTAGGTATGCTTAAACTTTAGTTAATTCAAATTTATATGTAGGATGGCAGTAAGAATTCCATAGGAAAATATGGTGATTGCTTCTCACTGGGATTTTAGATATTTTCTGTGGATCATGTTCATTATAGATAAGCATCCTTAACTTTTTCTTAATTTATTTGGCATGAGGTCTTTTATTTTATAGCCTGTTGTTGGAAAAGTCATGCACTGGTGCCATATTTGTAAATAAATGTATCAAGAAAAGAACCTGATCAGAGTAGTAGATGAAAAAGGAAATTTAAAAGCTGGATGTGAATGTGGAAAATGAAACTGTATCCATATAGATTCTGACCGCATATCTTTAGAATTCCTATGGTCAAAGTAAGACGGCTCTATTGAAGAGAAGCAACCATTCAACCAGTAACAATTTAGCACAAATGGAAATAACCCACCTAAGATGTTGTAGAACAAAACTTTATCTAAGTCATTTCAGCACCACACTATGATGAGAAGACATCAATCATGTTTGTTAATAAATTTTCAGCATGGGTCGGTATTGGAGCTTGCAATTCAATATTTTTTCTAAATGCATGAGGGCTCTCAGCCACATAGATGGTTCATGAATTGATGAAGTATTTTGTTTTTTTCACCCTTTTGTATGAATATGTTCTGATGTCTTCATAATGTGATCTTTATTTTGCAGTCCTATTTTAGAGGTTTCATACCTCTTTGCAGAAATGGTTCAGCATGGATTACGATGTATCGCATTTTGTAAAACACGCAAACTTTGTGAACTTGTTCTCTGCTACACGTATGTATAAGACCTCATCTTTTAAATTATCCCTGAGTTCATGCTATCATGAATTTGACAGACATAATAATTCTTTATATCTTGTATTTTAAGAAGGCGTGAAATTCTAAATGAATCAGCCACTCATCTAGTAGATAAAGTATATTGTTACCGTGGAGGTTATATTGCTGAGGTCAGTTTCTTCTTCTACTTGTTCAAGTATGCAAGGTGTTAACATATGTATAGCTGTTTGATATCTGTTCTAGCTTTTTTACTTTACATTTATTGTGCCACACAGAGGACATGAATATACATAAATATGTGATATGAGAATTTCTAGTGTATCTGATTTTCTTACTTCATTGTCCATGAACATCAACCACTAAATCATTCCTTGAGTGTTCTCTGTGACCTATATGCTAAGTGATTGTTGGGAATTTCCTTGGCCTTCTTTGACAAAAGGTCTGCTCATTCTAGGCATACAAATCTGATATCGACATATTCGTCATCTTGTTGATGTTACTTTCAGTTTTGTGAGGTCCAGTAATTAACATATCAGAACATTTCTATTCTGAATCTGTGCTTCAGTATGCATTTCCCTTGTCTTATAGCACACTATTCGCAGCTAAAATTGACTTCTTAATCATTGATTGTGTTTTGTGATTTGTAGTGGTATCTGGATCTCTCTTTATCACATTTTACCTTTTTTCTCTTGTATTTTGCAGTTTGGTGCATTCAAACTTGATTCCATGTAGTTTAATAGCACCAACTTCATCAATATGTTCTCACTTCATCAACATCTTTATGAACATTCTAGCAATGAATAGGAGGGCGTTTTATGATTCGTTTCACTTGAACTATCATCCATGAGCATCCCTGTGTTTTAATTTTGAATATAAGGTGATTAAGAGGTGTAATGCTTGCTTCTTTATTTCAGGTTTCATTTTTAGTATAAGCCTAAAGCAGTGCTCTTCTAATGTATTTGTTGGCACTTAAAATATGTAGAAGTGTTTGGCATGGCTTATGAGCTCAAAAAAACTAATAAGCACCTAAGGTACTTGTGAACCTTTAAAAAATTCTGGAATGACCTAACTTAGTAAGCCTCAGTTAAGCTGTAAAATCTTGCAAGATCTGTGCTTTAGTGGTTTTATAAGCGAAAAAGAAATCCTATAAGGGCCTTGTAATTGCTTGTTACAGTAAGATAATGGGAGCATTTTGTTAGCCAGCTCTGCTCTGATAAGCATCTAGGGATAAAAAATGCGGGACTGGCCTTCTGAGTCCTATGGTTGTTCCTAAGGAGCTCTTGAAGATCATTAAAGGTTGGGCAGGGAGGAGGGGAGGTACTCCCTGTTCCTGAATTATAAGCCACTCTGGCAACAACAAATAAGGATTTTACTTTTGGTGTGACTCTGATTTGTTGGATCATTTGCTGTGCCCTTCTTGAGGTATATGCCATTTTGCCCCTTTCCTTCTGTTACATAAAACCTTGCCATTGTCCTACTTTTGGTTCTTAACTTTTCTGGAAACTGTGAAAGAAGACATATATTGTTCTATAATTATCCCAATTTGTGATAGCCCTCGTACATCATCCAGGAGGCAAAAATTGCAGGCTAACTAATACGTCTAGTTAAATTTGATAAGTTCAGAAGACTCATTTGAAGGACAAGACATACTTTTTCATATCATGAAGGTTGCAAAATTTTGATCAATAAAATCATGTCTTGAAGAAATGAATGATAAGGTAAAATTCAAAGCTATTTGAATTGTATCATTATTCTTTTTCGAGCTTGAAAAATTATGGAGGACTGTAAGTTTGATTTAGATACTCATTCATCTATTGTTGAGGTATAGATGAGATGTAAATACATTAGGATAATTAGTTTGAAGTCCCTTATATTAAGGGAATTGGTTAGTTGTAGATGGGCTGTTTGCATATCAGTTTGAAATTCCTTAAGTTGAAGAATTCAGTTAGTTTTAGGAATAATTTAGTTTTCTATTTTCCCTCTTGTAATCTACTATATAATGTTATGTATTGTCAATTGACAGAACAAGAAAAAATTAAGAATTCTTTTTCATCTCATATTTCTAAGATGGTATTAGAGCCCCAGGGTTCTTCTTCTTTGAGCAGCCTTCATTGCTCGGTGTTCATGCCTTTATTTCTGGTTGTTTCTCCTGTGTGTTCCAGCCTTCATTGCTGTTATTCATTCTTATTTTACTTCTCTAATTTCTGTTTGGGCAGCCTAAATTGCTGCAAATTTCCTTCCTTCACCATGTCAACCTCCCAAACCACCATCTCTAGCAACTCTAACCCATGCGAAGAGTCCAATTATGTTCGGAAACTTGGAGATTTGCAGAATATTCAGGCCTCTTATTGGCTCAATGGGAAGAATTACCTCAAAAGGTCTCAATTTGTCTGCACAGACCTCAACGACTAATGGAGGTTAGCCACCTTCTTGGAATAGGACCAGCAAAGGATGACCCCGCATTTGAAGCATGGTATGAGGAGGATTCCATGATGCTATCCTGGCTATAGGATTCCATAAACCCCATGGGTAGTAACACATGCATCTTTTTGGCTACATCAAAGGAGATTTGGGACTTCATTTATTGCACATATTCAAAAGCCTGTGATGCTGCTCAAGTATACGAGATCAAAGTCAAAACTGCAGCCATTAGGCACTGGGACAAATCTGGTAAGAACTTGATCATTATCGAGTTTTCAAGATTGAAAACACTAAGGATGTTGCTATCTTGAAGAGCTTCATTGGAAAACAGTGTTTGTGATATTTTGGCTAGATTGGATCCTAAATTTGATCAGATTAGGTTCTAAATACTTGGCAAGAGGACACACCATCTCCAGAAGAAACAATTTTATTGATTTGAGCATAAGAGAGCCAAAGGAGTGTTATGCTTGAACCACAAACCATGGACGGATCAACCTTAGTAGCAAAAACACATCATCAGGAGAAGGGAAAAAGTGATCTACCTAAACACCCAGGTAGAGAAAACCAGTGGAAGGAGAACAACGACAATATCCGGTGCACCTTCTGCAAGAAATTGAGGCACACAAAAGAGAAGTTCTTGAAGTTGAATAGTAAGCCACTGAGCCAAGAGTAGGGAAATTTCGGGGGATAGCAGAGTCCCCAAGAACACATGGCAAAGTAGCTTGAAACTGAGGAAAATTCAGCAATAGAGGGGTTAAACAACAAATAAATTGAGAAGCTAAGAAGCTTGTTGGAGTCCGTGTGAAGCCTCTGTTTGTTCTTTGGCTCTTTTGGGAGAACCTCCATTTATTTTTGCATGAACACGTCAGATAATTTATATGCCAACTCTTGGATAATAGATTCTGATGCTGCAGACCATATGACCCCCATGTCTCAATTCTTCCACTCCTATAACCATGCTCTGGTAACAAAAAAATTTTAGTAGCCAATGGCTCTTTAGCTACTGTTGCAGGGTTGGGAGACATACATATCACCCCTACCCTTATCTTTAAAAATGTTCTCCATGTACCAAAACTGTCAGCTAGCCTTGTCTCCATTCAAAAGCTTATCCATGATCTTAAATGCTACTTTTTTCCCTTATTTTGTTTTCGGGATCAAGGATCAAGGAGGAGGATTGGACTTGCTACCATCTTGAATCATCTTAGACTTAGAAAGTTAAGAACAATTTGTTCTTTATCTTTTCTCAATTCCTTGAATAAAGATGTCATTTGGCTTTATCACCTAAGCCTAGGTCATCCATCTTTTAGGATTTTAACAGGCATGTTTCCTCATTTGTTCCAAGGATTAGATATTTCTGAGTTTCATAATGATATATGTGAATTGGCAAAA
Source organism: Jacaranda copaia (assembly GCA_014898725.1). Taxonomy (NCBI): domain Eukaryota; kingdom Viridiplantae; phylum Streptophyta; class Magnoliopsida; order Lamiales; family Bignoniaceae; genus Jacaranda; species Jacaranda copaia. The sequence goes on from JACGDI010004221.1 coordinate 1,051,609, forward strand.
CATACTCGTGTTTCTTTTCCTATTGGCAATAACAGAAGTTCCTAAGTTCTACTGGGGAGAAGCTGTTCTTGTTGCCACATACATGATAAATAGACTTCCCTCTTGTGTGTTAGATAAGAAAAGTCCCACAGAAATCCTTAACAGTTTCTACCGTTACTTCAGAAACTCAAATGGCCTCAAACCTGGGGTATTTGGTTCCACTGCCTTTGTTCATGTCCACAGCCAATGTAGAAGCAAGCTTGACTCTTGAGCTATAAAACGTGTCTTCCTTGGTTAGTCATGAGTATAGTACTTCTGAGTCCTTTGAACCACTCAAGTTCTAGCCCCTCCCAAGTTCTTGCACATGTTGAACGAAAGTCCCCTAAACAAATCACATTTGAGCTACTTATTTCTGCCACTGAATCTGTCATCTCCTATCCCAGCCAATGTCACTCACAATCCTCCAAGATTATCTCTGGTGTATTCAAGGAGAAAGGCTGTTCCAGAACTTACTGAAGTTTAATAATCTAAGATTCTCTCAGGCATATTCAATGAGAACATGGTAAAATCCAACCTACCTTTGCACACACAAATTGTTGAAAAATCTACTGACCTGAAACATGACCTAGACCTCCGTATTGTTGTTAGAAAAGGTATTACAGAATGAACTAAATGACCACTCTATCCATTATCTCATTATGTTTATCTTAAGCACGTATCACCAGCCCATAGAAAGTTCATTGTGAGTTTAAACACTATTGTTATCCCTAACACTGCTTTTCTGAGACATTGTCAAAAAGGGAATTGAGAGATGCTACAAGAGAGGAGATGAGTGCGTTAGAGAAGAGCAAGACATGGGAGATTGTTGTTAAATTGAAAGGGAAAAACATTGTTGATTGTAAGTGGATTTTCACACTTAACTACGAGGTTGATGGATCCCTTGAGAGATATAAAGCAAGACTTGCCCAGATGTATGGGGTTAGGAAACTTTTGCTCTAGCTGAAAAAATGAATACTGTGAGAATTCTGTTATCATTGGTCGCCCGCTTTGATTGGCAACTCCTACTGGATATAAACAAAGCCAAGGTGACCACACTCTCTTCATCAAGCATTTTAGCTGCAGGGGGAGTGCAGGGGAAGCGGCTGCTCTTCTAGTCTATGTGGATGGCATCATAGTGACTGGAAATGATGAAGGAGAGAAGCATGAAGTCTGTGACTGATTTATTCACAGAAACAGGGAAGATAGGCTGTAAGCCACTCTCTACCCTAATGGATCCAAACCATAAGTTGGGAAAAGCTAAAGAAGAGCCAGTTGTTTACAAAAGAATGTACTAGAGGGAGGTTGGTAAACTTATATGCCTTGCTCACACTTGGCTAGGCATAGCATACTCCATGAGCTTGATCAATTCTTGCATGATTCAGGAGAACCTCATATTCAAGCTACTTATAGGGTGATTCGTTACTTGAAAGGAGATCTGGGGAAAGGTATTTGTTTATGAAGAACGATACTCTTGCTAAGCTTACATTGATGCTGACTAGGCAGGTTCCTAGTGGATATAAGATCAACTACAAGGTATTGTACTTTCTTGGGGGTAATTTGGTAACATAGAGGAGAAAGAAGCACAATGTGGTATCAAGGTTGTTTGTAGAATCAGAATTCAGTGCTATTGCTCAAGGATTGTGAGAATTACTCTAGCTGAGAATTATTCTAGATGATTTGAGAGTCAAATGGGAAGGTCCTATGAAACCCTATTGTGACAACAAATCAATTATTAATATTGCTCATAATCCTATACAACATGATACAACAAAGCACATTGAAATTGATAGACACTTCATCAAAGAAAAATTGAAG
>JACGDI010004221.1:1053639-1098435 GCA_014898725.1 Jacaranda copaia
AGGTGTAAATTGATTGGGATAATTAGTTCGAATTCCCTTAAATTAAGGGATTTAGTAAGATGTACATAGTAAATAGATTAGGAAAATCAATTTGAAATCTCTTAAATTGAGGGATTTAGTTAGACAATTTTAGGAATGATTTAGTTTCCTTTTTTTCCTCTTGCAGTCTACTATATAATGTTGTCTATTGTCAATTGACAGAACAAGGAAAATTTCAGAATTCTATTTCATCTCATATTTTGTAAGATCTTTCATGACATCTTAGCTCAGAGGGGAAATATTATGTATCTGGATATATGTCTTGGGAACATCTCATAATCAGTGGAGGTGGAGAATCATAATACAAGTATCTTAGTATTCAGTAGTTCATGCAGAACATATATCATTCACAGGACATGATGTCGTTGGTCACTTTTGAGGACCAAAAGACAGGTTACAAATTTTTAGTGGTTCAAGTTGTCTTTCATATTAATTAAATGAAATTTAGCAATTTAGTTGGCCAATAAGTTTTTGCCTCCTATAGGCTGATAATTTTGCAAGATGTTATATTCCCATGCCCAAGTCATTTTTTTTAGTCTTCGGTTTTTGTTTCACTGTCAAACCTGAAGTTTCACGTATGGGAAAAGAAGTAGTGGCATTTCCTAAGAAATGTGTCTGTAGTTGGGGTGGGAGGAGGGGGAAATTGACAGGTTGACTCTGGTTTGTGAACTGCTATCAAAAGCTCCAGGACCATCCTTGATTGCTAAATTTGCTATCTGATGGGAACAGGACAGGAGAAGAATTGAGAATGATTTCTTCAATGGTAGTATATGTGGTATTGCTGCCACAAATGCTCTTGAGTTAGGCATTGATGTAGGTCACATTGATGTTACACTCCATCTTGGATTCCCTGGTAGCATAGCAAGGTATAATTTTAATTCATTTTTGTTTCTTCAGCTCTATATAGTTCTTGCTCTTTTACTTCAATTATTGTTAATTGATATTGGCATCCAGTCTATGGCAACAAGCTGGGAGGTCAGGGAGAAGAGAAAAACCATCTCTTGCTATATATGTCGCATTTGAAGGACCTTTAGACCAGTACTTTATGAAGTTTCCACATAAACTTTTCAGGGGTCCAATTGAGTGTTGCCATGTTGATCCTAACAACAATCAGGTTTCTTTTATTTATATCGTTAATTACATTTCATTTTGTATGATGTCATCACAATTCTTGCTTATACAGAATGGAGGTTTAATTTTTGTTGGATTGGATGTAAATGGTTTCATCCTTGAATTGCTTTCCTTTGTAGGTGCTGCAACAGCACTTGTCATGTGCTGCTCTTGAGCACCCATTAAGTTTGCTTCATGATGAGAAGTATTTTGGTTCTGGCTTAGAGAGTGCCATCATGAGACTTAAAAACGAAGGCTTCCTGAGCACTGATCTGTCTTGTGGTTGTGCTGCCAGACTATGGACCTACATTGGGCATGAGGTCATTTGTTTGTTAATATGCCCAGCATTCTTGTCTCTATACTTTTGAGGAATTAGATTATAGATCACGCGAGATTGATGTATAACTAAATTATTGATCTTCTGTTCATATATAAGCTATTTTGTCATCCTCATCTGCGCTTGCACTAGATACTTCTTACATCTTGCAACCCACTAGCCAACCCAGCTTCTTAAATATGTAATTTATTTACACAATAAAATAAATTAATAACTCAGCCATGTGTTGGAATCTTCAAGTTTACTCATTTTCTCCTATCCCATTTATTACTTAATTTTCCTTTTCAGAAATCTCCATCAAGTGCTGTTAATGTTAGAGCCATAGAAACTGTGCGATATAAAGTAATTGACAAGATAAAGAACGAGGTCCTTGAAGAAATTGAGGAAAGCAAAGCTTTCTTTCAGGTAAGAACAATGTGGTAATTACGTCGACTGTTTTTTGTTAATGATAGGAATTTTCGAAATTGGCCTTCTAAACTAGGAGATACATCATCTCTTGTATTCAACAGCACAGTTTATCATTGTAATATTCTGTATAAATTTGTTCTTGAGTTGGTAATTGCTATTTGTTTAGTCAGAATGGTGAAAACTTATTAAGTTGTTGTCTTTTGTTTGGAGTTTGTATGTCTAGCTATTTGTCCCCAAGTAGTCACATTAAATTTACTCCGGAACATGTGAGTGGCCATTTAAAAGGACAGTTCCAATTTATAGGATGATCAGGAAACTAATAGAGTACCACAGGCAGCTGGATTAAATCTCCACATGGATTCATGACAATTTGCAGCACCTGTGAATCAAAGCTTTCCTGTGTACTGTATGATTGTTATATAATGTGTGTGTATTGCACTGCTTTAACTTTCTTACCTGATTGTGGCATGTGTCAACTGTTAAAACTTTTGGCATCATTATATGCTTTCATTCGGTAACTTTCTATTTTTTCTGTTCTGCACCCATTGAAAGTGCTTTGAGGACACCATCTAACTTTTTGGCAGTTGTCTGTGGACTCTGAGGTTTTTAGTATTGCAGGTTTACGAAGGTGCTGTCTATATGAATCAAGGGAAAACTTATCTTGTAAAGCAGTTGGATTTATCAAGTAAAATTGCTTGGTGCCAACAAGCTGATCTAAACTACTATACGAAAACTCGTGATTATACAGATATTCACATCATCGGAGGTGATATTGTATGTGAAGATTTCGAACCATATCCTTTTCTCTTCTTTTATTTTCCTTCTTCATTTTTACCACTCTGCATATGTTGATTTTTTGTAGTTATCAACTGTTATTCTGTTCCATCAATAGAATATAGGGACTTTGGGTTTTACATGAAAGAATTTTCTGAATGAGGAGAGCAGCACTCAAGCAGTCCTTTTAGCATGTTCCAGAAGTGGTGTTATGTGTCCTTCCTCAATTTGAAAGGAAAAAAGATATTATGAGAGTATTAGATATAATTTTGAAGTAGGCATTCTTGGTCTATCTTTTGGAAATTTTGACCTTTCGTCCTTTTGGAATTTTTAAGCTTTCTTCTTTCCAGATTTATTGGAAGCTGCAAGTTTGAATAGTGATCTGCATGAGTATTGGAAATAGGAGAGCTAATTAATACCATTGGGAATTAATGCATCATTTGAATTAATGCATCAAAAAAAGGTAGTGGTTGCTAATCACTGAAGCAATTCACTCAAATCTTCTCTATTTCTTTTTCTTTTCCAAACAATTCACTCAAAGTCATGGTTATGCCTTGTGCAGCTTTTATCAGCCTTCGTCATTGACTTTTCCTGAACTAAATTGCTATATAGCCACTGTTTCTATTACATTGTTCCTACCATCATTGTAGTATATAGGTTGATCCTTCCTCTTTACTAAAGGCAGTCTCACCTCCGCTATCCACCAAAGACAGTCTCAACTCTCTTATCCACCATGTCGAAGGACAATCCTTTATCTCCATCGGCCATACCACTTCTGCAACCTCCACTCCTATTCATCCCAGTGACCTTCCTATCAGTTTGCACAAATTGTTCATACCACTCTCAAAGGCCAACAGAAACTGAAACACATTGAAGGAGAAGCTGCTAATCAGAATGATCCTAGATTTGATGAGTGGGATGAGTTGATCATGACATGGCTTTGCAATTTTATGATACCTGAAATAAGGAAAAACTGTATGTTCCTTCCTATTGGTTGTGATGTTTGGGTCAGTCTTCTGTAGACTTATTCCATGAAATAGGACATAGCAATCTGTTATAACTTGAAACAACGATTTTTTCCACGAAGCAAGGTATTCTCTGTAACAGATTGTTATGGACTGCTAAATGGGCTCCAGACTTGTGTCAGAATCTTAAGATGGAATGCAGCGAGAATGCTGCTACAGTTAGCAGTTCTGTGGAAAGAGACTGAGTTTTTGAGTTTCTCTCTGGCTTGAACTCTGAATATGACACTTTTAGGTTCTAAATTTTATGGAAAGAAAAGTCACCTTCAATTGTTGAAGTATTTTATTTTGTTTGTGGAGAAGAAAGCCATTAGTCAATGATGCTTGATGAAAAGTCAAGTGATGGGTCAGGCATGATGATAACCAAATCCTCCAAACATGTCACAAAAGCCCTGTGCAACACCCTTCACCAATACCTCTAAACCTAATAGAGATAACAGTTGGTGTACTTATTGCAAAAGTCTGGCCATATTAAGGAGAATTGTTTCAAGTTTTGTGGTAAAGAACAAGTTCTCGACCTTACGTGGATTTAAGGGGATTCCGTGAAGTCAAGCAACTCTGACTTCACTAGATACTATGAATGGTGAAACTTCAAAAACCACTAATAATGTTCAAGCTTTTAGCAAAGCAAAATTGGAACGATTGAGGTCCTTGACCCTTTCAATAAGAATGCAAGTACTTTTTTTTGCCTTCATTGGTAATAAGGATGGAAATAGGTTACGCTAAGTTAGGCTTTGATTTAAATAGGCTAGGCTGATTATACAAATAACAAGCCTTAGCTTAGCTTATTATATATAATATGCTTTTTCTAGGGTTAAGCGTAGCTGTGTTAATAATTTTTAAAGCCTTAGCCTGGCCTGAAAGCCTACCTAAAAGCTTATTTTTTGCTAAAGTTTTAATAAATTTAAATTTTTAATATGCTCAAACTTGTAAGTTGTAACTATACAATAATCAAAATTATAAATAACATATGCATAATTATGAAAGCTCAAATTTAAGTATAAAATATTATCATTTCAATAAAAAATTTGTAAATTTTTTACTTTACATTGAATGATTCCTTGAATGCATTACCAAGATTAACACTTCAAAAAATAAAATAAAATAATAATAATAATAATAGTGACAAAATATTATGTAGAAATATTAAAATATAAAACAATTCTATGTTTGATAGAAATAACAATTTTTACAAGTTCAATAGAGTCAAAAAGTTTTATAGAAATCTTCACTATTAAAAATTAGTAATAATATAATTATGTTTTACTACTATTGTCAATTAATGATAAATTTATATTAATAATATTAAGTGACAACCAATTGATAAAAATTTTGAAACAATATTTTTGTTGTTACCATATTAGTCAATGTATGTATGTGATAGTAATAATCAATGTAAGCGTTAAACTTATATTATAATTATTATTATAAAATAAAAATTATTGTTAAATAACATATTTTGTTATTGAAAATTTTGACTTAACTATTTAATATTATATTATTAATATTGTTTTTTTATATGAACAAGGATAAATGGGCCAACTTATTAGGCTTTGAGAGCTTTTAAAAGAGCTTAAGCCTAGCCTATTTAGTTAAAAAGGTTACTTTGTAAGCCTTGACTTGGCCTTTCTATTAAATAAGTTGGGCTTAGGTATGCCATAAATAGGCTAGGTCATAGGCTTTTAACAAGTAGCCCGACCTATTTCCATCCCTAATTAGTACGTATGTGAATTCCCAATCTTTTCATGCTTTAGGTACATTTTCTATAGGATCTAATTGTGACTCTGGTGCAACTAATCATATGACATTTAATCCCGATAACATTTTAACATATCACCCATGTCCCAGCAATCATACCATAGCAGTTGCTGATAGTTCTTATACCATAGTGATGGCCATGATGAAATCAAACTTCAACTTGCACTACTATTAAAAAATATTTTGTGTCCCTAAGATTACCAATAATCTCCCCTCAATTAATGAACTCCCCAGAAATTTAAATTGTGCAACCATTTTGTTTAACACCCATTGTGTTATTCAGGATCTTGCTACACAGGGAGGGTGGTTGAAATTGTTGAGGAATAGAGAGGATGCTACCACATTCTTGGAATAAACAAATAGAGGCAATCAAGATAATAGGCTTTTTATTTCTTGCTCTCAAGGTCCTATGTTAAGAACTGACTTTCCAATTTCTGAAATTTGGCTTCACTAAAAGCGTCTTGGACATCCTTCCTTTAGTGTGTGTATTTATGTTTCCCTCTTTAATTTTAAATGTTTCAGTTGAAGCTTTTCATTGTGATGTCTATGAATTTGCAAAATATCACCAGGTGACCTTTCATACCAGTTCAATAAAAAGTGTTGAACCATGTTCACTTACTCATTTTGAGGGTTGGAGCTCTACAAAATTTTCTAATATAATTAGAGCTAAATGTTTTGTTTTTTCTATTGACGACTGCACTTGAGTTACCTAGATTTTCTTAATGAAAGATAAATCTAAAGTTTTCCAATTGTTCATGAATTTTTATTGCATGATTCAAATTCAATTTAGAATGACAATTAAAAATCTTCATACTGACAATGGTAAAGAACAATTTCTTTAAAGAAAAAAGGCTTGTTTATGAACTCACATGTGTTGATGCGCCTTAGCAAAATGGTGTTGCTGAAAGAATAGGGATTTGCTTGAAGTTACAAGATCCTTATTGCTTCAGATATCTGTTCTGAACTACTCTTTGGGGAAGCTGTTTTAACTACCTACTTAATAAATAGGCTTCCTTCTCATGTTCTCAACTACAAAAGCCCAATTGAAATAATGACATCCTTTTGCCCTTTTGTCTCTATTATGAAAAGTCTTAAGTGCCTTCAGGTGTGTTGCCTTTGTTCACATTCCCAAACAGCATTGCAGTAAACTTGATCCACGAGCTGTCAAATGTGTTTTCCTCAGTTATCCATACAACAAGAAAAGGTATAAGTATTATCACCCTTCTAGTCGTTGTCTTTTTGTTTCTATGGATATGAAGTTCCATGAAGAAGAGTTCCCTTTTCCTCAGCTTCAGGGAAGAGTCGTCTGAAACCTAAGTTCTCTGAGTTAGGTGACTGAGGTTTAAATCTTCCTTTTGAATTTCCTTTACACTTCAATGCAGTTGAAGATGCTAGCACTAGCAGTACATTTCCTGAATTAGGTAGGGCCAAGCATCCCCATGGCCTTGTTGAAATTGAGGAGCCTTTTTTCTTCCTCATATAGCAATTGAACCAGCAACTATATCTAAAGCTATTACTCAAACATCAACCGAATCAGTAATGGTTGACTTGCCAAGATCGCCAATATTAATTTACAAGAGGAGGAAGGAGCCTAAATTGGTCCAATAGAAATCCCAAATGTCCAACAATGCCATTTTAAGTACTAAAAGTGTCCTCCTACAATTGATCCTGATATTTTAACTGCACATTTAAATGATTGTGAACTTGATCCTAGTAACTTGTCTATTGCTTTGAGGAAAGGGAAAACGTCTTGTACTCAGCACCCTCTTCCTCATTTTACTTCTTCAAAAATCTGTCCATGCAGCATAAAAGTTTTATTGTAACCTTTGATTCTATTAGAATTCCAGAATTTGTACAAGAAGCATTGAAAGATAAGAATTGGATCCAATCCATGAAGGAGGAGATGATTGCCCTGGAGAAAAATGGGACATGAGATACTGTTGAACGGCCTCAAGAAAAAAGGCTTATGGGATGTCAGTAGATCTATAGCATGATGCTACCTTAGATCAATACAAGATAGGTTGGCTGCAAAAGGACATATCCAAATTTACGGGATTGACTATCAAGAAACATTTGCTCTAGTTGCAAAGATGAACACCAGAAGAGTTTTTTATTGTCTCTTGCTGCTTATTTTGGTTGGGAGTTGTGCAATTTGACATAAAAATATTATCCTTCGTGGAGACTTGGTGGAGGTATACATGGAAATCCCACTAGGTTACAACTCCAATGGTAGGTGGCAAGATCTGTAAGCTGAAGAAAGCCTTACATAGGTTGAAGCAATCATGGGCTGTTTTGGGGTACTCACCGAGGCAATGTTAGCATTGGGGTATCGACAAAGTCAAGGTGATCATACTCTATTCTTTAAACACACAAAAGGGTAAATTATCCTTCTTGTATATGTAAATAATATTATTGTTTCAGGAGATGATTTGACTGAGCAAGAGATATTAAAGCAGAAACTAGCAGCTGAATTTGAAATAAAAGTTTGAGAAGACTAAAATATTTCTTGGCGTGGAAGGGATGTACTCTAAACTAGATATCTTTGTCTCAAAGGAAATATGTTCTTGATATACTGAAAAAAACTGAAAACCTGCTAGAGTTCCCATTGTGCAAAACCATAGGATAGGAAATGAAGAAGAAAGTCTCATTGTTGATAGAGCTCAATATCAAAGACTAGTAGGAAGGCTGATATGCTTGTCTCATTCATGAACAGACTTGGGCTATGGTGTCAGTGTTGTCTACCAATTTATGCATGATTCATGAGAGAAACACCTACAAGCAGATGATCAAATTGTACAATATCTTAAAGCCACACATGGAAGAGGATTGTTTTTCAAGAAGGGTGATGATGATTTATCTCTGGAAGTATACACTGATACTGATTAAGGTCAAGCACTGGTTGTTGCATATTTTTTGGTGTGAACTTAGTGACTCAAAGGAGTAAGAAGTAAAATGTTGTTGCTTGATCAAATGCAGGGGCTGAACTCAGAGCTATGATACTAGGGATTTTTGTGAATTACTGTTGTTAAAGATTGTTTTGGATGATTTAAGGATAAAATACAATATTCCTATGAAACTGTTTGTGACAATAAATCTGCCGTCAGTAAAACCCAAAATCCAGGTCAACATGTTGGAACAAATTATATTGAGATTGATCATCATTTTATGAAGGAGAAGTTAGATTGTGGTTTGATGACTACTCCATTTGTTACCTCAAATCTTCAGTTAGTGGATGTGTTAACAAAAGGGTTGCCTGCTGAGACGTTTCAAGACTTCACTAGCAAGTTGGGGATGTTTGATATCCATTCCCTAGCTTGAGGAGGAGTGTTGGAACAGGAGTGATAATTAATGCCATTGGGAATCAGTGCATAATTAGAAAGATTAGAATTATAGGAAATTGTTTAATTCTTCAAAGGAAAGAGATTATTCCTTTATAGGAAATTGTTTACTCCTTTATTGATTTTCGTTTTTTTTTCTTTTTTTTTCTTTTTTTTGGTTTTTTGTTTTTAATTTTCCCTTTTCAAGTATGTGCTTCGCTTGAGTTGGGCAAGTTAAATATTCTTCGATTTGTCCTTTAATTGTTTATCCAACTCTTGACCTCGATTACTCAAACTGTGGAAGGCATACCATAGAGGTGATGATGAAAAGAAGGCATATACTAAATAGATAACAAATTAGCTCCACCAGTTCTGTTCCTGCAACACTCTTTTTTCCCATTTATGTGGGAAGGCAACCTTTATCTGAAGTACTCACAGTTGGGCTGAGTGAAATTTATCTTATCTTCTTGTCAATTTTTTTCTAAGATTAAGAATCTGCTTTCAAATTTACTTGGTAGGACACATCCCTATTGCATTTCCCTTGTGCAATCTGAACCATATCTATTGTTGGAAGAGTATCCTAACCTTTTTTGTCTGTCTTATATATAGGCCTATCCGGCTAGAATTACCACTGACCATTTTGCAAGAACAACTGCTCAAACAAATATTTGCAAAGTAACAACTACTTGGTTTGGTTTCCGTCGTATATGGAGAAGAAGCAACCAGGTTTTTGACACCGTGGAACTGTCTCTTCCTGACTACTCCTATGAATCGCAGGTACGTGATGGTAAAGGTTGACGTTGGGTTGATATCTATTAAATTTTCATTTTCATGTTATCTTGCAATAATAATTCTTTCTCCATGTATGATTTTTTGTTATTCTTATATGTTTCTTACATTACTTGGTAGTAGGCTGTTTGGATTCGAGTTCCACAATCAGTAAAAACTGCTGTGGAGACTTTACATTACTCTTTTCGGGGGGGCATACATGCTGCTGGGCACGCCCTTCTGAATGTAGTTCCTCTGTAGGTTCTCAACATTCCACCATGTGAATAATGATAATGATGCTTCTTTTCACTCATATAGAGTGTCTGTGTTTGAATCTCATAGTTTTGAGATAACTGCCGTGCAGCACTATTGTTATAATTGCTTGAGTTTGACTTCCTCGTCATTGCATTGGTTTGCAGATTTATTATATGCAACCAATCTGACTTAGCTTCAGAGTGTGCAAATCCGCATGATAATCGCTATATTCCTGAAAGAATTCTGCTTTACGATCCTCATCCTGGAGGGACAGGCATTTCTGCAAAGGTAAACTGTAATACATCCTTTTCAAGTCTCATAACTAGTTGAAATTGGGTCTATTTGTCTGAATATGGAGAAGAGTACATTAACATCTCAGAAACCACTAATCGCATCCTACAAATGTAGCACCACCAAGACAGATAAACAGTAACTAATCTTTAGCACAAATCTTATGGGAGAGAATTATATTGAAATTTGATTTTCTTTTCAACTCAATCATATGTTGTCTTCATGGAATGAAAGGGGAGGAAGAGAGAAAATTTAAAATTGGGGAATACTAAATTTATTTCTATGGCATAATTCTGAAGTGGAGCAGCGCATCCAAAGAGGTGGCATGTGGCTTGCCACATCTCCTCTTTGAACTAGCTTCTGATAATCAATGCATGCAGTATTATGCATCTCTTAGTATTTTCAGTCAATGAGTTTGATTCTGATGGAAGTAATAGGAGTCATGGAGCCATATCATCAATTTGTTGATTTCTGTTAATTGAAAATGAATACCCAAAATGAATAAAGCAAAATCCCTTACAAGTTCTTATTATTGTGAAATTTTGTTGATTTCATTGGAGTTGGGGTGAAGGAAGAAATGAAGATCAGTTGGATTATTTGTAATAGGATTTCTGAGGCATCCTACTAAAAATGGTTATTGTTGGGTCAAGTACTCTTAGTTTGCCAATGCCTTTTAGTTTTAGTTTTAGTTTCATGGACATTTGATCAATTATATGATGGAGTAAGCAATTTCAAGCTGTAACCTCTTTTTGTTTCTTTTCTGCTTGTATTCTGATACGGTTTTGACAATGTGGAAGACAGATACTTGTGAAGGCATGCTAGTTTGGTTCATCAGAAATTTAAATCACTTGTTTCGAGCTTTATTGAAGCATGCAAAATTATTCTATTCTGACTTCTCTAAATGGAATGGTCTCCTCACAACGAACTATATGGATATTGTCCAGGTTCTACCTCATTTTATGGAGCTGCTAACTGCTGCTTCAGAACTGCTCTCTTCATGCCACTGCTCAGGAGATGCTGGTTGCCCAAATTGTATACAAGTTAGTGTCAAATTAGAATGATTTTCCTATTCTCATTTCAATTTTAAACTGAATATATTGTGCTTTGTTATCTTCCAGAACCTTGCTTGTCACGAGTATAATGAGGTTCTACACAAGGATGCGGCCTTAATGATCATTAAGGTTCGTCTCAAAACATACGTAAGTTAGGAGTGGTTTGTCCAGCTGGTACTGAGCTACTTTTACACAGGGTGTTCTAGATGCAGAGCAATCCAACTTAAAGAAGAATGCTGATTCTCCTACAGCTTGAGTCTGGTCTTTTACAATCTTTTGGTTGTGTAAGTAATGCAAGCGCACACCGTGCCTCTACCTGATTCTCAAGTAACATTAATGGTTAATGTTGTTCCACTAAATTTGAAGATTTCAATGATCGACTGTTCGTACGGCTAAAGTGGAAATCCTAACAGGTACGTGTTGTGCATGTTTTTCATTTCTTTAATGTGTGTAATTATTTTACCACTTTGCCACTTCTTCCTGTTGCAGACTCAAGACTATAATGTTGGTATTTATTATCTAAAGAAGACGACATCTGATTTCAAATCATGCTCCTCCTGTCCAAGTTTTATGCAAAATTTGAAGCCGCCGGTTCATTAAGTTAAAAGGTAAGCCGAATTCGGTGGACTTGTAGATATAAAAAGCCTTAGCCTGTAAGTTTTAGTTGGAAATAAATATGGTGCCTGTATTCGTGGTGGGCTAAATTATTCAAATGTAGGGGAAATAGTATCTACGTACTAACTACAATATTTTTTCCTTATATTGAATATGTAATCTTGTTTGACGTTTTCAATAATTTTGTGCAAGGCAATGTACCACATATATGTTGACTTGCGAACAATCGAAAAACCTATAAATTGAGAATATCAAAGCATTTCTAATAGACCAAATAACCATTTGGTCCTTATAATGTAACAAAATTACTACGTATGAACGATGTCATGATGCGCCCTTTTTGTTAGCCATTCCTTTAATATTTTTAGCTCTAGAGTCTTTTTGTAGGATATTTTGTCGAAGTGTGATCTGTTAGTCTATAAATAGGTATTGTGATGAAGTGGCTCTTGCTCGCCGACACGATCGTACGGGGTTACAACTCACCCAACACAGTCCCAAGAGCATTAGAAAAATCATCCATTGGATGATTAACAATTAACCTTTATGCAAAGCATCTTTCTGAACTGACAAAAAGGACAATATAATCAACCAAACTAATTGGTGTCATAATCTATATCCCATAACGCCAACACAAACTGCAATTCGGACTTTAATATAAATTTTGGGGTAATGGCATTTCATGTGTTGATGCAGCAGGCATATCGACTCTGCAATTTTAATTCCATCCATGGGTATCCTGCCCACTTCACTCTGCACGGGACCGGTCTTAATATGAATTTTATGTAGAGTGTGGCAGTGCAGAGTTGGGTTTACGATTAATCCATCATGTTCCGTTTCGAGTACTTACAATTATGATATATGATATAATATATATTTTTATGATTGATTTCTTGTTATATATATATATATATATATATTAGTTCTTTATTGATATATTTGTATATCTTCGTGGTTATTGGACATTTTTATATTAATTTTTATGAGATTGTAGTTTAATTATCAAATTATGGTTGGTTAGATAACTTTGTTTAAGAGAATAGTAGGTATAGGATAGAGTAAAGTGGTTGTGAGTTTTACATATTTAGAGCGGGGTAGGTTCAGATTTTTAAAATTAAGATCCATAGACGGTGCAAGGTATGTTTTAAGATACTTTTTAACGTGTAAGGCGGATTCGGGTTTAGGGAAAATTTGTCCTAATCCCTCTAGTGCCAACCCTAAGTAGTCATGGCATTTGCATTATTCTTTCTCTCTTTATTTTAAAAAACTTCAAACTCGGGTGCATGGCACATGTTGTATCAAAATGCAGTAGTTACACAATATATCGTGCAGTATAAGTAGAATAGAAATTAAAATTTTTAATTAGAATCTTAAAATGGTATATATTTAGAAAATATCCTTGTTGTGGTCTAATGATTGTTGCCTTTTATGATGTTTGTAATTGCTGTTGCATATTGCTATTAGGCATTGATTCAATTACAGGAGAACGAAAAGAAAAAAGGAAGAAAGGAAGAAAGGAAGAAAGGAAGACAGGAAAAAACCCAAAAAACAAAAAAATCTGAGCAAGATGAAGTATCGTCAAATAGTATTAACTATGTACCACACTGACTTATTAGGCCTGGAGTAATTGAACTCATATTCTTTCCAAGACAAAGTAAGGAATAAAAAGTTAGAGAAACAATTATAATTGTAAATTTTTCACTTTTTCACTTTAAGAACAGCTTCAATATTGCAGTAAGTTGAATTGAACGCAAAGTTGAAGGTAGAAAGCATCCACCCAAACAAATCAAGATGTGTTTCAGAAATGAACTAAGGGATAATTGTACTATTCTTCCAATTACACAAATCTCTACTTTGGATTTTAAAATTTCAACTCCCTTTAGTGAACCCCCTTCTATTAGTCAACGTATCTATTAACTATTACCAAATTTCGAAGATCCAAGATAGGGGTGTAAGATGATTCGAGCCGATTCATAAGCCTCATAAACAAGCTCGATTATAACTCGAGCTCGAGCTTTAACATGAGCCGAGCTCAAATTTTATTTTAATTGTTTAAAAACTCATGAGCCGGTTCATGAGCTTTTTCTTATCTTTAAATATTTTTTATATATTAATTAAATAATAATATATATTAATAATTTAATATTTCATTAATAATCTAATATATATTTTATTAATAATTATAATTTAAATTATTTTGTTAATTATTGTTAAATAATTATGATTATTAATAATTTAATATTTCTATTTAATTTAAAATTTTTTGGTGAGCCTGGCTCGAGCTTG
Organism: Jacaranda copaia; assembly: GCA_014898725.1. Classification (NCBI taxonomy): domain Eukaryota; kingdom Viridiplantae; phylum Streptophyta; class Magnoliopsida; order Lamiales; family Bignoniaceae; genus Jacaranda; species Jacaranda copaia. The sequence goes on from JACGDI010004221.1 coordinate 1,067,669, forward strand.
AGCCCTTAAAAAACAAGCTCATTGAGCTTGAGTTCAAAATATTGAGTTCAAGCTCGAGCCTGTAATTTTTATTGAGCTCGACTTATTTACACCGCTAATCCAAGATAGCTCGAGTTCAAAATACTAAGTTCGAGTTAGAATCTGTAATTTTTGTTGAGTTCAACTCATTTAGATCCCTAATTGAAGATAGGGCATTTGTAGTTTTGGTATTAAGTGGGAAGCCAAATGTAATTATTCATATAAATGGGAGAGTATGGTGTGATTATTCCACGAAGTAAATAGTATTTCAGCAGAAAGCTTGTCTGAGTGTTGATGACAACAAAGAGTAGGCAGTGAAGCAAATTCAAAACAGATAAATGCATCTTTTGAGGACTAATTTACTTTGTGGGACAATGGTAGGCTAAAGTCCACATCCCACATCATCATTTGTTTAGAATGCGTGAGAAAGCTGTGAGCCCGCAATATTTATGGATGTGGCATCAAGCCATTTTAGTCAACAGCTACAGTAACATGATCCATGGGATGCTGATGCAAAAATCCCATAATGTCCTCCTTATAGGCATTGTAAATTATAATATTGTCCACCTCATCTAATCAAAATTTGAGAATCTCCAGCAGCCATCTCTCTCTCTCTCTCTCTCATTTCCTCTACCTTGACCGGGAAGAGTAGAAAATTGGACACAGTAATACCCTCCCCCTTTTCAAACGGATGCACAGCAGGCTGTCGGCAGCAATGCATGGCGTGCAACAACATTTGGTGAAGAAAGAGGAGCATGATGAAAAAGGGAGGTGGAAGAAGAAGAAATGGAGTGCATGTGTAGCAGTTGGCAGCAGCGTGGGGCCGTGAGCAGCAAAGGCGGCAAGCAATGGATGGTGGGCGGACGAGTTGGGAAATGGGCAGCGGATAAAGATGGTTGGTTGGGACTTTTTCTTTTTTATATATTAACAAAGGTTGAAAACATTATACTTTGACGGTTGCCAAAATTTCAGTTAACAGTTGGAAGTTAAAGTAACTTATTTATATTAAATAAAATAATAAAGAAATTTTTTAATTGAGAATATTTTAATTTTTTTTATACTTATCTTAATATTATTGAAGTAAATAATCAATACAATTATCTACTTCTGTTATTCGTATTATCTCACAAAGTAAATTTATTTTGAAAAATACAAAAATATTATAACCCTACTCACCATCCCTCGTTTCATTCTTCTGTCAGGCTACGTCCCATGTCATCAAGCAAACGGACACTAAATGTATAAAGGTAAGAAATAATATGTGCTGCAATGATGGATATTGCTTGAATGAAATAAACACAAGCAAAGAGATAAGTGGACTTCTAAAACATTCATAGTACAAATTTGCAGAAGCTAAAAAGAATCTCATCTGCCAAAAATGAAATCTGCTACTGCCCTAACCAGATACATGATTCCTTTCTAGTGTATGACTTAATTTAAAAAGAAAAAATTCTCCTTCAAAATATATAACTTGAAACAGGTAAGAGAAGAAAAAGGTTCCTCACAAAGGTCAAAATTTTTATTCTAATGCTACGCTAAGGCAATCATTTTTTCTGAATATTCCAAACACGAAAAAAGGTGATTAAATTAATTACCTGCATCTCAAAAGTATCATATATCAACTTGTAACACAATCCTGAAGATGACGGTGGGTCTGATTCAAATACTGTTCCCACAGCGGCCTATACCTGCCTATACTCAACTTCAGCCAAGGCTTCATGTTCCCATTAAAATGAACCACAGCTGCCGTCTCTATTAAACGGTTATCAATATTAAGGTCATAACCCAATCCTAAAACATGCCATCTCCTGTCAAGTGGCTCTGTCAATCCATAGAAAGCTAGAAGGCCTGGAGGGAGACTGCCAAGCTTCCAAAGTGACTTATCAGTATTTTGTTCCTGCCAATAATGATATCTTGCTGTCACATTTTCCTTTCTCCAAGCAATCAAATCAAAAACATTCATGCCGAATGCCCATCCACATGCCTGAGGATCAAACTTGGTGCTGATAAGTGGGTTTGAAAAATTGAGATATTTATAGTACCGATGGAAAGCTTCAAGACAAGTTTCTACAGCCCCATTCACATTCCCATGCAAATCCAGCGAAAATAGAGGTGTCAAATCTTTCTGGACAACAACATCATCGTCTAGAAAAACTACCTTCTCCAACTGGGGATAAATCTCTGGGATGTAGAACCGAAGGTGATTCAACAAAGAGAGGTACTTTGGATTGTGGAACTTTGGGTCAACACTTGTATCTTGTGAACTTTCAAAGAAGTATTTCCTCGAATCTGCATCAAGAAGTTGTTTCACTACAGGCGAATAAGACGCATTCAACCAAGTGAACTCTTCAATATTTTGAACTTCTATTGCTGCACCTTCAAAATCATTACTGAGATACCAAGCCTGCATTGCCCCATATTTTACCCCATTTGTGACGATATGAAATACAAGCTGCTTTGGATGTTCAGCATTTGAAACTGTAGAATTGACAACAACTGAAACAGCAAGAAGGTTATCAGAAAATATACAGAAGTGGTAAAGGTTATTGTCCACTAGTCTGGGAGAGCTCCTTCTCTCATCAGCAAGCTCCTGTATTGACTTATTCTGAAGCCACTCGCTGGTGAGTTTCATGTCAATGCACTGAAGGTTCTTGGGAATAGATTCAGCAGCTAATTGTCCAAATACTGTACTCTGAACGGTTGCTGCATTTGCACGTTCTTCCAGAGCCTGAATATGGGATTTCATTGTCATCATTGTGGTTGCAATATCATAATGGGCATCTTGTGCCTTAAAAATTAGGGACGATAAACTTTTAATAATTGGTTCAGCTTCATCTAGAGATATGGGCTCCTCTCTCATTGCAGCCTTGGAGAGCAACAGCTGGCAACTTCTTATTTTTGAACTTAGCTCCCAAGCAAGATGGAGGTTATTGTGTTCTTTTGCAATAATAACATAAGCTTTGGCAAGGGTCATTTGCTCTGCTAATTGCCTGGCATATGATCTAGCGCTTAATATTTCTTCAGTAAAATTTTGATTCTCATGAACTACCCTGTCATTTCTGGGATTTATTTCCTGGTAAAGACAGGAACAATTTAGAAATACAGAATAATTGAGAATGTCCGACTTTCCAGTAAAATTGCTGAACAAAATATGTCAAGCCATCAAATCAAACATGGTCAGCAACCATTAAATAGCTGTAATAAGAAATGTTAAACAAAAATTACCCAAAGGACATTCAAAGATAACCTCTAGAATTCTTTGATTTGAAATCATAAAAGTTAGATTCAAAAATTGTGCCTCCATCCAGCTCGGCCCCAAAGCATGAACTGATACGTAGAATAAAAAAAAGTGGATTGAAACCCATCAGACTTGTTGGAAGATTCGGAAGAAAACTACAAACTTCAATGTCTGGTTGAGGCTCTACTCTGAGACCAAAAAAGAGAGGGCTTTCAGATGAAAAAGAATTCACCCCAAATTCCTGTTACAGCTGACTTTCAATTTTTTAATAGCATTCAACTTGAACTTACAGTTAATTCACTTTGCCATGTTCCAACTCATTCTGATCAGGGTTAACATACTAGGGGGACAATCGCTAGCATCTATCTCCAGCATCAAATAAATCTCAAGTTAATGTTAAAGCCAGGAGAAGGATTATCAAGAAAGTTTCTCGTCATAATTTTCAGAGTTCCAGTACAAATCCGTCCCCTCTCAGGTCATCTCTGAAAGCAAGATTAGAGGCAAATTGTTTTAATCGAGGAATTATTTACCTCAATATCTATAAGGAACCACCTGTCCATTTCCAGATTAAGAGGGAAGAAATTCAGGTATTTCTCATTCATCTGCAAGGTTTAATCAACTCTAGAAACTTGGTTTACACAAATCTGAATTGCTTTCCTCAGCTGGTGATCTCCATTCATGAGAATTATATATCTTTTGATCAAGGGTCCGTGAATGCCCTGACAGCAACATTAGCATATCCTATCTTGAAGCTACAACCTTTAATTACAACCACTATTTCTGATGCTTATGTATAAGGAATTGCAAGGTACTTTTGGCTGGCATACAATGTAAATAATCTTCCAATTAACATGATTCAATTTAATATCAGCCACTGGACACCAGACATCAATTTAAACAGCCTAGACCATATGATGAAAGTTCGCAGACCGAAAAATAGATTATTTCCATACCATCAAGTTACACACTAGTCTGATTCTGTTTTCATCAGATTAAACTAATAATCAAAGTCTTCAAAGAGTTGACCCATTTAATGAGCTTTTTCTCATCATTAGTAAACTAAAGAGTTATTGAAACAGACATTTTTTTCATCCATCAGAGTGTGGCTTTTGAAACCAAATTGACAAAGTATAAGCATGGGAAAATAGCCTCCAGATATGGTAATCCTATCTCTAGAGTAGGCAAAAAAATGAGCCGAATTATGGAATGGCAGTTGCCACTTATTCAGAGGGTAAAATTCTTTACAGGGCCTAACTTTATATTTGAAGATTAAAATCTTGGGACATTATGTGGCCAAAAGCCTACTATGTTCTGATCCAATGGTTTTTGTACTTCTGATAATCAGCTGTTGTGGTCTTACATTAGAAGTGATTTATCTTGAGTACTTAAGGTGCTAAGGGTTGAATGAAAATGCTAAGAACACAGGGTCTCAACAATTGCAGCAAATTTAAGAACAAGAAGTTAGAAGGAAATAAGGATCAAAATATAAGGTTAGACTGAAATATAATCCCCCAAACTTAAGTTTGTAATCAACACAAAAGCTTTGCACTGTTGCCAGTTCCCTTTAAACTGAACAGACACCATCAATTATGGATGAGAAAATTATCATTAGATCCCTGACAACCTCCTACCACAATTCACTAATTTGTGAAATGAAATATTCCCAGGGAAAAGCAGTTTTAGATGCCAATCAGCTCAGTGATGGACATTTGGAATTTCCAAAAAGTTACCTGATGAAACAAAAGTAGTAAAATACCCTCTACAAGGTATTTCAAAGAAAGGCATTATAATAAACAATAACATGATCCCAGTTAATGGTTGATTTGATCTAAAATCTATTAGAGTCTAAAGAATTACAAACACTTGTCAACTGAATTCACTCAATTCTTAGCCTCTTTCAGTATAACCCAATGTGCTTGTTGTATTGTAGACTTGACATTCCTGATTCCATACAGGAATATTTGATTCTTCTTGTTGGTTTACTAGAGATCTTCATTACTGAAACAACATTCATCTTGTCATGGTGTCAAAAACACACACTAATATCTGCAACCTACTTTTTGTTTAACTCTATATGTCCAAAACAAAATGTTCTCATTTTGTTGAAGCCTCTACAGTTTGATCCTTATAAATATTAGCCAAGCACACTCGACCAGCAATACCCTTGCCATAGTTGCTCCATCATAAAGATTGAGAATGAGAAACAGTCAGTGAATTGTGCCACAAGCAGCAGGTTCTAATTATGGTAATATTGGGGAAATTAGGGTATTAACAAAGAGCCTAACCACTAAATAGCAAAGGATATCCAAAGATAACAACACAAAAATCCAATCTGTTAATATGATGTAGAAGCTCAACAAAAAGAAGACAGAAGTCATTTATAATGGAAAGAGTTCAACTTCCGCATGAAGCTTAATCATTTTAATGGAAACCATTATGATAAATGTTACCTTAGCAGTGTTTCACTCTTTTCTACTTTTCCATGAAAAGCAATCACTTGCAGCCAAGTATTTGGCAGTGAAGCATCACCAAATACTACTTCGTAAAAATTAAATAGAGTTGTTTGAAGTATATGATAGTTCCAAAAACATGAAAAACTAGTGAAAATGACAAAGTAAAAATCTGAAGCATTCTAAACAAAAGAATTTACTTTTTTGCCCTATCAAAAAGAAGAAACAATTAGGAATATGAAAATAGTAAACCTCATTTGCTTAGTTCACAATGGCAGGCTTAAGATAAGAAGAAAAAAAGAATTCTAAAAGATGCTTGTGCCGAGAACTTAAGTAACTTGTACCTAGGCACAGAAAACACTTGAAAATATTCTTTGTACATTTCAATTTGCTAATTACCAAAAGAAGCTAGAAGAGAAATAATGACATGGGCAGATTGTCATTCATAGTGATTAAGTGGTTAATCAAGTGAGACAAGATATTTAATATTTCGTATAAGCTTTGCTCAGCTATAGGCTCCACCCAGTGATTCCACTCATGTAACCGTTCCATCTGTGAGAAGAAAATATTGCCTCAACGAGATTGACTTTTTACAGAAACATACTTGCAGACAAGTGCAATTTCCATTCGAAAGCAATAAACTTAATCAGGGCCAGAGATAATTCTTATAGATTATGAAGAGACAAATATAGGTCAAACATATTATAAACCCCAGATCATACGTACTTGATTTCTTTTATTTCGGAGTTGAGGAAGGAGTTAAAACATTCATATTTTATTAAATTGAAAGAAGATTCATCCAACTCAAAGTGGCAATTATAAAAGAAACAGAAATGGAACCAGTTAGAAGGTCAAATTTTATAAAGATAGTGTTTTGTGCTGCAGCCTTACCAAAACAGGTTGTTCCACATGATCCTCATCGTGATAGTTATGCTGGACAACAAACAATAACAAACCGGCAATCAAAAACAAGACTAGAAGCACCCAGATCCAGCACGAGAACCTCCTTCGAACCGGGCGCCGATAGTCGGTCGCCCGCCGCCGCATCTTATGCCCGAATCTTCCACAATTCAGTGTAAAGTCAAGAATCCAAGACTGCCCATCAATCAGATTGGATCAAACCAGCCGCTGGAGGGCAAAAGATGGAATATTTCGCCTCCAAAATCAAGAATCTTGAAGACCCACTTATCAATTCTCTGTACAAATCAAGAACTTCAAGCGAAACCTACACATGAAACTTGATCAAGATAGGCGGCAGTACAACAGTTTGGGGCACCGTCCACAATGCAGACCTCTGCAATTTGAAATGTAGATCTGGTAATGATAGGAGCCCTGTGAATCAAGTTTTGATGTGATTGAAAGTAGGAGAAGTTCAGGCAATCTTTTCAGAGGTGAGAGTGAATTAGTATAAAATTGGCTTGAATGTGGAAAAACTGTCACTCACACATGAAATGTCACTTGTTCCAGTGAGAAAGAGGAAACGTGATAGTGTGTTGAGTTAAGTGTCGTGAGTTGTTGTTGCCCTTTTGTTGATTCATAAGGGAGCAATTTCGGGTAAATCTAATATTGGGTGCTGCAGAACGCACACATGAATAGCGTGTGCCGGTTTTCCTACAAGCCCTAATGCAATTCTTTGTATGTTCTTAACATGAGGATGTAAAGAGTATCTTTTTCCTAACCATATTTCTTGTAATTTCTAATTTTGAAAACTGTTTCTCAAATTGAGTTTAGCATGAAAAACATGTTTAAAAAATGTTGGAAAGCAGTACATTATATTTTGGATGGAATATCCTATTAACGTTTATTACATTGTTATATTATCATGAAATTAATAACAGCCACAATCAGTTTATATTAGAAAAAGAATGTTTTTTCGAGTCTTCAATTGTTTAATAACATCATCCTCTCTCCTCGATCTGTGTATGAAATTTAGAATTTGAATCCTAACAAACTCTATAAATACATGTCCATATATAAATAAAAAATATTAAAAAGAGAACCTCAAAACCAAGAGAAGGAGATCATTAAATTATATAAATTGTTAAAATGTCAATTTTAAACAACATTATATTTATACTATTCTTTCATTTTTTTTCTAAGAATATGATTATTCACTCAATTTATTCCACTTCTAACATCGATAAATATTTCTTTTAACAAACTCACCTATTTCATTAAAACAAAGTGTAGTTTTATCTTTTATTATATTGGAAGAAGTTATATTTTCCTAAAATTTGTGTATGTAGCATTATATATATAAGGAATAGGAAGTTAATACATTGTGAAAGAGGTTAAAAGTTTTTGGTTATCTAGGCCAAAAAAAGAGAGAGAAAGAGAACTTCATTAAAATTAAGTAGCTTAAAGTAAATTTTAATTTTTCTTTTTTTTTTGTGGTAATGTACAAGCTAATCTAACCTAAGCTTAGTGAAATTGGTTTAGTCTCAAGCCTAGTGGAGTTGGTCCAAGCCCAAGCCTGGTCCAAACCTAAGATAGGGCCCTGAACACACAAAAGCTAGCCTAATCCCAAGAGGACCAACTTGGATAACTTACGCCCTAGCTGGGCGAGTAGAATAGAGTTCTTGGCCAAATGGAGGTCTAAAGAGTGCTTACACGCCAACTACATCACCAATGCCCGACTTCGAATCATGAAAATAGGTGAAGGCTGGAAATCTAACTCGAGACCGCAATGACTGAGCCAAGAGCGTCTAGGAACCCAATGATTAGGCTAAGATAAGGTGTCGAGCTATTTGAACAAATAGCATAGTGAACTAGCACATCCCCAATTGGAAAGCAACTTCCTAAGAATTCAATCACTTGATAAATACCTATGAGATAGTACTGGGATTAATGTGATAAATACGTCTTTGAAAATAGTAGAAGTAGTTAGAGTTAATATGGAGAAAACAATGCAGGCCTATTTCTTTAAAATATAAATAGCACTATAATTCTCTAAAGAATGATTTTCAATAATTTTTTGTACAAAGAGAGTATTTATTATGATTTTTTTTTCAGCATATATCTTTTATAGTTTTCAATCAACAATGTGATTTTATTTGTCTTATTTTTATTGATGCATTCTTTGGTTGCATCATTAGCAATGTTTGTGGGAATATTGAGTTAGGACGTGAGAAGGAGCGACTCAAAGAAATATGCGAATGGAGATGAAGATTCTGCATGAACAACCTCTCAACCTACACTGACCAATACGCCATACTTATGGAAGAGGCTAATCTATTAGCCCCCTCCTTTGCAATAGGATAGATGATGGTGGAACAGCTAACAGGGCTCATATTCGCCACTATTAACACAATCTTGGCAACCCAAGCTGCCAACCAGACGATGATGCCTACTATGCCCCAACATCTTATCTTTTGGGACTCGCACAAGGTATAGGTACTTCTATTCCCTCAATGATGTCTGTCGTCCTAATGCTCATGTTTGTTGTGACACATTTACCTCATTGCAACAAACCTTTCAATACCAACTTAGTTGATGCTAGGAATAGGTGCTACCCTTTACTACCTCTTATGCCATTAGGAAGACTCCCAACTGCCATTCAACTAGCAGCCCCAATCTTAAGTTTAGTAGCATAGGGGACCTTTATAGCCATACCCTTACTATTGTCAGCCTAAATCCCTATAGCTCGCAAAGAGATAGTGACATCGATCCTGCCAACATATAGGCACCAACTAGGACAAGCGGTGACCCCACCCCCTTTAGAGAGACCAAACTAAAAGGCCAACATAAATATATTGGGATGTAAAAGTAGTAGTTGAGAGTTTCATGTCAGTTAGGCTGAGGTAAGAAATAAATGTGGCCAATTCCCAAGTAGATGTCATGATGGAGATAGAGGACATGAGGAAAAAAATAAGGAGATGAGGAGGAAAATAACAAGGGAGCTTAAGGAACTTAGGAGACCATTATCTTTTGGAAATCTATTTTAAAAAATGCATTACCAGATAGCTATAAATCTTTCGTATAGAGGGTCAAGCTCAATAGATCACATGTGTGAACTTAAAAACCTAGCACTAAATTGTTCCAATTCACTAATAGGGCAAATGTCATTGTTTTTTAACTACCCTAGGAAGGATAACCCAATATTGGTTTCATTAGTTACCCCCCAATGTCATCCACACCTTTGGTGATTTCTCTAAGAAATTCCTACACCACTTCACCAGTAATAAACAATATAGCAAGAATGTTCAAAGTTTACTTACCTTCAAGTAAGAAAAATGAAACTATGAGGGAGTTCATTAAGTAATTATTGCTCTGTAAGCATTAATGACCATGCTAGAAGTTCTGGCTTGTGCCTTTATATAAGAGCTATGGTCCTTTTTTGAGGCATTGGATCCTTCTTTGAGGCCTTGACCTAAAAAAAATTGTTAATAGCTATAATGATCTATTTCAAAGGGTAGAGAAATACATACATGTAGAAGAAGTTTAAAGTGAAAAATTCAAGAAGTTGGTAGAGAGAAGAAAAGAAAGAGAGAGGAAACAAGCTTGATGAGAAAGCCCAAGTTAAAGGAAGATGAGGAGAGAAAACAAGTTTGGTGAGAAAAGCCAGGTTAAATGAGAAGATCAATAATGCTTCATTCATCCAAAACTTCAAACATTACACTCTTTTAGAGTTGCCTAGGAACAATTGATGCTAGCTATTAAACTATATAACTTACTACGTAGACCCAGAAGGTAAGAAAAGCCCCTAGTTGACCTTGATCAGATAAGTTCTATAGATTCTACAATGGGTATGGGCACTTATAGAGGAATGTGGTCACTTGAAAAATGAGGTAGAGAAATTAGTGTTGAGCAACCACCTGGATAGATTTTTGACATTGTGCTACCTTAACTACCTCCCTAACCTATTGTCGTAGGTATGCTTAACTTTATCAAGAGATTCGACCTGAGGGAGGAAAAATAAAGGAGCACAAAGTTAGAAAGCCCAAGAGAGAATAGCCTCCTACCAAAGGAGTGACACACATGATATATGGTGGACTGGAAAAAGAAATACACATTATTCTCAATAAGTTTAAGCTAGGAAACTAGCTGATTAATATGAAAGGAAAGTGGTAGTGATCTTACCACAAAGTCGTGCCCAATAATGCAATCCGGCCTATTAAACTTAAAGGGTGTTTAGGTGCCTCATTAGGGTGCTTTAGTTATTATAGCTATGGTCGCTAATTATGAAGTTGCTTGCATTTTTGTTAATTCTTGTAGTTTGGCTAACATTTTGTTCTTTAATGTCTTCCAGTAGATGAAACTAGGTAAAATTTGACTTGAGCCCATGAAGAATTTGTTGGAGAATTAGTTCAACCAACAGGGCAAGTCATCTTACTCGTTTACCTAAGAGCGATAATATGTAGTAAGATATGAATAATAAGGTCCCTAGTAGTTGACACACCCATTCGCCTATTATATAAGATCTGGCAGTCCCATGTTGAGCATATTCTATGCAGTGGCATCACTATATCTATAAAGCTAAAGCATGTCATGGATGTAGTAGGGGACAATACATTGATCAAAAGGGAAAATATTTATGTTAAAGAAGAGAGATAGGAATAAAGTGCAAGGATGCCCAAGTCGACTACTATAAGCCTTTTTGATGAGAACGTAGGTGAGCATAGATGTATGGAATTGGCTGATAAGCTACTCACTATAGGTTGGTCCCTGAAAAGCTTAATAAAGTTGCCAGATTGAGTCACAGCTCGGTCCAGACTTGGTTAAAGGAATCATTTAGTTGCTAAAGGAAAATAAGGACATCTTTACTTTCATAGCTCAGAATCTTGCTGAGGTAGGCTTATAAATTATAGAGCACATGCTAAATGTAGATCCTAAGCTAAAACTATAAAGCGAAAGAACAATACTTCAGACATTAGAAATATTTGATCATCTAAGCTAAGGTAGAAAAGTTGTTGGCCATTAGCGCCATATGGTGGAGATCCAATTCTTACAATGGATATCTAATGTTGTCCTCATAACTAAAAATGTAAGTAGAATTTCGAGACCTTAATAAAGCTTACTCAAAAGACTTCTACCCATTATCTCAAACAAACTAGTTGGTTAACTCCAACTCCAAATATGAATTGCTCAACATCATAGATATCTCTCAAGAATATTACCAAATCCTATTACATCCTAAGGATAAAAAAAGGTAAGAATCATAACGTCAAAAGAAAATTACTATTATATTATTATACCTTTTGGTCTAGAAAATACACAACGCACCTAACAATGGTTAGTAGATTGAATGTGCAAAAATTAGCTGGGCCAAATATATGGAGTTATATGTAGACAACTTATTGTTTAAGAGCAAAAAGTAAGACAACTACATAGTTGGCTTGTCAAAAACTTTTGACATACTTTAGACCATTTATTATGAAGCTAAATCCTGCCAACTATGCTTTCAAGGAAAAAAATAGAAAATTCTTTGGCTACTTTATAATCAAGAGATACATAGAAGCTCATCTAAAGAAAATAAGGGTAGTCCAAGGGATGTGTCCATCTCGTACATCAATAAGGTTCAAAGGCTAGCAAGGCGTATAGTTGCACTCAGCCGCTTTATTCCTAGGCTATCAAATAGAAGTTTCCCATTCTTCAGAATCTTTAGGAAGGCTAGTAAGTTTGAATAAAGAGATAAAGTACTTGCTACTTTTGAAGAACCAAGAAATACTCATAAAGCTATAGCTGCTAGCCAAGATAATTAAGAGAAAACCTTATATTTGTATCTAGCTGCCTCAAAACAAACAATCCGCTTGGTGTTTTGGAGGAGAGACCAAGGCATCTAAAGGTTTATCTATTATGTTAGTAAGTGGCTATATGCTATTGAAGTAAGATACACTGAAATAGAAAAATTGGTCTTCACACTAATGGTAACAACTTCGGGATGAGATTGTATTTCTTATCACATCTCATCATGGTCTAAACCAATCAACCTCTGAAATAGATCTTCAACAAGCCTGATGTGGTTGAGCAACTAATTAAATGGGTTATGGAGTTAGACAAGTATTACACATAGTATGGCCAAAAGACTGCCATTAAGGGGCAAACTTTAGCTAGCTTCACAATGGATGCACCACCCAAGTGAGAAGGACATGTGGCTAATGCACATTAATAGGTTGGCACAACAGCATAGAAGTGGGATAGGAATTCTGCTCAAGTTACCTCTAGGAGATGAAATGGAATTCCTTGTGAAACTTCATTTTAATACCTTTAACAATGAAGTCAAATATGAGACTTTAATTACAAGGATCAAGATGGAAATTAAAGTAGGGGCTTATTGCATAAAGGCACATATCGATTCTCATCTTATCACGAAGCTAATAGAGAAAAGAAATGAGGCTAAAAGGGTACAAATGGCAGAATACTTGGAGCAAGTTAGAAGGCTTTAGGAGTAGTTAGATAAATTGAAAATAATATAAATACCATAAAAAGAAAATGCTAAGGTGAATTGTTTGGCCAAGTTGGCTAGTTCATTGGTAGATTGCAAAACTTGCATTGTAAGTGTCCAAGAGTTAGATAAGAAGAGAGGGAACAAAAAAAGATGAATATGGAATAAGGGAATGATTGGTGGCTCCTAATTATTCATTATTTAACTAGAGATACTCTAGAGACACATACAAAGCTATAGGTTATGATTGCTCAATTCACACTGGTCAATAATATACTATATAAAAGAGGATATACCAAATCCTTATTGAGATGCTTGGCAACAAAGGAGAATGAATATGTCTTATGAGAAATCCATGAGGGATGTTATAGGAATCACTTGGAAAGTGCAACTCTAGTAGCCAAAATCTTAAAAGCCAAGCATTTTAGCCATCCATCCAAGCCCATGCAATTAAGATAGTACACAAATACGAAAGGTGACAAAACTATGTCGCCCACATCCATCAAGCAATTGAACCAAGCACGCCATGAGTTTACCTTTTCTTTTTGTTAAATGAGAAATGGATATTACAGGGCCTGTTCCAATGGCAACAAACCAAAGAAAGTTTCTTTTGGTCAAAGTTGGCTACTTTAGCAAGTAGGTCGAGGCTAAGGCATTAGCTCAGATAACAAAGATGGAAGTCACCAAATTCTTATGGCAAAATACAATATGTTGACATGAAATCTTGAGAGAGTTAATATTGAACAATGATGGACAATTCCAAGGAGCTAAAATTCAGGTTTGGTGTAAGGAGATGAAGATTACATAATATTTTAGCTAGATCTCGTACCTCATACCAATGGTAGGAAAATGTAACTAATAAAATTATTCTCTAAGGATTGAAGTAAGGCTTAACTGAGCTAGTAGGAACTGGGAGGATGAATTGCCCACTATATTATTGGCTTATTAGATCACACCTTTAAGTGCCATAAAGGAACCTTTTTTTAGTTTAGGATATAAGGTGGGCAACTTGATCTTGGCAGAATTGAGGTTAGAAACCTAGTGTGTATTGTATTAATGTTCAAAAGACAATAAAGAGCTCATGAAAAATTAGTTAAACCTATGATAATAAATTAAGTCCCTAGGGGTAGAAAAGTACAAATAAATTAGAAGAACCTAGTTAATAAATAAATAAACAAACTAAAAGACCAAAGAACTTGAATAATAAAGCCTACCAAGATGGGCAATTAGACTTAAGTAAGCTAAAGCTCACTAAGGTGTAATCTATGAATACCAACTCTCACAGTCAAATTAAAAATGAAAAATCACTTATACAAAATTGAGAGCTCCAACTCTATGTAAATGCACTTTAGAGCAAAGAACATCGTTAAATTCGTTGACTTTTAGAAAAGACCCTAGCTTACTTTTTGAGCATCATCATCTTAGCACCATCTGTGGGAAATGTTACTTAGGAAGAAGAAACACTGAGAATATAGATAGAATCTAGAGCTCGAGATTCTATCAACTCGATTACTTTGAGAGGCTAGAACATGGAGAACAACTAGCTTGAAGTATAGTTATATTTGGTGCCGGAGCTATTGCCTGAAGCATACCCTTCAATAGAATAAGTGCCAATTTTGTAGGCTCTACCTCTTAAAGAACCAGTACTGCGTATAACTCAAAGATGTAAAGAGACTATTAAATAATGCTTCCATGCAAGCTGCAACTAAAGCGGCCACCCAGTACATTAGAGAACGCCGCCCTTAGGAGCAACCATAATCTTTTTGATAGGAGTAGGTAAGCTTCATCATCCTATGGAGGATAGAATGAAGAATAGACCCCAAGTGAGATTCCACTCATCCTCTACCTTAACAAGTAGACTCACGATCATTCCTCCAAGCTAACTTATCATGGAAATTGCTCACTGCCTCTAGAGTTCAAATTAAACTTATGTGCTTGTGTATCAGCACTCAGGAGGAATAAGAAACCAGTAGTACTTTTTCCCAATCGTTGCTCACCTGAGATGCAATTTTTTCTTCCCAGCCATCATGGTAGAGATACTTTCTCCAAGAGCAAAGATAGCCAACCTACTAGATTTAGATGGTATGGTGGACCCACAAGAGCACTTGCACAACTTTCTTGCAAGGATAGAACTTTATAATCTGAGTGAAGCTGCCTATGCAAGGTGTTCCACACCATACTCATCAAATTTACTCTAATGTAGTTCAACTAGATGCCAGCTAGATCTATCATAGGCTAGGAACAATTGGCACAACACTTTCTCCACAACTTCTTTATCAATCATAGGCACCTTAAGATGATGGCTTACCTTTTTACAATCAAACAAAAGGATAGAGAGCCTCTAAAAGACTATTTTAACCATTTTTTCAAGTGGTATATGAAATCCCCTATATCAACTAAAAGCTTTTACCCAACATCATCTAGCAAAACCTAGGAAACCAAAAGTTCTAGAGTCTATAGCTGGAAAACACCTAGCTACTCTAAAGGAGTTCCTCATTTGTGCTAAGAAGTATATTAAGATTAAGGAAGTTGTGACTCCTCAAAATGCTACCAAACATAAGGCATGGGGTGAAGAGAGTAATGGCAACAACAAAAAGCTAGGAGACTATAAACATAATCCTCTTTAGATTTTCTCCATGTACAATCATTTAAGCCCCCAGAACACGATCTTAGATGTGTGCTGTAGCAAGGCCTCATCCAACATACTCTTTTCAAAAGATTAGAGATGACCTAAAGAAGCAAAAGTCTAACAACGGGTTCCATTTCCACGTGACTGCATATATACCATTGAGGAGTGCAAAAATTTGAAGGATAAAACTAAGAGGCCATCTAGAGAGGATACCTTAAAGAGTATGTAGCCTAAAGACAAAATAGTCCCAAAAGAGATTCAGGGGCTAAAAGAAATAAAGACCATAAGTGGCGACATAATTATTGTCCAAAGCCAAAAGACTAGCAGTGTCAATGAGACCTAGAAAACTTGTTTACTACTGGAGTCATCTCAGTGATATCATTCAGCCAGTGGCAATTTTTTTTTATTTTTTTAAAAAAATTGTTTTAGTTTTAAAAATGCTAATGGTTTTTTTTTTTTATTGTTTTAGGTTTGGAGAGCTTATGTTTTGTATTATCGCACTAATTAAGGTAGTTTTTGTAATTATAATTTATTTAGTTAAAATTTGATTTATGCATTTATGTATTTAGTTAAGATATGATTTATGTATTTATGTATTCAGTAAAGATATGTATTTAAAATTGGTGGAATTAGGAAAAAGGATGGGATGCTGGGAGAAGGGGTGAAGCCTTCTCATTTGTTGTTGATTGATTTTTAATTGCTTGTATGATGATGATGGGTGTAAGGAGGAGTATTTATGTATTATTATGTGTTTACGAATGTTATTAATTGTAAATGCTTGCTTAAATTATGATTTATTATGTTAGTTTAAATTTAATTTATGCAGTAGATTATATTAAGTTAATTTAAATTTAATTTATGTATTAAATGTTGTTATATAATGTTAGATTTATGTTTTTATTTGAATTAAAAATTTTATTAGAATTTTGATTGTGTGAAACTTTATGTTAGTATATGTTGGATTATATTAATTTTATAAATTTCAATTTTTGTATATGGAATTCTGATTTATAGATAAATATGTGCACTTGTAAGAAAATTTTAGACTGATAATCACTTTATAAATTATGATATATGTTGTTTTATTATAGTAAGGGACACATATATCTAATTTTTTTTATTCAATATGTGTTTATAAATATTATAAGTTATTTTTAATTGAAGTAATGCTTTTCATTTTGTTGAGTCTTGTTTTTTAGGCAATTTGAAATATTCTATTTATAGAATTTTTTGATAGAATGTATCATTTATTAAATATTTGGTATTTTTATCTACTTGGATATGTTTGATGTAATGATAAACAAATTAAAAATTGGATTATGAATTGGCTATAGACATTTCAATCCTCAATTTGTTTATCATTCATATCAATATCAAGAAGTAGATACTTACATTGTATGCTTGCCAATAGATATCTTATATGGTTGAACACTATATACCAAAAGTTTTGTGTTGTTTATATCTATATCCATATAGTCTGTATCAAATTAAAGGTTACTCATTTAACTTTTAAAGTTAAGTTTTCAAAAGATTATATTAAATTATATGTTAGTTTATGTTGGAAGTATGTTTGATTATATTGAATTATGTATTAGATTTATATGTGTTTAGGTTATGCATTTCTATTGAATTACGTATTAGATTTTGTTAGATTTATATTTTGTGAATTATATGTTTGATTAGGATTTGAGCTATATGATGGACTTATATTAAATCATATGTTGGTTTATGTTAGATGTATGTTATTATATTGAATTATGTATTAGATTTATATGTGTTTAGATTATGTATTTATATTGAATTATGTGTTAGATTTTGTTAGATTTATATTTTGTGAATTGTATATTTGATTATGATTTAAGTTATATATTGGACTTATATTATATTATGTGATGTTATATAACGAGATGTATGCTTGGTTATATTGAATAATGTGTTAGATTATGCATTTACATTAAATTATCTGTTATATTTTGTGAATTATATATACAATTAGGAATTGAGTTATATGTTGAACTTATATTAAATTATATGTTGGTTTATAATGAGATGTATGCTTGTTTATATTGAATAATGTGTTAGATTGTGCATTTACATTGAATTATTTGTTAGATTTTGTTAGATTTATATTTTGTGAATTATAAGTTTGATTAGGATTTGAATTTATATTTTATGAATTTTTTGCTCGATTATGATTTGGTTATGTATTGAATTATATATTGGTTTATTATGTTGAATTGTCTATTAGTTTAGTTTATGTTTCTATTTTTTATTATTGTAATTTTTTTATTTTAATATTGCAGGCTTGGATATCTCAAAACATTAAAATTTAATATAAGCCGTATAATATAATTTTTTGGCATTGTTTTATAAATTCTAACTATTTTAGTTAGGGCTTGATTTATATATTGAACAATTTTATAGTATTGGGCTTGATTTTTATTGTGATATAAATTATTGTGATTTTATGTAAAATAATATTTAAATATTAGTATATGGGATGATTTGTATGTAATGAAAAGAATTATTGATATTGGGTAATTATAGGTTTTAATTTGATAGGATATGTATTTTTTTTTAAAAAAACTTTTTAAAATTTTACGACGAAAATTTTTGTTGCAAAATTTATTTTTTTTAATTATAATTTGGTGTTTTGCAACGAATTTTTCTGTTACAAAATTTTGCAATGAATTTTTTCCATCATTGCATCGAAAATTTCCATCACAGATTTGCAACAGAAATTTCTATTGCAAAAAAATCCATTGTAAATTATTAAAATCAAAGATTTTGCAACGGATTTTTTTTGTTGCAAAATTCATCGCAAATCCCAATTTGCAACAAATTTTCGGCTAAATCCATTGCAAATTCCATCGCAAAAAGGCATTTTTTTAGTAGTGAAACCCTTAATACTTACTTTCTTCTCCAAATCTAAAGGCTCAAAGGGAAAGAAAAAAGGAGGCTCAAAGGGAAAGAAAAAAGGAGGTAAGATGAAGAAAAATTCTTCTTCCCTTTTTCTTCTTCAAAGGGAAATGAGGCATTGAAATCGTTTGGAGGGGTCAAGAAGAAAAATGAGGATAAGAAGGATGCCTTTTGTTTCTATTGTGTCGACATGGGCCATTGGAAGCAAAATTCTTCACAACGGTATGTACTTTATTGAAGTACACTTAACTACCAATTCTTCCTCATAGGTATTTGATACCGCATGTGGTTTTCACCTTTGTAATTCGTCATAGGGGATGGAGAGAAGAAGGAGTTTGAGTGATTAAGATTTGATCCTACGCCTTGGCAATGAAGCAAGAGTTGTAGCAAAAGTTGAAAGCGTTACGAAGTTAGACTAAGGGAATTCCTTTATTGTATTAGATCCTTGTTACTATGTACCAACTCTTATGAAGAATATTATTTTAATTCCTATTTTGGATAATGAAGGATTTGATTTTTCAAACTCAAATGGGAAATTAAAAGAAATAAAGAATGGTTCTTTAGTTGCAATGGGTACACCTAATAATGGATTATACATTTTGGATTCTTAACAATCACTTATGCACATTCAACAAAGTACAAAGAAAAAGAATTAGATAACCAAGAAAGTGTCACTTTGTTGCATGCAAAACTTAGACATATTTCTAAGAACACGATAAACAAAATAGAAGCCCTCAACGCACTAAATGCTAGTGGCATAGAGCATTTTCCTACTTATGAATTTTGTTTAAAAGGAAAAATGACCAAAGCTCCTTTTGTGGGACAAATGGAGCGAACCACAAAATCATTAGATTTGATCCATACGGATGCTTGTGGGCCATTAAGAGTTAGTGCTAGAGGAGGCTATTATTACTTCATTACCTTCACCAATGATTACACTTAGTTCAAACATGTGTGTCTTATGAATATAAGTCTAAAGTATTTGAAAAGTTGAAAGAGTGTAGGAATGAAGTAGAAAAGCAACAAGGACTTAGTATTAAAGCCCTTCAATTGGATCGAGGAAGATAATACTTAAGTATCAAATTCTTGGATTATCTAAAAGAACATGGAATTCTCTCACAATGGACTCTACTCGACATACCCCAACATAATAGATTAGCCAAGAGGAGAAATTGTACCTTGTTGGACATGGTATGCTCTATGATGAACTTTACTGATATGCCTATCTCCTTTTAGGAATTCACCTTAACAATGATGGTGAAAATTCTAAATATAATACCTTCAAAGTCAATACCAAAGACACCACATAAGATGAGGTATGGCAATGCACCCTCTTACTCTTGTTTGGTGGTCTCCTACGTCCATTAAGGGACTAGTGGGTGACAAGTTGGAAGCAAGATCTACTTTGTGTAAGTTTTTGGGATACCTAAAAGAGTCGAAAGTCAGACCAAATCAAGAAGCAACTCAAAAAGCTCGGATTCCTTCATGAGACAGGGCAAACAAATAATGATCTACAAACCTATGAGGAAACTATATTGGACATAGATTTAAGACGTTGACTTGAAGCCATGAAATCTAAAATGGACTCTATGTACTCTAATAAAGTTTGGAATTTGATATATCCATTGGAGGGTATAGCACCTATTGACTGCAAGTGGATCTACAAGGGAAAGTTAGAAGTTGATGGAGAGGTGACAACCTTTAAAGCTAGGCTACTGGAAAGAGGTTATAATCAAAGACTCAGTATTAATTTTAAGGAAACCTTTTCATCGATCGTTATGCTTAAGTCTATTAAGATTATGCTTGCATAGCCACTTACTACGACTATGAGATATGGCAAATGGATGTAAAGGCCACTTGTCTTAATGGAAACATTGAATAAGAAATCTATATAGAGTAACCAGAAGGTTTTACATTCAAAGGGAGTAAGTAAAAGGTTTACAAACTTCAAATATCTATTTATGGACTAAAGCAAGCATCCCAAAATTGCAACATATGTTTTGATAAGACAGTCAAATCATTTAGCTTTGTCAAAAATGTGTATGAGCCTTGTTTGTGTAAAAAGGCTAGTGGGAGTTTGATATAATTTATTGTGCTTTATATTAATGCCATTCTTCTCAATGAGAATGAGAAAAAAGGGTTAGAGTGTACTAAAGTATGATTATCTTTGCAATTCTCTAGGAAAGACTTGGGAGAAGCATCATTCGCATTAGGAATATGGATCTATAGAGATAGATCAAAGAGAATATTGGGGCTCTCACAAATCATATACATTGACAAGATACTAAATAGGTTTAGTATGAAAGAATCCAAGAAGAGATTCTTTCTTATAGGACATGGTCTCTCCAAGTTTATGGCCATTAAGAATGAAGACTAAAGAATATGAATGTCCCACATATCTTATACATCTACTATAGAAAGTATAATATATGTCGTTCAATGTACTAGATCGAATGTAGCACACCCCTATATGTTATAAGCCACTTTCAATCCAACCCCAATGAAAGTCATTGGACGGTCGTACAAGCTCTCCTTAAGTACTTGAGAAAAACTAAGGATTTATTTTTAATTTATGTCAATGGAAAATTGAAACTTCAAGGGTTTTTGGATTTTAGTTTCCAATCTAATGAAGATGACCTTAAATACACCTTAGGGTTTATATTTTGCTTTAATGGTGACATGGTGAGTTGAAAGAGTTCCAAATAAGACACCACAACTAACTCTACCTATGAGGTGGAATATACCACAAAAATAGTATCTGGATAAAAAAACTTCATCCAAGAGTTAGATATAGTGCCTGGCATTGCCAAGCTGGAGTTTTACACGTGTAAAAGAGCCAAGATCTCATTAGCAATCTATTGGAATAGTACCCTACAAGCTAATAGGATTGACCTTGTAAAAGTTATTTTCTTGTAAAATAATCTTGATTGAATAATATTTTTTATATAGCTACCTTCATCTTATGCTTTATTACATTTCACTCGCGTTTGAATAAAGCCCTTAGATCACTTAAGATTACGGGACTTGGTTCGGTGACCATGGAATAAGTCTTACACCATTGTGATCTCACATTTTCCAAGTTATAGAAACTTAACAGATGGGGCATCTAAAATCTGGATAGACTTACACTAACGATGCATAAATCTAAGAGTTGGATATTGCTCTATTCCATGAGCAACTATATGAGATACGGGTGCATGTTGGTGGGTGCTTGTTAGAGAATAAGGCACTGAAAACCCACTAAAGAATCCACTAAATAGTTGTAGTAGCACATCAGTAATGGCTAATTCTCCCACTTACACTAGTGCATATTATTAGTCATCTGACTTGATGATCCATGGTAACCTTGTGTTTGATCCTTATGTTTTGACTCTTCCTTGACCACCTGGCAGGTCTTTCGGGTTGAGATTGGATAAGAACTACTTAGCATGGAGGTTTGTGAGATCTAAGAAAGAATCCAACTCCGCACTTTGGTGAAGAGCGAGTGCATCTCCTATGTATCCTATAATGATTGATTCCTAAAAAGTTTTGGACAAGGTGGTGTGACAATTTGAAAAAAGAGTTTTCCAAAGATGATGTTACACAAAGGGATCAAATATTGAGAATAAAGACATAGTATCGAGGCTATTAGAGAGCCAATAAATATCTTGTTTTAGGCCTCTTTCAGAAAATAGGAGATAAAAGGACCGTATTTGCATGGTACACGTAGGGCTATGATGGTTCTCCAGAATATTCATTTTGTCCAATTAGTTGGGCTCTATAGGCTTGAGGTTGGACATCGACCATGGGGATTGGGTACTCTTCAATTAATGATATTAATTGAATTGAATCGATTAGTTTGAAAGGAGTTTTAAATTAAAATGAATATAAGATATTCAAAAGTCACAAGGAGTTATGAGCTTATGTCCAATGAATGGTAGAACTCATTGGGTCACACACAAAAATTAATTAGCTTCCTAATTGATGGAGAAAATTTTCTAAGTGTTAGAAAACTAACTCCTAGTGGACTAATTTTATGGTGCCGATTTTGAAGGTCATTTTTTACTTAATTAATCAAGTGTTAAATTAATCATTTAAGGAGTTAAATTAGATCAATAATTAAGAATTTAATTATTTGGTGCCAACATGACCATTCATTGATCAAGTTAACTTAAAGAGTTAAGTTAGCAAATTAAGCTTAAGAGTTAAGCTAGTTTGGCATCACTCCATCCTCCCTCTGTATATAGATATAGAGGTGAGGAATTCAACAATTCACACCTTTTGTGAAGAATTATATTCTTTCATAATTCCCTCCAAAACCTCTTGCAAGCATTACATTCATGTGTTGAAAGCTTTGCTCTCCTTTTCTTTTTCCTTACCTAAAATTGACCTCCATCATAGCCTATCTCCTTTATTATTCCAGCTTGTAGATTGGAGATTTTAGAAGATTTAATTGGTGTGTGGATCATATCAATAGAGGTGAACAAGAGAGTTTGCTTGATTTGGAGATTTACCTGCACAGAGTCTAATTTGGCAAATTTCTTCAAGGTGTTGAGAAGCTCCTATATTTTATTTTTAATTTTTGGATAAGTTTTGGTAGGGTGATTTTTACAATCTTCCAGTCACGCCAGTAGCAGATAACTTTTGGAATTGTGAAGAGTTCACAAGTCTTTCCCTAGATTTTTCTTTTCAAGAAAATGCTCTATCTAAATCTAAATCCCTAGTATGATTTTATCCTTGATATGCTTGTAAGCACTAGTTATTTCATGCTTTTGAAGTTTTATAATTGGATCTTAGTGCTTTACTTGCTTTCACGATCTAAGCACATTTTAAGGCATTGTCATTTAATCCATAAGATCATTGTAGAGGTGACATCAAAGTGAAATAGGTAGCCTCAAAAGAGAATATAGTAGATCCACTGACTAAAATCCTAACACAAAAAGTCTTTGAAGGACATCTTCAGAAGATTGGCCTTAAGACTATGAGGAATTGGCTTTAAGGCAAGTGGGAGATTGTTGGAATAATGTCTGCAAGTCAATTAAATTGGTGTGTAAAACTACTCCACTTGTGATACAATTTTGATCGAATGATATTCTTATTCAGTGTTTGTCTTTATCTTATGTTTTTTATACTTCATTTTCATTTGGTTAAAGTCATTCAATCATATAAGACTATAAGACTTGGTTACATATATGATGGTGACCATGAAACAAGTTTCTAAGGTTATGATTTTAAATATTCCAAGTTATAGAATCTCATGAGAAAAGGTATCTAATATTCGGATAGATTTGCACTAACAATGCATAATCCAAAGGGTTGGATATTGCCCTATTTTATGGGCAATCTATGTTAGATATAGATGCATGTTAGTGGGTGCTTATTAGTAAACAAATTGATTGAAGGCCAGCTAAGGAAATTCACTAGATAGCTATAGTGGCGCATTGGTAGTAGCAAGTCCTTAGCTTATGATAGTCCATATAATTAGTCATTGGACTTGAGGATCCATAGTAACCTTGTGTTTAGGTCCTTATACTTTGACTTTTTCTTGACTACATAGCTCGTATGAGGTTGAGATTGGGCATGATCTACTTAAGCATAGAGGTTTCTGAGATCCAAGATGGGATTCATTTTCTCGTTGTTGTGAAGAAAGAGTGCATCTGTTGTGTATTTTATAATGATCGATTCTAAGAAATCTTTGTGTAAGGTAGAATGACAATTTAAAAAAGGTATTTTCTAAAGTTGAGGTCATAAAAGGGAATCAAACATTAGATGTAGAGACATAGTTCTTGAGGCCATTAAGGAGCTGACAAATATCTTCTTGCCTTACACCTTTTTTGGTAGATAGGAGACAGAAGGATCAAATTTCCATGGTAAGCATAAGTTATAATGGTTCATCATGATATAATTTATTTATCCAATTAATTGGGCTCCATGGGCTTGTTGCTAGACATCGACCTTGGAGATTGGATACTCTTCAATTGATGGAGATTAATTGAAAGAGTTTTTAGTTTAAAAGGTTTAAACTACTATGAATATTTCAATAGTCAAAGTATCACAATGAGTTGTGAACCCATGTCTAATGGATGAACCTAATAGGTTACACATAAAAGCTTAAGGAAACTCTTAATTGATATGAGGGATTTTCTAAAGAGTTAGAAAATCTAGTGCTAGGCATTTTTGGAGAGAAACGGTTGACTAATTTTAATTGATCATTTTGGATTGATTAATTTAAGTTTTAAATTAATCAAAATAATTTAAGGAGTTAAATTAAGCCAATTAAATTAATATTTTAATTTAATTGGTGCCATATAACAATTAATTAGTCAAGTTAACTTAAGGAGTTAAGTTAACTCTAGTTAACTTAATGTGTTAAGTTAATTTAATTAAATTAAGAATTTAAGTTTTGGAGGGAAATCAAATGGAAAAGTATATTTCAATTATGCAAGGTGGCATTTCATTTCATGAGATGAAATGTAAACGCACATGCACATGCACATGCATATGCAAATTAAATGTAAAATGCAAATGCACACACAAGTTAGCAAGTTGGCCAACATATATGGATGGTGTGATGGAAGCATCCAAAAGCTTCCATCCCCTCCTATATATATGCCATGTGGCCGGCCACTTGTGCTTGGATGGCATTCGTCATATTTTTCCTCCAAAAAGTGTGGTATAATTCATGTGTTAAATAACCACACCAAATATTCTCTCATCCCTTTCTACTCCAAAAATTGTCATTCTCCTATCATCACCTTCATCCTCTCTTCTCCAACAAAGTGAGGTTGATTGAGAGCTTTTCTTAGGTGTGTAGACTTAACATTAGAGGTTCAACACTTGGGGAACTGAGAAGTTCATTGGTAAACCATTTTGTGGCTGATTTTAGTGGATTGTTTGGATGATCTAGAGGCTGATTTTTTCAGTGTTTTTCAGTCACAACCTTGTTGTTCTAGAGGTGAATTGGTGTGCCAATTTTGAATATTTTTGGAGCTTCGAAAGGAGAGCAATTGGATCAAACTATCTGTGTTTGTAGATCATCCATTAGAAGAGTCCTAGGAGTGATCTAGTCAAATCCTTTGTTTTCATTCTCGAAGGTAAAATTTCTGCTTTCTAATCCTCATTTAGTGCATGATTTTGATCTTTGGGAAGGAGATGATTAGTTTTATTTTTGCCTATTTTGGTTTTAATATTTGGATCCTAATTCATCTCTATCTTTCAATTGACTATGTATAAACATAACTAAATGGAAAAAGCTTCCTTAAGCAAAAAGAAGAAAATTTCAATTACACTAAAGTAAGTGAAAAAGTGTTTGACCAACACTTGGCCTCATGAAGGGAAAACAAGACTAAGAACGAGCTGAACTATTACTTATGCAAAAGTAAATATGTTAAGTATTCCTAAACAAAAGAAAAGGTAAAGACTAAACAATAACTCTTATTCCAAGTCTTCATCTACTTTTGTGGAGCTGCATCACCCGAACCCTTTAGCATGGGGTTAGCCCCAGCCTTCAGAGCCTTGCCAGACTCCTTAGTAGGAAGGTTAACTAGAATAGCAGCAAAAAATCCTCAGTAGGATATCTCTCCGTCTCAATAAGCATGTGGTGACAATTCTAGATAGTTTGCCTATAGATTTTCATCGTCTTTGCCTCAACCACATCAAAGAACTCATTTGAACCCTTGAGTTCTTTGATTGCATCCTTGCAAGAGACATTGATGAGTGTCTTCCCAGCTAAAGACTCTAAGAACTTCCTCCTAATCTTTGCTTCCTTTTGGTAACATGCTTTCAATTGCTCATGCCCCTTAAGTAGTTGATGGTATGCAAAATAAATTATGCAACTCATCACACAAGTGCACATTTCGTGATAAGCAATAAAGTAATGAGAGAGTGTCGATCCCATGAGGAAGTAAACTATTTGCTACAAATACTAATTTATCACACACTTATTTTATTCAAACAAAAACCAATTATGTTGAGGATAAAATTTAAACTATGAAAATAAAAAATTGTACTAATTAAGTTTTTCTATCAAGATGTGAAGCCAATTGTGATTTCATCAAATGAATTGGTTGATTACATAACTTCTCCTCATAAAAATACTAACACGTTATTATTTTTTAGTCTTATGTAATTGTAGGGTTCTTTCGAGTTACCCACAATCAAATACCTAATTAATTCAATTCAATGTATTCCTATGTGAATTAAATAAATTATGGATGTGGCTGTACCACTCAACTAATTGCTTAAGGCATGTTTGTCTATCATACTCACAAATTAATTAATTCATCTACTTGAATAATTAATCCAAGGCCTTTTTTTTTGTTTGTCAATCAATCCTTAGATTTTTCTTTCCAAAATTCCACTAGGGTTTAAAGATACACCTGATGTTGATTAGATAATTAAATAGAAAAATCACTCAATAGAAGAAGTAACTTAAAGTGCTACTAAATTCATTAAAGAAAATTATGCATTTATTGATAAGAATCCATCAAAATCCTAAAATAATGAATTAATTATGATTAAATTGTCAAGAAAAATATGACCAAAACCAAATATCGTATCAAATTCAAAATTAAAAAGAGATTCAAAGGGAGAAGAGAAAACTCTATTCCTAGACAAATTTGATCTCCATTTTGTCCTCATTTGAATCCCAAATTATCATGAACCTATTAGTCTCCAAAATAAAAAATCAAAATTAATCCGCTAATTAAGTGTTTGAAAGGCCTATTTATGTTGATTAACAGAGTCTACTAAATAGAGTAGGGCTTGAATGAAAGGAAACTTTTTTGCATGTCCTTAACTAAATTGGAAGATGTCATCATGCAAGCATTCCCACCAACTTTTGCTAATTTTTCTCTTTTTGTAATTCCTCAACTCATATTCCTGCAATTTTAAATTTTCACCTATTAGAAAAGAAATTATATTTTTTAAATAAGAGAATTATTTGTTAAGTTTTAAATATGATATTAAAATTAATAATAACAAGGACTTAACAATAGCTTTATGATCTCTTCTTTCTTCTGGGGCTGCTGCTGAGTGAATCAAGTAGCCTCTTTATTGAGCCGCAATATCATTGCCGGTGCCTCCTCTGCCTAACAGGACATCTATATGACTAGTTCCAAGCTTGTACCAAAAGGAGCATAAAACATGATGAGCGAATAACTATATATGACACTAAGAAAAATACATATATAGAACAAACTAAGTAGCGAAATGAACACTTACCCAAGCAAAGTCTCCAAGGGAAAGCTCGGTCAATTGGAAAGAAAAAAATATCTCTAACTTTCTCTAATTATACTCACTTAGTCCATCTTGCGAGCTGTTACTGTTAAAAGCAGTCTCATCCATATCCTAATGAGAGTTAATGCTATAACTCTAGTTAAGCCATAATGAAATAGTCCTTTGCTTTATTGGCAATGAAAAAGGCAAGAAAGTTGTAGACTAGTACCTCATACAGCTAATCTTCTCACACGTTTCCCAACTAGTTTGGATATCATCTCCTTAGGGACTTCTCCTACACCAGCTTGATATGTCACCGAAGACAATTGAGTGTGCACTTCATTCGATGCTATAAGGAGGGCTCGAACGTTACTTAGCTGGCAATGCCTCCTTATGGTGTTGCTTCGCTGTATGCCTTTCATGCAAACCTCTATCTGACTTTTTAATGCAGATCCTCACTAAGTCAATCTTCTTACCTACTGAAGGATAAAGAAAGTGAAAATAAGTATAACTACTAAGGAGAATGTGAAAAAAAATAGTAACAAAAACATAGGCAACAATAGCCAATAAAGAGAAAAATAAACTAAGTACCCATATGTGGGAAATATGTAAGTCACATCAAAGGGAGACTCAAATAAGCCAACCTCCTCAAACTTTGGCAAAGGTCATGATGAACCATTGAACCTTATGCTAATGTACTAATCATGGTGAACTACTCCACATATGGGAAACAACCCGACTCTAGTTTCACACAAAGAAAAACCTCTGCTTTCAAAGCTCTCACAAGGAAGGCAAACTACCTAATAATCTACTATTGGGTTTGGGAAAGGCATGAAAGAAAAGTTTATTAGGCACCTTACATATGCCAAACAAAGAATAAGAATTACCTAAGCAAATGGGAAGACCCAAATCTGCCAAGTAATACCAAAATCTCATGAAGTTTGCAAAAAAGTAAGGGAAAAACTAACTCAAACACACTCTATATTACCTAACAACAGTGATCTGGTGGTGGAGAGAATCTACTACATAATAGCTGCTGAATACTGAGAAGTATCTTTTAGGATATAACACCATATTAGCATTTGATGAAAGAAGGGCAAACTTATTTCCATTAGAAACACAAATCTTACACCTTAAGATTTCTACCTCATTGTGTAAAAACAAATAAGAAATTTCCACGACTTCAACAAAACTTCAATTAATGAAACCTTGTTGGAAAAACCTTCTACTTCAAACTTAAAACTAAACCCTGATCCAGAAATGATTTAAGAATAAGAAGATGATCATTTAACTCTTAAGACTCAATTCCATGAACTAACACTAAATCATATGATGTGGCTAAAGGAGGGCTCACAAATTCAGAGAACATGGCAACACTACAAAGAGGATGTCCCCCATGAACTCAGATAAATTTGGATAGTTTGTGACCACCTGAGGTGGTGCGCATCATGGTGGCTATTTGTGTTAGCAATGCATCTCTTGAGTTGGCCACTCGCACCACACTAAAGCGAATGCCCTATAATTGCCCAAGACTACTTTGGGCTACTAGCAAGTGCCACCATAAGAATATAGTGAATGCCCATCCCAAGCACTACAAGCATTAGATTAGTCATGGTTGTGCTGGTTGCCTAGATAGCTCCTATGCGGCAACATTACTGCTACCACCAACTCTGACTTTTGTAGATTTTGACTCAATTTATAACTTGACTTGAATTAAGTCCTACTGTCAAATATCCCACTCTCGACCCGAGATATAACTCAATTTGATGAACCTCAGAAATTTTATTGGCTTTAGGGAGTTAAGTAAAAAATCACAAAGAATGAGATGAAGTAAATATAAGGAAGAGACAAAATATAGGAGAAGTTACTTGGGGATGTCTATGGTGAGGTAAAATTGTACTTAACTCATATGAGATAATTTTAAATTAAATGGCATTTATTTTTCACAAAAAATTGTTGTTAATTTCACAAGAAGTCATTGTTTTGCATTTTAAATTCTTAATACATCTAATTCTTGGTAAATATATTCCCAAAAAAAGTTAAAATAAAAATATATTATCTTAAATAATATAATTTTAAAAATTTGAGTTGTATAGTCTATATTGTTAAAAAAAAATATCCAAAATAATATGAATAAATTTAATTGATTTATTTATTAATTTAGATATAATATTAGAAAATAGAAAAATCTAAAACTATTGTTCTACAATATAATTTTAACAATTTTAACTTGTATACTCAATAATATTAAATAGACACATTTAAGATAATTTAACTAAATTTGTTGATAAGTAAAAAATTTTATAACAAGAAAATTTTAAGTTTATTATTTTGGATAATATAATTTTAAACTACATACTTAATAATATTAATAAATAAATATATTTAACTTAATTAAATTTATTTTTCATTAAAAAGTAAATAAATAAAAACAAAAAACAAAAAACGAAAAATAACTTGGCAACCAATTTTGAATTGATTTGAAGAATTTCAATTGAGAATAATTTTGGCACCTTTCCTAAAACAATTTACTAGCATAATTTTTAAATATATTACTATATATTATATGTAATTATTTGACATTTCTATTGAAAAGTCAATCAATTTATCATTGATTTAAAAACAAGAATACATCAAAAGATATTAAAATATAATATATATCTATATTGAAATTAAAAGGCAATATATAGGTGGCAATTATTTTTTTATAATACACCCTCAACATATAAGCGAAATCCATCATTAATGATTTGTGTAGGTAACAGGTTAATTGTACTTTATTATGTTACCAACCAATCACAGAAAAGAAAGGTTAAGATTTCTGATGCTTCTTATAAAGGAAATGGGAGTTGTATTACTAGTGAGTCGACCAGAGAGGTCGGGCACTCAAGATGGTGTATAACTTTGGGACTTGAGATCTGCAACCACAACACA
>JACGDI010004221.1:1106074-1346193 GCA_014898725.1 Jacaranda copaia
GTAGCAGTAAAAAAAATAAATTTCTTTTTAATAAAAATTGAACCACATCAGAGAGGCGGAAACATTGGAAAATGGAAACTGGAGAGCCGGAAGATTAAATTAGGCGCGAAATGCTGTGCTCCGTCAGACCGTAGATGCCAGCCATACCGACGGTCAGGATTGCCCCGTTGTCGTACCCAGAAAAATTAGAATTTCAAGCTGATTTTTCCGAACAATGAGGATAAGAGATCGGGACCAATAACAGAAAAACAGAAACAAAATCAAAAGTAAATCTACGCATAAATCAAAGGCAATAAAAAAGGGAAGAAGACGATTTTTCCTTTCTCTCGTACGCTTGCTTCCTCAAGTAAGTTCTTTTTGTTCTTTTTCCTTTCTTTTCTTTTTTCCCTTTTTGGTTTCTCTCTGCTAATAAATTGTCATTATTCATTCGTGTTCGTTTTTGTATGTATATGTATTTGTAAGTACAATTTTCGTGTTTGTTTCTTTTCTTTTCTTTTCTTTTTTTCCTTGCTTTGTTTTAATGTATAAGAGTTGGATTTCCTGGGAATGGAAAGGACCAGATGCAGGATCAGTTTTTTCTTTTTTTCTTTTTTATTTGAGATTATTTGTCCATTTTTTGGTGCATAACGGAAATTATCTATTCTTTTTTCTTTGTTTTCCTTTATCAATCCTAATTCCAATTCTTATTTATTGACATTGTCCTTTATATGTTACAAAGTAAGACATTTTGTTAAAGTTGAACAATTGGTCAATTAATTCCCTGGTATTTTAGCATTTTAAGACTTAGGAAAGGGATTTGAGAGAAGTGAGGAATTAGGGAGAATGATAATGGTATTCGGAATATTTTGGATGAGGGAAGCAGTGCCATTACAGATGACAGATTTTTTAACTATGTGCAGTCCAGTATGGATTGGTGTACCCCACATTTACGTTCATCACTGTCTCACAAGACAGAATTTAGCTGTTAATTTGAGGCTGACCCTTCTCAGAACTGCCTGAGTCAACCGCTACTTGAATGGTTAGCAAGGACAATAAAAGTTGGTTGGTAGCGATACAGAAAGGGCACAAGCA
The DNA here is from genome assembly GCA_014898725.1 of Jacaranda copaia. NCBI lineage: Eukaryota > Viridiplantae > Streptophyta > Magnoliopsida > Lamiales > Bignoniaceae > Jacaranda > Jacaranda copaia. The sequence goes on from JACGDI010004221.1 coordinate 1,107,146, forward strand.
TGGAAGTTATTCAAATAGTATGGATCTTCCCCTTTGATTCTCTTGTCCAGTTGATCATCATAAACTCAACTTGATTTCTGTTGAGCATGATTGTTCCAAGGAAGTAGCAGCAAGTCATTGTTTTCAATTTATTTATTTGATACAAAAATAGGCAGATGGGAAAAAACAAATGTTTTGTTAGCCAATTCTCATTCGAAAGGAGGTGTTACTTGGCATCTATAGTGCTATAAACTATCTCAAGGAAACTGAATACTGGCCTTGTCATCAAACTGAAGTGCAATTTTCTTTCTTTTTTCTGTCTTTTTTTGTCTGGTGGAATTTTGATTCCTTATATACTGAATATAGAAATGGCTGTTTGGATTTGGCTTTTTACTTCCCCTCCTCACAATTCTAGCATGTTATCAGTTGGGAACATTGAAGCTTCTCTGTATGACTTGCTTTTTCCCCTCAAATCCCCTAATTATTAATCTTATTCCTCTATAATCTCATGTAGCATCATCTTGCCACTTAAATAAATGAAGATCAAGCAATAAAGAGGAAAAGGGTAAACGATTATAAGAAAAGCTTAGAGCACCAGTTATTTATATATACTTTTGACAGCTTCCGCAGGACTAGAGAGGGGAAGGGGTTGGGGCCTTGGATGGCAACCCAACCTGAGAAATTTTCTGTTGATTTCATCATGGGAGGGGCAGCAGCAGCTGCAGCTAAAAGTGCCACAGCACCAATTGAGAGAGTGAAGCTTTTGTTGCAGAATCAAGGAGAGTTAATGAAGAGAGGACAGCTTCAGAGACCTTATGTAGGTGTTGGCGATTGCTTCAAGAGGGTCTTTAGAGAGGAGGGAATTTTGTCCTTTTGGAGGGGTAACCAGGCCAATGTTATGAGATATTTTCCCACTCAGGTAGGCTTTTTACTTCATGTTGCTCTTGGCTCTATCTAATTTTTCAAAAACATTTCGCATTTTTTGATTAGCAATGAGCTTCTCTTGCATCAAACTCATTGTCTAGCTCTAATTTGATTTATATTATGTTGGAATTCATTAAATACTTTCTGATCAGGAGATGCTTGTTTATGTTATAATTTAAATTCTTTTGTTAAACATTGTAGCTATTGTTCTACCCTTCTATAAATTTCTCTATCATTTGGATATTGGATATGTGTAAAGGAACTAAAATGCAATACTTGATTTGGCTGATAGGCATACGATGTGAGATACTCATCCTTTATGCTCCAACTCTTTTCATTTGATTATAAGAAGTAATTCTTCCTTTCCCGAAATAGCTGTCAGTTTCTAAAAGTACACTAAGTTGTAAGTTTAAGTATGACTGAGTAAGTTCTTAACGTTTACTTTTCTGGGTAAGTTTAGGATAAATGAGGTTCCAACCTTTTCACTCGTTACCTAAATTTTTGTGCCTAGTATCACTAATTCCTTTTTGTTTAACTAAAGATGATGGTATTGATGGATATGGTATTTGGCCGAATGAAGAACTCAAAGATTTTATCAGTGAAAATAGCCACATGTGACATCATTAATCTATATTATTGTTTCTCAAGCTCGCAGGCATTAGAAGACCTATTTTTTTTTGGTATTTTAATGAAATGATTGAATTAATCCCATCTAGGCAAAGAATATAAAGGTAGTTTTATCTTCTCTCCTTTCTCATCTCTGAAGATTTTCTCTTTCTCTCTCTAATTTTTTCATTTTCCCTTTTTTCTTCAATACATATAACTTGATCATGATTTTTTCTTCCACTTATCTCAATACAAACAAAAACATTAAAATAATTAAAAACCCTTAGAATCATACAAAAAGGTGCACTACTAATTGCATTATGTAGCACACTGGTTCTTCCTAGTTTGTGGAAATCTGGTAAGCAATTTAAGAGTAATTAGATGTGGGCTTGAATTTGATTTGGGTTTTATAATTTTGGGTGAAGATAAAATGGTATGAAATAAACAATTCTCAAGACTTAAATCTCTTTGACGACCAAATCTTTCTTGCTTCCACATGCTTTCCTCTCTTGCTCCCTATTGGTCTATCTGCCTTCTCTTGTCTATCCCATTATTTTGTTCTCCATATAAGCTCTCTCTCTTCAAAAGTTTCCCATTGATACATTTTAAAAAGATGAAAATTCATGAATTAAAAAGGAAAAAAGATTTGAGAGAAAGAAAATAGAAAAAAAAAGAAAAAAAATAGAAAAATAAATGATGATGGGGGAGAAGTTTAATAATAATTATATGCAAAATTAAATCTTATTAATGAAGAAAGAATCTCCATTTTTGATATTTCAATCCTACAATACTGAAAAAGGTACTTGAGCAAATTATTGTTCTACAAATGCAAGAATGATATTAGTCTACTCACTACTGCATATTTGAAGGGGCCAAAAAAAACCACCAACAGCTAATTTTTTGGCCTAAAACAACTATTGTTTCCATGTAATGTAGTTGTAATGCATACATTTCGGGAATAGTATTGTTAATTATTTTTTTTATTTATCTAATTATCACATTTATATCCTTTGTAAGTTCTAAATCCTACCAAGAGTGAGAGATGGCGGTTGGGTTAGGTGCAATATAGAAAGTTCACTAAAATTTTTCATTGACGTTGTCATTTTTGTCCAAAATCCTAACAATAGGAAAAATATAGTAATTGTGGTAATTTTAGTAGGAAGGTTTCTGTATTATGAAAGATGGAAGGATGAAGTTGGTAAATTAGGAATTTCAAAAGGGTGGTAAGTGTAGCACACTGCATAATATATATGTATATATTTAATGGGTTATTTAAAAATGCATGCATACATATATAATAATGGGTTATATAGTCTCCCCTATAGTTTGAAAGAAGATATTGAGTTATTGAAAAGGTAAAGTTGCATAATATTGGATTAGTTGCTCAAAACAAAATCTATAATTATAAACATTTTAAGTAAACTAAAAACAAAAAACAAAAATATTATTATTATTATTATTGTTGTTGTTGTTGTTGTTTATTTGTCTTCATGGACCTTATTATATGGGCCCAAATTGTAAATATATATTTATATATATAATAAAAAAACTCATTTAGGCTTGTAAATTTTTCGAGTTGAATATTATTGAGCTTGGTTAATGAGCTTGAGCTTGGGCTTGGCTTAGGCTCGAAAAGATCGAGTTGAATATGAGCTTTTGTCGAGCCAAGCCTGAAACGTTTGAGAATCATCTCATCTTATTTACACCCTATATTAGATAAGTATTTTGAAAATTTGGCTTCTGTGATTGTTATCTAGATTTAGAAATGATGTTTTTCTTAATTTTTTTGTTTCTCGGTGTACTTATTGTGATGGTTTATGAGCACATTTACCACATACTAAAAGTCATATGTGAGAATGGCTTTGTTCTGTACCAGAAGCAAAGCAAATACATCCATTGAAGAGTATGAGTCATTTAGACTTCCTCCCGCAGTATCTTAGTGTAACATGCCTGCAGTTATTTTTATACATTCTAGTAACTTTTAAATTATTAGTTATCACAATTCCGCCTTGTTCAGTCCTCTAGTGCACTGACAATGCACGGATGTGAATAGTTTCAACTCTTCTGAATCTCTTTTGTAGCCAAACTACAATTGCTTATGATCTTTATACAGAAGAAAGACCTAAATAAATTTGGGTAATTAAAGAGCAAGGCTTCTGGATGTAAATATTTGTAAACAACCTCTACTATTTTTCAGGAACACCAGTAAAATGCATAGAGAGCTCAAACCAGTAATCAATTACTCAAAATCAGTATACTTGACACCTAAATTTGTACTTCTAAGTGCAAGCGAATATGGAAGTTACTGTAGAGAATTGAGATTGTTGTAGACCAATTCTTCAATTATTTAGTCAGAAACACAGTTGACTTTGGCAACAGAAGTGGCTGATAAATTCTTCAACCATTGAATTGATTTGATATAAACAATTCAAGGACAAAAAAATATATGTATGTATCGAACATTAATATCTTACAATTGGAGCCCTTACAAAATGCAATTCATTTTTAACAAGGCTTTTGAGTTCGGTACATTTATTTAGGGCATCCTTAATGTCTGAAAAGGTTAAAAAGTGGGGTCAAACAGTAGAAAATTTAATATTTGTATGATAACAATATAATTTTCCATTCAAAACCTTGATGAAAGGGGAAGTCGGGTAAACGGCTAAAGCTTGGAGGGAAGGGTTTGGTAATTTTAAAAGGGGGAGGATACAAGCAGTAATTTTAGCTATTTTTTGGTGGAGCTTGATGTAATTAACCATATATCCTTGATGAACTATGCGTATATCTTCGTGTTTTTAGATGTCTGAAGAAGCGATGGTCTTTGGGTCTTAGGTTGGGTAGTAGATCAATTTCCTTGTTTGGTGGAAAGCTTAACTCATGATGTTTATGGTGCTATGTGATTGAATGCATGGGATTTAGTCCTAAAGAAGTGATGAATGTAAGATTATCAAGGGATTGTGCTCCTGCCAAACCTGCTGTGGCTATAAACCCTCTTGTCTTTTGGAGAATCTTAATCATGAAAACCATGTATAATGGAACACCTGTGATAGCAAATGGATTCCCATTTTACTCATCTTCACTTGTACTTTCATGCCAGAAAAAAGAAAATGCCAGATATTTTTAAACCACGTTTTTTGAAATACAACAAAGTACGTAAATCTTGCCCTAAGCGTGTTGGTTGCTCCCCACGCGTGCACAGGTGTTTTGTCAAATAAATATTCTCTTTTTTTTGTAAAGTAAAAAGGATTTAGTTAAAAAAGAAAAAGTTCATCTTGTTTTGATTTTGTAATCAGTTTTTGCCGAGAATTTATTGTTTTAATTTTCTACAGGCTTTCAATTTCGCATTTAAAGGTTATTTCAAAAGCTGTTTTGGATGGTCTAAAGAGAAAGATGGATATTTAAGGTGGTTTGCAGGAAATGTTGCTTCTGGAAGTGCTGCAGGAGCAATCACTTCTTTATTTCTTTATCATCTAGATTATGCAAGGACTCGATTGGCTACAGATGCTTGGCAGTGCCCTATCAATGGTCAACGCCAATATAAGGGGCTAATAGATGTATATGGAAAAACCTTGTCTACTGATGGGATCACTGGATTGTATCGGGGCTTTGGGGTTTCAATCTTGGGAATAACTCTTTATCGAGGGATGTACTTTGGGATATATGACACCATGAAACCTATTGTTTTGGTTGGACCATTTCAGGTAAATGGCTCTCATTTTTGTATCATTTTGATTTTCCCTCTTTAGGATGCAATTGATATCTGTTCATTGTATAAGGGTGGATGTAAAGATTTATGCCATATGGAAACTTGTTTGCACTAAGCAACCTGATAGTTAACTCATTCTAAGAATTTCATGAAACTATATGATTTGTATGACTTTTAAAATGAATTTGCACAATGACCAGATACTTGCCATTGCAAATTCAGATGAGAAGAGACGCTTGCTCTGAATGTTGAATGGTCACTATGTCATAATGTTGCCACAAATTTGTTTAATTTATTTTATATATTTATTTATTCTTTGTTCATCATGATCTTTATTTAACTAGTTCATAAAGAGGGCTTAGCAACTATAATTTGCAGGACAACTTTTTTGCTTGCTTTTTCCTAGGATGGAGTGTGACCACTGTTTCTGGGGTTTGTGCCTATCCATTTGATACCGTACGAAGGAGAATGATGCTGACCTCTGGACAGCCAGTGAAATATTGCAACTCCATGCATGCATTTCTTGAAATTATTCGCATTGAAGGTTTTGCTGCACTGTTTAGAGGAGTCTCGGCTAATATGCTACTTGGTATTGCTGGGGCTGGAGTACTTGCTGGATATGATCAACTGCATAGAATTGTATACAGACCTCAATATAGCTTCTACCCTCAGAAGGCCTTCAAATGAGCCTGATTTTCACGGAGGCTTGAGTGTATTGTAACCAGTATCGATATGGACAAATTATGGGATGGTGATTGTCAAAAATCCCATTCAATAGAGGACTTAATCCTCTGTGTTGGACTGCAGAAAGAAAATTGCTGAAGATGCATACTGAAATGTTGAAGGACCTCTTCGCTCGGATGAGAATAGAAGATTTAAACACCTTCATGGAACTCAAGCGTATTGGGTACAGCTTTCCAGCAGAAGAATCCTGGGGAACTTTTCACGGCCGATTCAAGTGAAGAGCCATTTCATAACTTGTTCTTATCTAGATGAAATAAAACCCAATAGAGCGACAGTTCAGTTCTGTATTCAGTACAGCTAATTAAGTGCAAATATATATTAATTGATTATCTCTTTGGGTTCAAATTGCAAGTTCTCTTAGCTGACTTGTATCCTTCCCTTTTGACTGGAATTTTGGCTGTCTGTGACTATCCATTGTCACAAGAGGATGCTGAGTTGCCTCAAAAAATTTAATGAGTAAACAATGGTATTATATTTGCTGCTTTGTCAATGAGCTTCTTATTTCACAGTTGTGTCTCATTCTTACAATTGACCTAAATTACTGTGAAAAACTAAAACCCTGCATAAGAACATTTGTGGTGTGCTTTTCTCCTTTTACTTTGCTTGAACTTTATTTTTCATCACTTCTTACCCCTGCTGCTTGCCTGTTTTAACGTTGTCTCACTTGCTCTTGCAGTGTTCTGTACTAATCAGGATGTACATTGCTGGATATAAGGTACACGACTGACAACTTGAATTTCTTTGATTTTCTCTAGAACAAAAAATAAAATTTTCATCCAGGGAAATTCTGTGTCAGAAAAATAGTGTACTTATAAATCAAATTGATCGTCTTCCTTTTATGCTTTATACAATTGATTTCATTTCGGGTAACTTGCACATGGAACTAGATGCTCATTGCACCCAAACATTCGTATGCTTCTGGTGGCTCAGCTCCAATTACCTACATAACAATCTTACTAAGCCAAAAGCCAAAAGTTCTTGTGACATTTCGTGGTAATCAAATATCCTCCATATCTCTGGTTTTTCCTTCTCACTGCAATCGTCATGCAATTTGCATTTTGGATGCAGTAATCCACAACTTTGCTCCAACTTCTTTTGCTTGTCCAGATCATCCGCAGGTGCCATAACAATGATTGCTTTCGTTGCCCCAAAACCAGCAGTGAGACCCTTAGTTGCTTTGCTGCTTCAACTATTATTGCTCCCTTTTCCTTTCCTTGTTGTATTGCAGTCTCAACATGCACCTAGTTCATGTTAAAGGAAAGCATTAGAATTTTACTACTCATGTACCCTTAAAAGTATCTCCTATTGGTTATTAGCAGGCAATAGTTCTTTTCTGGGACTATGAAATACTTGTCTAATTCTCTGTTAAAAATTAAGAAGGAAAGTTGCGGGGTGGGAAATTGTAATCTAAACTTTCAACTCACCTCAGGTCTTCTTAGTTGACAAATATTTTTAGTGGCTTGAAGAAGATCATATGCCTTCTGATACACTTCTCCATTAGTTTTTCCATCTGGAACATGGAACATTATGCTGATGAGAGCTAGATAGCTGGAATTATACTCATTACTTCAGCAACCAAATAAAGAAACTAAGTTGCAAGTACCTTTTTTGGCAACATGTAAAAGAATGATGGTATCCTGTCTTTGAACAGTGTGAGAAAGTCCCCATTCCAGAGCTTCTTTAGCTTCATGATTGGAGTCAACCACAACCATGACTCTGTTACTACATTCAGACTCTGGCAAATACCTGTTCACCCTCAAATCATTGATTTCATCGGAGAGCTCAGACTTGTCTTCAGCTCTGATGAAGCTTGCATTTTTCTTGTACTGTTGTGAAGGTGAACGGACACAGACGCGGACACGGACACGGACACAGACACAGACACGGACACGACCTGCAGTGCGACTCATGCACAAGCCTGGCATTCTTGTGTTGGTTTGAAGGTGATTTAGAAGCAAAGTCTCTCTAGTGTGTTTATTCTGTTTAACTTGCGTGTGTGTATGTGTGTGGGTGGGTGGCTGGGTGGGTGAGCCCCATAAATATATGTTGCATTGTTGTGGTGGAGACATACACGGTTGCCTCTATAATTAAATTAGTTGTGCCGGGCAAAATCTTAAAAATGTCATGGAATCATTTTCTTGCTTCATTTTGTCTTTTGGTCGTATTTTCTAAGGTGGGGTATTGGACGTGCCTAGCATGAAAGCAGAACAACCCGTACTGACTGGTTGTTGAAACAAATAGTCAATGACTCTATAAGAAACACATACACAATTCTTCTTTCATAGGTTAGGAGATTGGGTTTTTGTTTGTGGATTATTTCCTTATTGTACTTTCAGCCTTGATTTAAGGAGCTAAGCACTTGGTCTCTCTCTCTAGAAGACATATCAAGATTCGCCGACGAGCTCAACTATAATAAAAATCCAGTAAAATGAATTGATCTAAAATATATTTTAGGATTAATTTCATAGACCTCCCTTGAGGTTTGGACTAAATACAAAAACTATCCCTGAAGTTTGTGAAATTATAATTATTTTTCGTGGGGTGTGTCTATTTAACAAATAGATCCAACCGTTAGTCGAACTAACGATTTTTGCTGATGTCAGCATTGATATTTTCTAAAAGTTCAATTTTGCCCATAGTTTGATTGGGCTTGACCGTTTACCATGTGATTGGACCAAAATATCCTTATGTGTGTCATGCATGTGTGGATCTACTTGTAATATTGAAAGCACTAAAGGGGTTTATTGTAAGAAATAAAACTAATGGTTAATGCAACGGTTGGAAATTAATTAATTTAAACAATTATTTAAAATAATTAATTATTGTTATTATATTAAGTAAATGTAATAAATATCAACATTTATTTTTTTATTTTAATATAATTTTTCTGTGGTTGAATTTTATTTGTAAACTTTGAAGTTACATATAACACTCTAATATGAATGATTAGTTACATAGATCCCCCTTGAACAAATCCAACATTACATTAACTTTTCTTTCTCAATTGTATAACTTGCAATATTGTACCTTAAAATAGGAAAAAACATAAAAATCCAATAAAGTACAATTCTAAAGAGCTATACAAAAAGATCAACTAACTGCACGAAACGCTAAGCAAAAGTTGTGTACTTGGTTCATGAATCCCAAGTTTAAAATGACAAAATATAGTGATAATAAAGCATTAATCATTGTCCTCCAACATTTTAATCAAAACCCCCTCCTACTTCATTGGCTCCTCTAGTACATGTTTCATCACCTCCTCCAACTGCACCATCCATACAGCCCCCACCTCCACTTGCACTTGCCATAATTAATTCCACAATTTTATCAAAAGCAGCATAAAATCTATCATCAAAGCCAATATTATCATCTACAAGACCTCCAGTAGCAATGCATTTTCTTTAGTGGCAAGGCTATCTCCAATTGCAACAACCACAATGTTCTCTTCAATAGCAACAAGGCCTTCTCCAACAACAGCAAAACCATCTCTAGCACCTAGATTTCTAGAAACAACAGTAGTTCATCTCTAGTTGGTGCATTTCCAAAAATAGTAGTAGGTCCATCAAGAGTAGCAGTAGACTCTTGTGAACAAGGAATAGTAGAACTCCTAACTTTTGACTTGTGCTTTTTCCTCTTTATACTAAACATTTGAGACAAGGAATGTCTTCCTGAAATATATAAAAAAAAAAGAGAGTACAAAATAAAAATGAATCAAAAATTAAGTACAATAATAATTAGATAATGAACAAGTCTAAATAATGAAATTAAATAACCTGTTCAACAGGCCTTTCTTTTCTTATTTTCTATACAATTGTCCTCTTCATAGGTCCTCTTTGGCATGTTCTCTTATTGTGCTCAAATCCATGACATTGGCTACACTTCAAGCCCAAGAACCTCATACTATCTATCACATTTGATGATTCCCCAACCTTTCTTCTCCTATTTTTTCTTGCTCTTCCTGGTAGTCTTTTCATTGGTAGAGGGAGAACACTTGGCGGATCAGTCTCCACATTACCCGAAAAAGAAAGGTCAAGTATTGAGTGTATAGGATGACTATATGCTCTAATATAGTTAGCTTTAGAAAAATAGGTAGAAGTGTAGATTTCTATGTTCTCCCTCTTATGTTCAATTGCTAGTGCAGCATGCTTACATGGTATGCCTGATATCTCCCACACCTTACAATCACATGTTCAGGCACTCAAATCAACAATAAGGTGGACATTATGTTCATGAATCTCAAACTCATTTCACTGCTTAGCATTATTTTGCACTGGCTAGACATTTCAATGACATGATTCAGCTTCTTAACTGCATTTTTAGTGACATAATTGGTCCAAGCAATCCTCTGCTCAAGCCTTCTCTAAATCTGACTTATGAGCTTAGCTCTCAATCTATTAACTAAAGTAAGTATTGGCTTGGAGCCCAACCTATCGGTTAAATGACTTTGATATATTATTTGTCACATGATCATTCTTAAGTTTAGTGTCAAAAGCATGCCTGGACCACATACTTGCAGGAAATTTAGCAAGCTACTCATGACCTGCAGGCTTTATCGCTTTTATCTTGTACAGAGTAAAATTATAATCTTGTACCTGGTAAGCTCTTGCAGCTATCCAAAAGTACTTCCTTAGCAAAACTCCATCAAAGGAAAGTCTGAAATTGGAGTAAATATGCCTTACACACTTTTTGTTAACTGAGTGTGGCACCAATTTGCTGATTGTCTCCACAAGACCTAGATTATAATAAAGAGCAATGTACAATATTAGAAAACTAACTAAGAAACCTTATAATTAACACCCTCAATTAATATTAAAGCTTACAAGTAGCATCCTCAAATGTTCAAAACATTACAAATAGCACCCTTTCAATTTAAGGTGAATACCCTTACAATTTAATAACATTTTAGTAAAATATAACAACTAATACCCCCACAAGGCTACAACACAAGAAGTAGCACCCTTAAAATGTTTAAAACATTGCAAAAAGCGCCCTTCCAAGTTTTGAAACATTACAATCAACACTTGAATAAGATTCCAATACAGATTATATGAAATGGAGCTGAAGGTGAATACCCTTACAATTTAATCACATTTTAGTCAAATATAACAAGAAACACCCTTACAAAGTTACAACATAACATTTAATACCCTTGCAATTTTTTCGACATTACACTTAATATACTTGGAATTGATAAACATTTCAAAATAGACCATGCCAAATTCTCCATTTATAGAAAGTGAAAATTAGAAAAAAAAATAATAATAATACCTTTAGCCTATCTATCATGAATGTCCATCGTCTATCTGGAGTAATGCCACCAAGAAACTCTTCTAGGCATGTGAAAAAAAAGCTCCAAGATTCTTTGTATTTAGCCTCCACAACTACAAATGTTATAGGAAGTAGCCCATTGTTTCAATCTAAACCTATAGCAACTAGTAAACACCTCCATAAAGCCCTTTCAAATAACACCCATCAAATCCTAAAAAAGGATTATAGCCACTCGAGAAACACCTCTTCAATGCATCCAAACCTTTGAAAATCTTTCTAAATGAAGGTGTCCTGCTTATGTTCTTAGTTACATTTTCCTCATCATTCACTTCCCCCTCCAAATGGTAATGAGTTTTCACAAAACTTCCATTATTTCTCTTTTTCAAAATCTTAGCATAGGTAGGCAGCATGTTATAACATTGAGCATGGTTGCCTTCTATAACATCCTTTGCCTTCTGTTTTGCCCTGTATAGCTGTATGTATGGTAGGTTTACTCCATATTTTTTCATTTCGTTTCTCAACCTTCTATACTTCATCTTAGGATTCTCTCTCAAAACATCAACCAGCTTCTTGGACATCCACTTAGCACTAATCTCTTTAATTATGTCAACTCTCACACAAGTATGTTTAGGCACTATTGTCTTGATTGGAAAAACAAGAGAATCATACATAGGATATGCATGAATTCTCCAAGTACAACTAACCGCTTTACACTTTGCTGTCACCCTATTCTTCTCATTTTTAACCCTTTGTAATTCAAAACTCTCCTTTATAACATACTCTCTCAAGGCCTTTCTAAATGTATAAAAACACCTTACCCTTTTCAAGCTTAATTTTTGTACTAGGATCTTTAGGAATCTCAAACTCATCCTTATTCATTCTCTTACCAAATAGATTGTCAATCAAGTCATCATTAGAAGAATTCTTTGCTTCATAATGGTTATTTAACTCATAATTTGAGAATAGTGAATCATTCTCTTCATCATCATTACCCTAATCCTGTTTTTCCTCTCTACTGCCTTCACTTCTATTTTCATCCTCAGTTTCACTACCCTTTTCATTGCCCCTGTTGCCTTCATGACTAACCTGACCCCTCTCACTAGCACTCTCCTCTTCAACTTCCTCACCCTTTTCATCATTTTCTCCACCATGTTCCTCAACATACAAGTCAATACTCTTATATCTTTTATTTCTCTCAAACATCCCACACGTATCATCATTATTAGCAACTACAACCCTATCTTCACTACCACTTACACCAAAAGAGTAGACCAAATCCATTGCTTCTATACAATGCACATGACTCAATGCAAGTGCACCTACGTCTATCATCAAGTCAACGTACTTGTAACCATCTGGACAAACATTCTTCAATATAGACATGCCTTCCCCATACTGAACAATAATATCATTTGTTTTTTTTAACCTATCAAGTGAAACAACAAAAGAAAACTACTTTTACTTAAGAATAAAAAAGAGTACAAGAAAATGCCATCAAAATCCAAAGTTAGGCTTTTTATTTGGATGGCAACAATAAAAAATTAGGGTTTTTACAAATCACACCAAATCATGCAAAATATAACTATACATTCATCAATAAACATTCCAACAAATAATATTATGTCAAAAAAAAACACAAAAATCACATTTTTGGAAACAAAAACAGGTCACCCGCTACTTTAAAATCACAAAATAATAATACCCAATACAAAATAAAACTAAAACTTATTTCATCTAACATAAAAATGGAAAAAAAAAAAAGTTGTGAAAAACTTGCCCATACCTTTAGGAGTCGTTTTCACTTGAAAATGGGAAATGCCACCAAAACTTCCTGACGAAGGGAGTTGGTTGTGCATGATCAAGAAGAATCCACAGGTTTTTTGGAGATTTTTGTTGTTTGAAAACAAGCATGCACCACCAACGAGAGAACGAGAGCATGAGAGTTTTGTGGGGGGTGGGGATGAACAATGAAGGGAAAAAATATGCCCGTATGTGATCGTCTACATAGAGCGGCAAAAACAAACTTTCCATTTTTTCAATTTTATTTTATTTTATTTTTTGACTTAGTAATGATATAATGGCCATTTCACACCTTTCTCATGGTTTTTAAATGACTGTTAACTCTAGGGGAGGTAATTGTAATTTTGCAAACCTTAGAATTAGTTTCTATATTTAGCCCAAACTTTAGGAGGGGTCCCTGTAATTACCCATATATTTTAAGAAGATGGTGGATACATAATCCATCCAAACACATTTAACATAAAACTTTAATACTTTATGTTTTTTCCTTAAAAAGAATAAAAAAAGAAAAAAAACCTTCGGGGGCCACTTGTTGCCTTTTGAGATACGTTATGAAAAAATTCTTAATATTCGTTATGACATTCCACTATCTTAAACTGTATCTCCAGATAGATTTAAACTATACTCAACAATCAACACAATCTTTTTCATTTGCAAACTAATTCATCAGGTCTTAATCTTATAAAATACAGTTATAGGTGCCTAAGTGTGATAGATTATTTTTTGGCATTAATAATACATATTTTAGTTTGCATGTGAGATATAAATACAAAATTAAAATAAAAAATCTAAATTGCATGATATGATGGGAAGCTTTGGAGAAAAGCGTATTTTTAATAGAAATAAATGAAAGCATTTTTTATTTAATTTGTTGATATAGTAAACTTCTTTATTGTTTGTATCCAAAAAAGATCTCCATTGTCAATGATGTATTCATGTTGAATATTGAGAGTAACAAGAGTTAGGATTTAGGCAATTCTTTTTATGTTTTTTGGTGGTTGTTGTTGTTATGGAAAAAGGATATGACTAGGTCTAGACTATACCCCTATTTCGATATATATAAGCCTGAGAATTTGGGATTAGAAACAATTACCTAAAAGTTAAAACTCCAATCGTTTATTTATGTATATAAGATAACATTTAATGCAACTTTATATATACAATGGAGATTGCATATATCACATATTTATTACACATGTTAAAAAGAAAGGATGTCAGGTTTATTTACACTATTATTTATTATACGTGTGAAAACATGTCAGATTTATTTAAACTTATTCCATTCTGTCATATTAAGATCTAATTTTTCTTTAAAGTAAAATCTAGACCTTATCTTGGAAACGGATTTTTAAGTTTGAATTAAGAAATTTAGTAGGGAAAACTATAAAGAAAGTAAAGATAAAAGAAATACAACAAAATTTACATATTTTGAAATGTGAAAATAAATTAGTATTTTATTAATTGAAATTAAAGATTCAAATCTAGCATTAAAATTAGAAATGCTTGAAAGTGGAAACCAAATCTAGAGATTATGTACTAACAATTTATTTATTTTTTAATAGTTTCGTGGGGGCAGAATTGCTATAGTATAAGAAGATAAGTTGATGTGGTACATAATATGTTGTACGTAGGAAAGCCAGCCTCCAAAAATTTTGTATATATATATACATATATATATATATATATTATGTAGAAAACAAAATACTAAATTGATTTTGTCAAAGTGGGGCAACCCAATTGTCGGGTATTTAAAGACGTGTTTTGTCCCAATATATTTTAGTCATGCACAAAATTGTGACTGCCCCATTACAGTACTGACTTGTGCGCCCTTCCTCCAATCCCTACTTCTTGTCAAAATCTTGGAATTGTAATTGGGCGGCAATGTTCAACAATTAATTGTAATAGTTCACACATCATTCATAATGCCTCCAATTTAAGCTAACAAAGGGTGGAGATGGAAAAACGTGGACACACAGTATCTCACAACTGCATGGATAATTAAATGATGTGAGACTGAAAATTGACATTGCCATTTTTCAATTAGAATTGGGGTCAAATTAATTCTATTCCTTGTGAAAAATATAAATGGCAAAAAAATAAAAAAAAAAGTCTTGAACAAGAAAGGTCAAAGAGTTTTTCTATGCTTTTAAAAATATTGCAAATGATTCCCATAGGTGGAGCACAAAGGTTTAGGTTTAATCCTACGAGTTTTATGAGAAAAAAAAAAGAAATTTTATATCCTTACTTGTAATAAATATTGCATCTTATTTGATAAAGTATATAAATATATATATATATATATATTTAAAATACGTATAACAAGTATATTTTATGTTGATATATTTATTTATAGATCATATTTTTATACACCATATACATGTGTGTGTAGGTAGAAGCTAGCGGTCAAGGATTTGGGGATGGGGGTGGCGGCTTCAGTGCAAGCTCGGCTGGGCGGTGGAGTTGGGTGATGCATTTTGGTCGGAACGGGGAGGTGTTAAATAAGCTGTGAAAACAAGGAACAAGAAAAAAATGAGAAGAAATAAGAAAGAGGGTGAGGGAGAGAGAAAAAGAAAGAAAGAAAGAAAAGGAAGGGGAATGAGAAGGAAAAGAAAATTAAAGATAAAAAGATTAAAATGTTGAATTAAATACAAAATGTGATCATAAATATATAAAGGTATGAAGCTACACTTATATATATATATATATATATAAATTATTAGTGGTTCACGTATGTTGTCTCTGTGCACATAAGTATTCTTCAAGTGCAACATATTTTTATTTTGAAAAATTTTCATTCACTATAGTAAAAATTAATTGATATATTATATAATAATTCTTTTTTTGTCATTACAATACAATTAAAAGGTTATATAAGACTCTATAGAAAATACACTACCAATTAAAAAAAATTAATATATAAGAAAATTCCTATAACCAAGTATTTTTTTTTCCAACAATAAGGAAATTATAAAATAAGTTGTCAATCTAACTTTGTTGATTGAGATAATAATACATAAAAATTAGTTATTTTGCCCAAAAAGTCAAACTATGTAGTTGGAACCTATTGTTGAAGTTATGAGTAGTAAGAAAAGGGAGAATCAGTGGGAGAATGAGTTATAAAGATTGGAGAGATGAAGAGATAGTTGTAGGGGGAGGAGTTATAGAGATCAGAGAGAGGAAGAGTTAGTAAGGAGAAAAAGTCATACTCATTAATTATGGATAAAATTTTAAAAAAATTAATAGATTTACATTTTGTCTTATAGGGTTATTTTAGGCAAATAATATTTTGGTGTAGCATGGATAAAAAGACCTTTTGTTAGAACCCTCAAGCTTCAATGAGCAAAAACCAAACCAATAATGGTAAAAACCTAATGAGTGATGGTGTAGGTGTGTGCTTGGGTGCAGAAATGCAGAAGATAATTAAGAGAAAAGATGGAGAGAGAGAAAATGCAAAGAATCAACCAAAACAAAAAGATATGCACTCAGATGATTCTTCGGTATGAGTTGGGCTCCCCTAATTTGTACAAACATGTCTACAAGAGATAAAATACCCTAAAAATTTGTTGACTAACACTAATAAATGCTAATTGACCAGAAAACCTTAGTTAAACCATAATTTCCTTATCTTAACTAGAATTGTGTTGCTTGATTGAAATTTCAATTTGAAAAAGAGAAAGATTCTTGGTTGGGTTTGGCATCTTTTTTTCAAGTTTTTCATGGTGTGAACATAATAATGTCTCTCCCTTCAGCAAGTCTTTCCCTTAAGACTTGAACTGCGGATATTTCTAGATGACGGGTTCATAGTCCTCCTAAGTTGCTTCAAACTTAGGTAAGTGTGCCGAATGGATCAACCATTGAGCTACGGAGGAGTTCCCTTGCTTGACGAGTCTTCGAGCTAGCATTGAAACTAGGTGTAGTGTAATTTTTCCATCATCATCGAATTTAGGCAACTTGGCTGACACATTTCATTTAAGTTTTAGAACATGGAACACAGAGTGAATTTTTGCTCTTAAGGGCAATTGAAGCTAGTTAGCTATCTGATGAATCTTCACAATAACAATGAATAGTCCAACTTATTTAAGACTTAGCTTCCAGGTTTTGCTCTTTTGAACTATGTTTTGTTGGTATGGTTTGAATTTTAATAAACCTATTCTCTAGGCAGCAATTGAACTTCACTTCGATAAGCATTTGCTGGTTGTTTCTTTCGATTTTGGGCATGCATTAGGTGTTGCTTGATTCGCTATTGTGTCTTTCATTTCTCTTATAAAATCTATTCAACCTTTGAACTATGGCTGTCAAATAAGGACTGATGGTGAGGCGAGATGGCTTGAGTCCATATAAGGCGTCGAATGGGGTCATAGTGATGGCTTTATGGTAGTTTGTGTTGTACCACCATTCAACCATTGCTAACCATCTGCTCCATTGCTTAGGGGTTGTTTCACACATGCAGTGTAAGTAAGTCTCTAGGCATTGATTGACTCTTTTGCTCTAGTCGTCCATCTATGGATGATATGCAGTGCTTAATTATTGTTGGACTTAAATGTGCTGAAGAATTCTTTCCAGAAATGGCTTGTTAAGAGTTTGTCCTTGTCTGAAACTAGAGGTGAGCAATATTGTCTATTAATTGAAAAAATTGATTAACTAATTGAACCAAAATCGAATTTACCAAATTATTTTGACCAATTAATTTTTAGTTTGGTTAATGGTTAATTTTTTATAAATTTTTGGTTAATGGTGCAATTTAGTTAATTTTTATAAAAAAATGGATTAAAAGATATAACCAAAGTTTAATAAATTCGTGACCATTGTGTGGGATGCTTGAACTTTTCTTTACAAATTGTATCATTGTGGGAAAAAGCATATGGGCACTAAAAATAATAATGAGTAGCTTTAGATTTATGGAGTTCATGATATATTCTTACTAAAGTATTTACTAGAATACTACTCATGTAGATATATTCTCAACTAAATAAAGTTTTAATTTTTGGATTGAGTCCATTTAATTCTAGGTTTTTCTTGCCATACTCTAATTAAAAAATGTTCAAAAGTTCCCTAGAAGCTTACTATGTAAGGGTAAGGGTATCGCAATTTTTAGATATTCTACTTACTGGTACATGTTACTTGTTTTATAGTATTAAAAGTTCTTTATTATGATTATGAAAATGATTAGATTGCTAGTTTTTGCTTGGACTGTGATAATTAAGTTTATGTTTCAACTGTAATATTATGTTGTTGAATAATAATATTGAAAAAAATAAATCAAATAAAAATTGATTAATTGGTAAATTATCCAAATTGAACCAAATTTTTTGGATAATTTTATTGATTAACCTGAAAATTCAATGCCATAAATAGATAACAATTTTCATATGTTTTTGGTGAATTAACCAATCGGTTCGGTTGGTTAATTTACCAAACCAATTGATATTCTCCTTTATTTAAAATAACATTAATAGGCAATCTATGTAGTTTTATATATATATATATATATATATATATATATTCTAAGAACAATTGTGCTAAGTGTGATGCTGTGTATGGATGGGCAAGTACAATGAAACGAGAGTATTTTGTGAACCTATCTATGATCACTCATATAATTGTTACCATGAGAGTTTGGTAACTGCTTGAAGAAATCTATGGCTAGATGTTCCCAAGCTTGATTTGGTATAAGAAGTGGTTGTGAGAGCCTTAAGGTTTTCACGTTCTAATGCTTGCATTGTTGGCAAATTTCACACTTCGTAACAATCTTATACATTACCTCCTTGATCTCGGGCAAACTAAAAATTTCCTTGAGCCTTTGAAGTATGCCTTGGATACCTAAATGCCTCTCCTTTATTGGATTCATGCATATAATGGATAATTTTTTCTCTCAAACTTCTATTGTTACCCACATAAATCCTACCCTTATAACCCTTTTATGGCGAGAGAAGAGACATGTTGTAGGGATAAAGTATGTTCTTAGTTGTAGCTTCTTGAGCTTGAGTGTATTGCTTATAACTTCTCTTAGTTCCTTCATCCATAAAGGATAAACTATTATAATGGTTTTTACATTTTCCTTTTTGTAGGCCCCTCTTAGATAAAGCATCCACCACCTTATTTTTTGGTCCTTTTTTATATTAAATTGTATAGCTATATCCCAACAATTTGTTAACTATTTATGTTGGAGAGGCAAAGATGTTTTTTGTGCCAACAAGTACTTGAGATTGTGTTAATCCTTCTTAATAACAAAAGAGCCATGAATATGTTAAGATCTTCACTTATCTACCACTTGTATAATGGTCATTAATTCCTTTTTGTAGACTGACAAACCCAAAGGCTTTCACCCCAAAGCTTTATTGAATTGTGCTATAGGTTTCCTTTCTTGGATAAGGACAACTTTAAAGCTTGTGTAGCATGTGTCTGCTTCAAGTATAAATGGCTTACTAAAATTAGGCAACTAAAGCATTGGATCTTTTGACATAACTTTCTTTAGAGTAGTGAAAGAGTTCTCGGCTTTTTTTGTCTTAATGGAACCATCCCTTCTTCATAAGGTTTATTAACAACTTAGCTAGAATCTGGTAATTCCTCACAAACTTCTTGTAGGACCCCATAAAACCTAAGAAACCCCTAAAACCTTTCACAGTAGATGGAGTGGGCTAATCTATCTTGGCTTGATAAAGTTCAACCCCTTGTTCACTGATTATGTAGCCTAAATACTTAACTTTCTTTTACCCAAAAAAACATTTGGAAGCCTTGGCAAATAATTGATTTTGCAATAGTCTTTCAAAGACAACTCTTAAATGTTGTTTGTGTAACTCTAAGTTCCTACTGTACACTACAATATTGTCAAAGAAGACTAAGACGAAGTGCCTACATTTTTGCTTAAATGTGTGATTCATAAGAGATTGGAAGATGGCTAGGGCATTAGTAAATCTAAAGGGCATCACTTTAAATTTAAATAAGTTGTAATATGTAACAACTATAGTCTTTGGAATGTCAAAATGAGAGACCCTAATTTCGTGATAGCTGACCTTCAAATTAATCTTAGAAGCGAATGTCAAACTATGAAGTTCATCTTGCAAGTTATAAATTAATAAACCGGGGTAGTTGTCTTTTACAGTAAGATAATTCTACTTTTTTGTAATCTATACATAATTGCCAATTGCCATTTTTCTTCTTCACTAAAATGACTGGAGCTAGGCTGAATAACTCCAATTTTTAATATCTCATATATTGGTTTCTCTATTTCAAGCTTCTGAAGATGAGGATAATGGTATAGGTGCTGCTTGATAGGTTTAGTGCTTGGCTTTAATGTAATTTAGTAATTAATATGTTTGAAAGGTGGAAGTTGTTTTGCATCTAAAAAAATGTGAGACTATTAGTCTAAGAGAGATTGGAGTTCTAGATTGGTGGTGATATGGTTATCTTTTGGTAGGATAGGAGTAATCATGAAGAGGCATCCAATATGGACTTCTTTTTGGTTACGAGTTTGTTTAGCTGCTTTCCACTAATCATCCTCAAAGTAATTTCTAGCTTTTTGCCAAAAAGATTTTCCCTCTTTTTTCTTTGTTTAAAAGAGATACTTTAAAGATCAAAATCAATTGTAATTGGGTTCAATCTTCTAAGCAAATCTATTCCTAAAACCATGTCGTAATCACTTGCTTCTAAATTTTGATCTCAACAATGAATTGGTGACCTTCCATCTCCATGTTGAAAACTCACATTTGGCATCACACTCAATTTTTCCTCCTTGTGCTATGGTCCCGAGCAAGGGATTGGTTTGAACAATGTTGCATCTTAATAGTTGGATAATATTGGGGTTCAAAGAGCTATAGGTACTACCTATATCTACCGAAATGATTATGAGGTCATTCTTTACTTCGCCCTTTAATTTGATGGTGTCATGTTCCAAGGTACTAAATGATATATGGAGTTCTTCTTTTCTATTCCCAACTCTCTCTTTATCCTCAAAATCTGGCTCATTTTCATCTTCTAAGATCATAAATAATTTCTTACGCGGATACCCTAAATGATATACCTTGTCGTAATTAAAGCAAAGCCTTTCTTTTTCTTATCTTTCATTTCATCTTTGAATAATTTTTTAAGTGGTGATTAGCTAGTTTTGAGTGTTAAAGTCTTTGTTTGGGTTACTGGGGAGTGCATTCATCCTAACTTTACTATTGCAAGTGAACTAGCTCTTACTTCCTAATTTTGCTCTTTATTCAGAGCTTTAAGCAAGCTCTCTTATTTTTTAGCTAAAATGATGGCATTAAACAAATTGATTGGGCTCAGTATCTCCACTATTTGGCTTTTTTTCTTTTAAACCTCCAATGTAGCTCTTAGCCATTTCTCTTCTTGTTATTAGGAAGACCAAGAAGTCAATATCTAGATTCTCTAGTGGAAATAGTCTTTCATCAAGTACCAATTCATAGTGATCATGAAAGCCTGTAATTCTTCAAACTTGACAATATAGTCATTGATGGACTTATCCTATCTAAGTTTGTTGAATTGACTCACAAGATTATCTTTATTTTGAGAAGAAAATCTCTATAGAATCATCTCAGTGAACACTTATAACCCTTGATCTCTTTGCTTTCCACATAATCCATAAACCAAGTATTAGCAACAACGTCTATATGCATTGGTGCCAATAATATTTCTCATACTTATAGGATTGAAGGGAAGTCCTTTTGGCACTTACAAATCCACCTACTAGGATTATCTCCCAAAAATTTTGGAAACTCGCACTTAGCTCCCTTGCCACAATTGATTACAGAACTTTCTATAGACTTTTGGCTAGTTGGTGATGATAAAATTCCATCCCCCATGTTGGTAGAGAAATAGGAGTTAACTACCTCTTTACCTTTGTTATTGGTAAGAGCTTGAAGGAACTCTCCTTATTTTTGATTAATAGCATCTTCAACCTTCAGAACAATGTTCTCCATTTTCAATCTCAACTCTTCTTGATGCTTAGTTAACACTTCATGCCCTTCTCTCAGTTCACTTACTATTGTTTCACTAAATTCATCATATTTTTTATTTTTGTTATAAAAGGGCAATTTCAAGATTAGGGGCTGTAATGACATTATTACCTCAAGCTTCAATGAGCAAAAACCAAACTAACAGTGATGAAAACCTAATGGGTGATAGTGCATGTGCGTGCTTTAATGAAAAAAATGAAAACATTCAGGAATGTAGTAGAGAATTGAGAGAGAGAGAGAGAGAGAGAGAGAGAGAGAGAGAGAGAGAGAGAGAGAGAGAGAAGATGTAGAGAATCAAGTAAAACAAAAAAAATATGCATTCAAATTATTCCTGGGTATGAGCTGGGCTCCCCCAATTTGTACAAATGAGTCTAAAAAAGATAAAATGCCTTAACAATTTTTTTTAACTAACACTAATAAATGCTAATTAACTAGATAACCTTACTTAAACCTTAATTTCCATACTTAAATTGGAATGGCATCGCTTGATTGAAATTGCAATTTGAAAAAGAAAATGATCCTTGGTTAGGTTAGGAGTCTCTCTTCAGGCTTTTAATGGCGCAAACACAACACTTTCTTTTTATATAGTATAGACTACATGAGTTCTTTTTGGTTCTTTTTCTTTTAAGGTGTTTGTAATTATTTTATAAGGAGGGATATTGTATTTAACCTTTAGAATTGCAATAATTTCTTTACAATGTGCGATTGGAAGTATACAGTTTCAAAACTCACCAACATTAGCGGGATTATCCATAGTCTTGCCCAGAAATGAATGTCTTGGTCCAATCATAATCCAAAAAAGGAAAAAGAAAAGAAAAGAAAAAGCAAAAATATGGTGCATGACATGTGCATACAATTACATAATATTTATCGCTTTTCATTTGCTTTCTAAATTTAATAAGCATTCATTCTTATTTTTTCCCTTTGCAATAAAGTCATTTGGAATTCTATTTTCACACATTGAAAATAAGTATTAATTCTTTAGGATTTACCTTTTTTTTGAAGAAGAAGATTCAAAGATAGAAATCTTGATTATTTATTAGTAAGTGCTCTATTAGATTTGTTATGTCACCTCGACCAACCAAGAGCACTTAAGTAAAAAAATTAGATAGATAGGCGTGCAATAACTTCTAATGAGAATCGAACAGGTAGGCATAGGTGGATGTAAGTTTTAGGAGTCTACTGAAGTAGCCTTTGCTCATTAGGTTTAAATCTCATTATACTTAGTGCCTTCATTAAGCAAAGACTAGTGGAAGACTATCAGCTGACTTGTTCAGCTAATCCAACTCCAAGTGGGCCACACCCCTGATAACTGTTTTATCAGCTCTTAAGAAGAAAAAAAAAAGGTCAACTATTGAAGTGTTGAATTAATAAAAATGCAACAATTTTAGCCATCAGAGAAAAGTATCTCACTTTCTTTTGACATAGTCATGATTTCGTAGCCAAGTAAAAGATGTATCAACTTCTCTTACTCTTCATAAGCATTGAGAAAGAGATGTTGCTTGCCTTTCCAGAGTCTAAGAGGTCAATGCAAATTGATAAATAGACATTTCCTAAGTAGGTCGGTACCTTATTTTCGTCTCGAGAATGAGAGTGGGAATATGGAATAAAAGAAAGTCCCATGATATTGGGATAGGAGTACGAGTAAATTAGGTATAGATTATTACATTCTAATCTTCTCTTCAATTCTATGCATAAGAGGCTCAAACTGTCCCCTGATGATGAGCCAGAGTGAGGCTATCGCATGTAGGCAAGCTTTATAATGCTGTCTTCATGTTTGTTTAGGATGTGGATTAGCTAAAGAAGTAAACTTCATTTTAATTAGCATTTGATTTTTTTTTCTTTTAAATTTTTTGTCAAAACTAACTCTTTATTTTTATTTCTTTTTTTTTTTTTGTGGGTTACTTACATTAGTTTAGCTAAGGTTCAATTGGTATGGTTTTAACATAACATCCTATACTCCCTGAAAACTTGACATGTGTACAAATGGATTTTTTAAACCATTTGCAATTAAGTTAATTTACTATATTAATATTTGCTAATTAAATTAATAGTAAAGTAAGTTTAAGTATGAAACTCCTAGATTATCCTTATCAAAATGTAATATACAATTAAATTTTAAAAAAAAAATCTACAAAATGCAAAAGTGAGACAACAACTGAATCTGATAAAATTGAACTAAACAATAAACCCTCCCCCAAATAGAATCTCACCGAATGCTACACCCACCCTCACCTCCCCAATGTTCTAAATTTTTGAAATTGATCATTGGCCATTATCACGTCGTGGATGGAAATCAAAAGTAAGAGAGTGGGCAAGCTAAGTGTAGCGTACTTCCGTCAAGCAAGGTTGTCACTTTGTTCTACTCTCCCACATATTGTATTTTCTCCAACAAATCATTGATTCACTGACAGCTTCTTCTTTTTGTTAGATAATTAAAAAGTTGATTTTTGTTTCATTTAGTTTGCTAAATTTCTATACAGTTTTTTTGAGATTTGTCAATGGAAGCATTGATTTGGGATTTTATTTTTGGTTCTGATTTCTGATGGTTTTGGTGGTTTCAAGGTGAGTTTTAGATCAATTGAAATTTCTTGAATTTAATGTTGAAAGGATAATTGTGGAAGCATTTGAGTTTTGGATTCTTGATTTAATAGTAGATTGTTATTTGCCTAGCGAAAACAAGCGAAATGTCCTTGTGTTTTTTAAGATTTGTTATAGGATTTGAAAACAAGAGTACATAGCTTGAATATTGATAGAAAATCCAAAGATGTATTTTTATAATATTTTCAATGTAAGCTATGTACTTAAGGCAAAACAAACACAATTTCACAATTTTGATTAAAAAAACATGAAACGAGTCCCTCAAAATAAAACCAAATATAGCCTAAATTAAGATATTTTTTGCCCTCAAGCTAGTAATCAGTTATTGCTGGGTTTCTCCTTATGTAAATAATCATAAAGAGAAGCATAGAAGTCAAAATTCATAGTAAGTGGGAAAAACTTGTAACGTGAAACAAACATTTCTATCTTCAGAGGAGGTGAGATATAATGCATTTATATATGTGTTATAGTTGATCTCATAGCATATTAAGTGTTTGTTAGTCACTTAAGAGGAATAGAAAAGATAAGAGTAATTGTGGTAGCTTATTCTTGGTATTCATGATTTCTTGCAAAATGATATATACTTGATCATTTTTAAGAATCTGAGGTTGTAATCTTGGATAAATGATTTTTAAGAATTGGGTATCACTAACCTATCATATTGTTCATAAATGTTGATGTTCACATGGAATGGCCTTATAGTGGTAGTCAATATTCAGATAGATATTCCACCCCTGGGACTAGCATTCTAAAAGTGTAGAACTATGTTTTGCATGCTCTCATTTTCTTTCAACTAAAATAGTTCCACACAGGTATGCCTAGGATGAGCTTATGAAGATGATAGATTAGGCCTATGCTATATTTTTTCAATGCTATTTCCCATTAGTCTTTTTTTTTTTTTAGTTTGTTGTTTGACTTTTGGTCTTCCATTATATTTTATTTAGTATATATGTTTTTTTAGAGGTGTTCTTGAATGAATTTTTTATGGTTTTTTAAATTTAGGTAGCTAGTAAAAAGATAATTAATCTAATTTTGAGTGTGGATGCAAGAAAATAAAGAGGCTAGTTTAGATTGTGCACTGAGCAATAAGAAGATAAGTTAATAGAGAGAGAGTAGACACAAACCACAAGTAACTTTTTTTTCTTACTTGTTTTAGATTTATACCAAATATATTATGCATAATCATTTCATTTAGTCCTTTTACACCCATAAATTATTTATTATGGTTAGCAAAAATTATTATGTGGAGATAATATCTAAATATTTTTTTTTTATTTTTTCCTCCAGGATTCACATATAAGCATAAGATGATTGATATGAAATTTAAAGATGAAGAGATTTTCAATCCCCAGCATAGTGAAGTAAATGTGATGAGTGATGATGATTGTCTTCAGTTTGACTACACTAATAGGGATGAGGGAGTAGATTCATCAAAGTATATTCCTAATAAGATTAACCAAAACAAAGTAATGAAATATATTTTCAAGTCTGTAGATGAAGCACAATCATTCTATATTGCATATGGGAAAGGAAAATGATTTGATATTCAAAAACAAGCTTGCAAAAATGTATTGCCTAAATGTGAGGGATGCAAGTTAAATAAAAATAAAAGACGTGGTCATAATTGCAGTGAATGTGAAAAATTAGCTGGAGACCAGTCATTATGGTTGGTAAAGAATTGGGAATGGGTGTGTTCACTAGAGTGTTTTCAGAGAAAACCAAAACTAGGATACGTTCGACAACAACAAGCTAAACCTAACCTTAGATACAGATGTCTAGCTAGTTTACGTGTATCCCATGACAGATTTTCAAGTCTATATAAGGTCACTAAATTTGTGTGTGAGTATAATCATTCTCTTCGCCCTAATAATGTGAAGCATTATCTGTGTTGTAACATGTAATATCATTTTATTTATTTATTTATTTATTTTTGTTTATAAGTGGTCTTGGGGACCAAAAAATAGATGAAAGTTAATATTTTATTTAGATATATATTAGGTACATTAATTGAAAAGACCTATTAATACTAATAATTTTGGAAAGCAGATGTGTGTTCTAAAATTTTGATAATGTGAAATAAATAAAATATTTATTTATTTTACTGTATAGTACAAAATAATTTCAATATATTTAATATATATAGTACAAATATTAATTTGACTGGTGAACAATTACTACTATAGCATTGTCATAATGTTTTGTGTTTTTACAGAAGCTGAGTAGTGATGTGATAACATGCATTATTAATAATATTTTATATTTTCTTGGATATCTTCTTACTATGCATAGATCATTGTTACATAAATATAGTAGGTACTTAACTCTTTCAAACAAGTCATCACTAACTTTACTTACAGAGATTGGTATGAGGCCAAGTAATGTGCTTAGATTTATGGAACATTTGATAGGAGGTGCTGGAAAACTCTTATTCAATAAGAAAGATTAATATAATAATCTACACAAGCAACAGTAGGAAGTGATTAGTGAGGGTGATTTGAATACCACAATTCATTATCTTGAAGGCATGATATTGCAAGATAAAGGTATGATTTATAAATATATTATAGATGATGAAGGGGTGCTTACTAAACTTTTCTAGAGTGATGGAATGTCAAGAGCTAAATTTGATATGTTTGGGGATGTCTTGGTATTTCATAGTACTTATAAAACTAACAAGTACAATTTTTTGCTTGTGGTGTTATCTGGTGTGAACAATCACGGTAACACATGTGTTTGTTGTTGTTTTCTACAAAATAGTACTGTTGAATCATATAAGTAGCTATTGCAAATGTTCCATGAGACTATGCATGGAAAAAATTCCTAGTATTGTTGTTACTGATTAAAATGCATCGATGTGTGTAGCTATTTTATTTGAGTTCCCTATTGCAAGGCATAGACTATGTACTTGGTGCTTAGCAAGGAATGCATCGAGCAAGGTTGGTCATGAATTTGCAAGAGGGTTTGCTACTTCAATGAGAAAATGATGTTCTAAGGAAGAATTTTACATGCCTTGGGTTAATATGATCAAGCAGCATGATGTACTTTCAAATTGTTGGGTTGCTGAAACTTACAAGAAGAGGTACTTATAGACCGAGGCATTTTTTTCATGGAATATTTATTGCTGGTATGACGATGACCGGTCAATCGGAGCCTATGGACTCTTTGATAAAGCTTGCAGCTAGTAAACAATTCACCATAACTGAGTTTCTAAAGTATTATCACAAAATGTTTCAAAAAATCCGCAATGATTTTTTTCATAAACAAGAAGCATATGAAAAGGTGATGCCTGCAATAAGGGATAGTCCCTTAAAGAAGCTTGAGATGCACGTAGCTGAAATCTATACAAATAAAGATTTCTTAAAAGTTTGTGAGCAGGTACAGGTTGAGCAGGGACTCGTTCAAATCAAGATGATTGAAATAAATTGAGCCAATCATGAGTTCATTTTTGAGAATTATAACCAGCATGATAGCAATTTATTCTCTATCAAAATTGATCAACCTGTTGATCGTTTTCTATATGATTGCATGATGCTTGAATTAAGGGAATTCCTTGTAGTCACATCATTTTAGCATTAAAATCTTTAAGGTTTGATAGGTTGCCACATGGGAGCATTAATCCTCGGTGGATGATTGATGTTGGAAAGAAATTAAAAATTAAGTTTAAGGACTTTTTTCCATTGCTTGATGTTCAATGCACTAGGTTTGTTGAAATCAACAAAGAATGTCTGAACTTATGTTTCTTAAACTTGTAGACAAACAATGGTTTTGTAAATCCTATTAATCATATCAAACAAGCAGCAAAGGAAGTCAAGGAAGAATATATAAATCAACATGTACATGATTTAAGATCAAATGAAGAGGATATAAGTGATCCTGATCAAGTGAAGATTGGCATTGATTTAGGTGACCCTGTGTGAGCTAAGTCCAATGGTGGTGTTCGTTCAAAGAAATAAAGATGTGGCATATGTAGGTATATCCAATCATAAATTTATTGTGTGATTATACACACACACACACACACACATACAGATAAGTGACTCACTTTTTATATTTTGATTTAAAATTGTGAAACTATGAAGGGTCCCTGGGCATAAAGTTGGCACATGTCCAATTAAGGAATGCCAACTAGATCACCATGAAAAGGGTGTCACGAATAACACTAATAAGTTGGGTCCACATCCACCTATAACGCAACAAAGTGGTGATGACAATTTACACTCTCCCCAGGCTTGCTTCATGATGCAGCATCCCATGTATCAATTTCTTAGCACGAATCCATTAATTAAAATTTCAACATAGGTGATGTTTATTTTTCAATAAATTACATACATCGCCATTTATTTTTTTGTGAAATTACATTAATATACTGTAATTGATGCACAAATTGTAGTTTGGAGGAACTTTTCACACTGTCTACTTAACCAGATTTATAGTAACCCATCAAATTATCCAAGGGAAATTGTTCTAAGTTATATTTTATTATGTCACATTATTCAGTATTGTTGTATTAACATAACTATTTAACTAAATTATTGTAAGTTGGAATCAATATTTGTTCACATATCATGTTTTCTTAATCATACTTTTGCCCTTTAGTCCCAAATATGGATTTTGCTGTTATTTCTCCCCTAGCAAGATGCCTCAAACCTTTGCAAGTTGGTGGTGGTTTTGATGCATGAAACAACAAACTCTGATTTTATTACCATCCAATATGCACATGTTTGTTTTTACATATCTATATAGATGGCTGGACTTGAATGGAAACTTTTTATAACAGCCATAAATTGTAGCTGTGTGCATAATTATTTCATTTTTGCTAGGTTAGATCTTTTTGCCATTTGAAAAGATGTAATAACTTGCTTACGATATTTGGGGCCATAGCAAGTGTTTGGGATTACAAAATCATTAGCCTTGTTAAGAAATCCTCAGAAGATAAAACGTATATGTTTTGTTGATATGTTCTTAATTAAATTGATAAAATTAAATCTCACTTCAATTATTTATTTTTCTTTTCTCTTTAATTTATTTTACTTCATCTTAATTTGTTCTTCTAATTTATATTTAAAATTTAAATAAATACATTAAAATAATTTCAAAAATCATAGTGTTATTAAAAATGTGAAAAAGAAGAAAAATAGTCTTACAATTACTGCTTGGGCATCAAAAGTTGACGAGAACTTGGATCAAAGTTAGGACCAGTAAAACATATTCTCTTTAGTTTGTATCATTTAATTCTTGTGGGAAATTTTTTAAAGTGCAATGATTTAGTACATGTAAATCTATTTCTTTATTAAGCATAATCTTGAATTAATTAATTATTTAATTTGCTAACATAAGCTCAAAATGAAGATCTCCTTTTTTAATTATTTATTTTTTATTCTTAACTAATTTGTTAAGTGTTAATGTAATATTAAGTATTAATTTAATTATTATTAAGTACTAATTTAATTATTTTTTATTTATTTTATATAATTTAAAAATATTAAGTATATTATCTAAGATGAATTAATTATATTATAATTTTATTAAAATGATCAACATGACACCTCACTTAGGGCAACCCCAAGTTCAGATACCAAAACAATTCAATCATACATATGAACCTGTAACACAAGCAATAAGCCAAAAAAAAATCCTTTTTCAAAAGGTTAACAAGCCTATCAAGGTATTTCCAAACTTATCAAACACACATAGCAGTAGAATTCAAGTTCACCAACTCCTCAAAACATTAAATTCAAATCATAATTCAACTTCTTAACAAAATATATACAGGCTTTAAGACATCACATTAGTCTTGGCATGTCTCATTGTTGCTAAATCTATTTCCATCATTCAAAGAATTCATTCTATTACATGAAGTACTCCTTCATTGCCAGTCCAAACTTTACTTCTTTTACTTAACTCTGCCTGAGAGATAAAGAATGGGGGTAAGTCCAAAGGACTTAGTGAGAGATATCATGACAGTAATTAAAAGAACCTATCAAGGAAGGAGCATCTCAACAATTATAATTCAATATCAATACAAGTGCAAGTATGAATCAGGCAAGATCATATCATTATCCATCAAGATACAAGTATGAAAAAGTAATGCATATGACAGATGCATTTCAATAGATCCAGATGAGACAAGCTTATCAAAATAAATCTTATTCATTTCAATCAATCTTATTCAAGCGTGACAACTTGATACACATTAGATGTCTAAGAATCTCCCCAGCACATCACTAATAGACGATAGATGCCTGGGAATAGCCCTAGCGCATCACAAATAATCGACAATAGATGCCTAGGAATAGCTTTAGCACTTCACAAACAAATGGAATATGCCCATGAGTAGCCCTAGCACATCATTGATGCTCAGGAATAGCCCTGACACATCATCCATACCTAGGGATAGCTCTAGTATATGGCTGACAAATGAATGATAACTAGGAGTAGCCCTAACATATCACAGAATAACAGAATATGCCCAAGAGTATCCCTAACACATCACTGATGCTCGAGAATAGCCCTAACACATCGCCCATACCTAGGAGTAGCCCTAGCATATCACAGACAAATTGAATACCTAAGGAATAGCCCCTAGCATACATAGAATAGAATACTCAAGAAGTGGCCCTTGACATATCATACTTACAAATGAGTACTTAGAAAATGGCTACTGACGTATCATACTTACAAATAAGTACAAGAACCAAGTACAATTGACACATATGTCTAGGGGGTAATCCTTAGTGCATTGCCAAAACCCGAACAAGCAAGTATAATTAAGCTAGCATGGCCATATAGGAACTAACAAGTTTTCCGGCAAGGCATACGATAACAAGACAAGATAAGAACAGGTACCGATCAAGAACAAGTACAAGATAAGATAATAGAAAAGTTTGGGTGCCAAAATGAACAAGTATAACTCATGACAAAGTGAAAATGAGTACTCACCCGCACAGGGGTTTACAAGTCAAATAATAGTTTAAGAACAAATACACAATCAAGTACAAATTTCAAGCAATTATGAGCAAGTACAGTCAAGTAAGTTAAATGCACATAGGGATTTTACCACAAGAATGAATAGATATAACAAGGCTAGAATGGTAGACTCTCACCTCTTATAGTCTCAGACACAGCTATCACAATCTTCAATCTACCAGTTCGCGAGACCTATTTCCACTTTACTCAACTAAAATAGTATAATTATAGTCAAAATTCATATTTGACTCCCATAATCACTATCATGCTTATCATTAATCCAATTCTACTAAATAATCATGCTAACATGATAGTTTAAAGCTTAACGGTGCTATCGATCCAATAATGACCAATAAGATCGATTATTTCCAAATCAATCACAATCTCATATCAATTCTAATAACTAAGAAATAACTAGTTCTTAATTACATAATCATTCTCATCTTATCATCCACAATTCACAATAAGGGTTCAATTACTATCACTTAGTTATAAATCCATAAATTCATAAGTTCGGGTTCAAATTCTTTAATAAACTTAATTAATCCAATTCATCATATCATATCAATATTTGGGTCTACTAACTTATATGTACTCTTTGAATAGGAATCTCAATCACAATCCACATTATATTCATTAGTATAATCCTAATGGCATGAATACAAGCTTCAAATGGAAAGGTGTAACATATACATATACATATATATAGGTACAACCAATTAAAGCTTAATCCATAACCCTCTATTACCTAAATTTGCTTATTGAGGCCTCAAAATCACAAACCAATAGCACCAATGCGATCGTTAGAATGAGGTAAAAAAACTGCCCTGGGATCACTGTCGTGCCGCCATCTCTGAAAAATCTTTCTACCACCACTAAAGTATTCCTCTCAAGCTCCTAATTCTAAGTATCTAATCGATTTCAATTTTTGATGCTGAAAAGCCTTCAAAATTTGCCCTGAAATCTTGGCTACCACCTCTCGTCGCTATCTGTTTCTCTTTATTCTCCATCATCGTTTGTGCACTATTCTCACATGCAAGGCTTCCATGATGGTCTCAAAGCTGAGATCTACCTAACCCTTACCTTAGAACCAAGTTTGTGCATCGAAAAATGAGAAACCCACTAACCCTGCCAAAGCTCTACCTCAGTCTCTTTTCGCGGTGGCTCGCCAGAGAGCTATTCAACCGTGCATGGTGGTGTTGCCATGGAGCAAGTGAGAAGGAGAAGAAGATGGTTGGTTTGGTTGGTGAAAATGGCTGCTAGAGGTGGAGATCATAGGGGTGAAGGTTACGGGTGAAGGAGTAAAGAAGAAGAAGAAGAAAATGGTGAAGGAGTGCTGGGTTTGTGTGTGTGAATATGTTGGGGTGGCTGGGTGGGAAAGACAGAGATGGTGGGTGAGGTTGATGGTGCTGGCAATCGGAGATGGTGAGACGGTGAGAGAGAGGAAGCGGGTGGGGGGAGACGAAAGGAGGAGGAAGAAATGGAAATGGAGAAGAAAGAAGGAGAAAGAAATGGAAATGGAGAAGAAAGATGATTCCGCTAGGTTTTTTTAATTTAACTTTTCACTTATCTCCAATTGTCCCCAAAAGTTTCCAAATGAACTCAATCAAGTCCTTTGAAATCCTTAAAAACTGCAGTTGATCCTATTGAACAAAATACTTACATGCAAACCCCAAAAACTTCTTAAATTGTTAAATCAAGTTCTTCAAAATCTTAAATCTGACCCCATAACTTTCTAATTTCTTGCAATTGAGTCCTTTTTCATTATTTTCTAAACCCTAAAATCCAACCAATAATTCTCTTAATTTCTAAATTCTTATTTCCCAAAATACTAAATTTTAGAGGTGTTACAATTAAAATTATATAAAATGACTAAATCAGCAAATTACTTATTTAAAATTATTAAAATTATATTGTTAGTCTTAAATTAGTAAATTACTTTAGATATATTTCTTATTTTAATATTATGGAGTATGTAATAAAAATTAAAAAATTATATTATTTAAAAAATGGGTTTAATATTTAAGTTTATTTTTTTAATTATTTAATTATTTATTTTTTAATTAATTAAATAAATTTAGTTAAATTTGATTAAAATTACTTTATATATGTTTATAATTTTAAATTTTTATTTTTTAATTCAATTTGGATTAAACAATTATTCAATATGTATATATTTTTTATTAATAATAAAATATATTTAAACTTATTATGAGTAATTTAAACAATGTTAAAACTACACCCTAATGGTATGAAAAGTTTTACAAACAGTTCTAAGAACATTTATATTTCAAAATAATTGAAACAATTATCGGAGGACATTTTTTAATTTTTACATAAGTTTTCGAATGATGTCAACAAATTTGTTAATGGAGGCTAACAATTCTTCAAAAATGTTCTATGGAGCAAAATATTAGGGGCTTGTTGTAATTTGTTTGGGTTATTTGTAGATGAGTCAAACTCAAGGGGTTCTATGTAGTTAATCCAAATAAAAATTTTAAAAATGCTAGTGGGTATTCTCATACATAGATCAAACTTAAGGGGTATTTTTATAAACATTTAATAGTTTCCATCAAAATTTTAACAGAAAATCAGATAAAGGAACAAAAATAATAAAAAATGGATGTAAAGTGGTCAAGTACCAATTTTTTGGGGCCGACAGTGCAAACTAATTAAGTGACGATGTGGTGTACAAGATTCTTCTGGCTCCACTTATAGGAAGAAATATAAAAATAGATAAGACACACCAATTGGGATTGGACAAATACTCACATTTATTCAAAATCACTGAAGAAAAGATTGATTTGGTAGATTTAGCAAATCGATTGGAAAAAAAAGCAGTGACTATGATATACAGTTTCAAGTTATGAACTTGGTATTGATTTTTGGTGCACTTCTTTTTTCTAGGACACAACAGAATAATGGGATTGAATATTTAAATCTTCTAGTTGATATGGCTGTGGTATCCAAAATGAATTGGGCTATTTTCACTCGTTGAATACTTAATGATGGTGTGAGGAAATAGAAACAACCTTGCAACACAAATATAGGGGGTGAATAATATTATTGCATGTAAGGTTACCATATATTACATTAAATCATACTTATATATAATAACTCATTGTCTAAAAAAGTTTTTTTTTTCAAACTTATGCAGCTTGTGTTCATATATGTTATTCGACCAAATGGTTGTCAAATAAACAATAATTTAATAACTAATGTCCCATTGATCCAACAATTTACTAGCGAAAAGATCAATTACATTGTCACGACTATGTAGTTAGATGGCAGTTACTAGAATGCCAAGGTAAAATAAACGAATTTAGTTGAATCTAGATTTTACAATCATAAGGTCATGACTAATAAATAAGTATATGTAGGCATGCAATATTGATTTCTCTTGTTTGGCACCAAATTGGGGGACCAAGAATAATATAGAAAATGAATTGGATACTAGTAGGGTGAATGCAAGCTATGTTTCTGAAGATACATTCTTGAAGAATGAATCTTTCTTAGAAAGTCAAATTAAATTATTGACTTACAGGGTTGATGCGGCGGAAAATCAATTGTTGGACATGGTTATAGACATTATGTTAGGACATAATGATTGTTACAATAGACCTCCATCCCAATTTGCTAGCAAGCATTACCAAATGCTTAAGGAGATGTCTCAAATATAGAATTCTATAGCAAAAGTTTCAGAGACAATAAAATCTAGCATAAAAGAGTCAATGGGTACTTCATCATCAAGGTTAAGTCAATTTACATGGACACCATCCCCAAATATGAATATTAAACTTGAAAGCATAGCACCACCTCATTCTGCCCCAAGTTACAAGAATTATGGAAGAGCAAAGGATAAGCATGCATGAGTCTTGGACTTTCAAAAGAATAATAGTTTAGATTGAATAAAGGACAATGTAATTGACCTAACAAAGGAAACATTGGAAGTAGAAGAACTTCAAGAAAGCGAGGAGTTCCCACTAAATCATGAAGCTAGTGAAGATGAAATAATTAAGTTTGTGTTTGGTGAACAATTGAATAATAAGTAACTATGCGAAATAGATTACAAAATTTCTCATATTGTTATCTAATATAGTTATTTGATTAGATTTTTCTTTGGATAATTAACAACTCTATTATGTTGCTTTGATAAACATGTGTAATACATGTTTTTTAATACTTTAAGGTACATTGGTTGTCAATTTTGGCATGTGGAGTGTGAGTCGATTAGGGATAAAGCGCTTGTAACTGGGTCGATACATATCAAGCATTATAAGAATGCTTACTATATGATTTAGAATATATATCAATTATAATATTAGAATTTCACTAATGATCTTATTTTGTTAAGGTTATTGATGCTATAGCATATATGTGCTCACTTCAAATGAAAGAGGACAATCCCATGCATATATACGGTTCCTTCTAGCTTCTTTTGTGTATGTAAATTACATTAATTTGTTTCAATTGTTTTATCTAAAGTAAAAAAATGACTTTAATTTTGCAATATTTTTGTGCAATCTAGCAAACCATCTTGACCCATAAGCCACAGTGATAAGCTGCTTATCGTGACATACTTTGAGGGGCATGCCAAATTCACAAATAACATAGAGCATTTGAGAAAGTTGTACATCCCCATCCATGATTTGAAATGTCATTGGATATTGTGCATTATTGAGTACAATAATTCACAAATTATAATTTGTGACTCATATCTTCTACTAGAAAAAACCACATATAGGATGGAGCTCGTCAAAAAAGTGGTAAGATTATAATAGTTTTATAATATTATATTATTTTAGATTACAAAAGTACAACTTCTATTTGAGAAATGGCAACCAGATAAGTACTTATTTAAAGATATTGTGAACACATTTAGTTATAACAAGCCTGGTATGATTCCAATCCAAGGAAATGGGTAAACTAAATCATTCAAAAGCACCATTTCTTTATAATTTTTTATGATATAATGAAATGAAAGTTATTGAATGTGTAGGTATGATTGTGGGTTGTATGTTTACTTGATTATGATGTTTGACATCGACATGCAGAATCAATTAGATGAGGTAAAGTTGTAATAACTATATTAATTGTAAATTTTTTTATCTTTGTTTCAAATAATAGATTGTAAATGCTACTATTTTATGTTTTATTTAGGCAAGATCAATCAACGTGAGAAGAAGAGTGGTGAAGAGTTTACACTCTTTTAAAGGGAATAAGTTCACTTGGCCAATATAGGTCAAATAGATGTTTTTTACATTGGAATATAAAAATTTATACATCATTTTTTTTAATTTCTTTTGATATCCATTGGTATTGGTGAACTAATTATTGATTTTATCTTTTATGCTATTTTGATGGACATAAACTAGTTATCTCGATAGTTGTTATCGAGCAATTTATTTTATGAGAATTCTAATTCAACTTTCGATTGTCGAAATTTTTTTAAAATATGCTATTTGATTTTCCTTTTCATTTATGTGAAGACATACACCATCTCTAACAAAAAATATCAATGTAGCCAAATAATAATAATAACAATTGGCCCTCATATCAAAAACCCAAACCAAAAAGAATTTCTATTTGAGCCAAACTTTGAAAAATTATTATTGTTCAAACTATTGGCAAATACACTTAAACTATTGCTAGTCAAACTAAAAATTATTAACATTAGCACTTTCATTGGCTATAAAAAAATGAGATTTCCTTGCAACCAATTAAAATGGATATTTTCATGTACATACATATGGTGTTAATGTGATCTGAATTATGGCAACATAAACATCTATTTATTATCATTTTATTACTTCAACTCAAAACTAAGTAATAAAAAGTATTAGTGGCCTAGAGAGCTCTTATCTGATGCTATCCATTGTCTTAAGTTTCTCTCAACCTTCTCCTTCATACTTGGTTGTCTGATGTCATTAGCATTCAACTGAACGTCTGAGGTAGCCATGCAGGTGAACATTCTAACCCACTTAATTGAAACAATAATAATAGAGTTAATACATAAAAGGCACAACCATAAAACAAGGGATGATATCCAAGAAACAAGAGAAACAGTGATGCAAAATATTCATATATTTTTTGTACTCTAATGTATTTCGTTTCTGTTAGGTATTTGTAGCTGTTGTGTTAGCAATATAACTCTTTCAAGAATGTCTGTTTCCTCCTAATAAACCTTACATCCATCTTAATTCTAATTTTAATGCAAGCTTATTAACAAATGTGCAAAGAAAAAGGCAAAAATAAAAAGCAAATGTTTTATCTAGTGGACTCCAAATTGACTACCATAAGCAAGCTTTTCCATGTGGTTGTCACCACAGTTCTATTCAATTAAATGGTCACTATAAAAATATTATCAATAGATTAGATTCATCAAGTTTGTTGTCAATCAAGTAATTTCCTTGTGCTGACTTCCCTAACATGACTCCACCATTAAAAAGTTTAAGTACAAGGAGCAGAATAGTGATTAAAAAAGTAAAGCACCTCAAATATGCTAACTCCTTTTTGAAGTAGATATATATGGTGTTGAGTCAAAAAGCATTTTTCTTCCTCCTTTAAAATCAATGGAAAAATCAACACTAGGAAAACCTTTATTGATATTTGGTGTAGACGTGGGGGAGTGACTTTCATGAAGGATGTTCCCATCTCACCATGATCTTTTGAAAAGTGACCTAAACATGCAAACCAAAACTGTGAATATTTTATGAAAGTGACAAACATCACATAAGACATTAAAATAATATCATCCATATCCTCCTCATAAGAACATTATGCAAAGTACTTCTTGGATGATTGATACCTTAATTGGTGAATTGGCAAATCAACGTCTTTTGATTTTTGATTGGGGGACATTAGTGACTAGGCGGTTCACACTAACATACATCACTTCCTCATGATGCCAAAACTATAGGTTAACACCATGCAATTATAGTTGAATGATATGCCACTTTTTAGCTTCATGAATCAAAATAAAATGAAATTACAATAGTTATTAATGTTATGCCCATTTTTAACATTAAAACCAAATTAAAATACAAGTAATGTAGACAGCCTATATAGTATTGGATAATAACAATCACTAGCAAATAAAACTATATCTGAGGAACTAACTACCAGCCACATCCTACAATTACTGCTATAGCACATAGTAATTATTCATTACACAAAACACTATCATACAAGATATAATTGAGGGATTGGTTTCACATTTTTTGCAACCAAAATTGTGAAATTATGTTTGTTTTGCCTCATTCAAATGGCTTACACTAAAAATATTACAAAAATACATAATTGAATTTTCTACAAATACTCAAACTATGTCCTCTTATTTTCAAATCCCATACTAGATCTTAGAGAACACAAGGACGTTTCACTCATTTTCATTGGGCAAATGGCAATCTACTATTAAATTGAGAATCCAAAACTTAAATGCTTCCCTAATTATCCTTTCAATATTACATTCAAGAAATTTCAATTGATCTAAAAATCACCTTGAAACGACCAAAACAATAAAAAATCAGAACCCCAAACAAAACCTTTAATCAAATATCTCCATTGACAAATCTTAGAAAAATTGTATAGAAATTTAGCAAAATAAATGAAATAAAAATCACCTTTTTAATTATCTAATGAGAAGAGAAAGTTGTCGGTGAATCAATTGATTTTTTGGAGAAAATACCATCTACAAGAGAGTAGAACAAAGTGACAACCTGGACAAGAGCATGCCACACTTGGCTTGGCTGCTCACCTGCTTTTGATTTCTGTCCACGACGTGATACAAGCTGATGGTCAATTTCAAAAATTTAGACTATTGGGGGGAGGGGGGGCACAGAATTTGGTGAGATTTAGTTTGGGGAGGGTTTATTGTTTAGTTCAATTTTATTAGGTTTAGCTTTCTTCTCTCACATTTGTAATTTGCAGATTATTTTATTTTGTTTTTTATTTTAATTGTGCATTACTTTTTTATAAGAATAACTAAGACATTTCATACTTAAATTTAGTTTACTATTAATTTAGTATAGTAAATTAACTTAATTATAAATAATTTTAAAAAAAATTATTTGTACACATGTTAATTTTTTAGGAGTATAGGATGTTAAGGTAAAACCATAACTATCAGATCCTAACCAACCCATAGTTACATTGTTTTAAGGGCTCTTTTAGTTATATTTCATCCAACTTATATGTAGATTGAATTTTATATATTTGAAAAAACACATATCTAAATAATCTACAGAAACAAAATATATTTGTTGACAAAATTATCAACAGATGCAAAGGAAATTCTATCATAATCTGAAAGCTATGCAACATATAATACATATATATACACACGCTGTAAGGGAGGAGTCCTTCTTATTTTACCTTCCTAGACTAGATTGAATTACTTTTTTTATGTAAAAATTTCATACTTGAATATAAATATATAAGTGGGGGGTATTTTGGAGGGGAAAAAAGCATAATATATATACGATATATATATATATATATGTAAAAAATAATATGTATTATATATAACAAAATATGAATATAATAGAACATGGAAAAGGGTGCTGTATATTCAAGACATAGCAGCCAAATTCATATTTTATTTGTACATTTACATACTCATATTTTTCATGTACGTATATTTGTGACCAAAATTTCACCCAGCCTACAAAACAAAGATGAAAAACACTCAATATATTCAATCGCATTAACTAACAGATTTTCCTATATTGATGATGGTTTCAATCTTGAAAACGCTCATCACCGTATATCAAAAGCTACAATGCAATTTAATTGCGAAATAGTACCACAACATCTAATAATTACTTTCACGTATTCCCAATCCGCACAAGGCTTTAAAATAATGGGCAGAAGGGTTTCTAATTAATGATAATTGATATTAGTATTCTAAAAAATACTGGTGAAGTTCATTAATTACATAAAGAATCATCGCTTATAATTTTTAAAATATTATATTATATCAATTCATTTGTTAAGTTAATGTATTTATTCGGAAGAATGAACCTTTCATGCATATTCTAATCAAAACTTGGCTCAGAACCAAAACTTTCATATATGACTTTTGTTTATACAAAAATTCTAATTATAAGTTCATAACATTTGGTTTGCTGATAATGATAATTTATAATATAGTAATTTATATTATTAAAACTGAGGAGTTTTTTAGAATCTTTAAAAAGCATATATATTAATTAATTAGAGTCTTTTAGTTATTTAGAAAATTATAAAACTTGATATCTTAGTTTTGACAACTAACACCTTTTTCTAAAATTCTTGTCATGTACTCAAAATATTAATGTAAAACTATTGGGAAACGTTTATAGTATTGCACTTGGACCATCAACGCCATTTTGTTTCTTTCCTTTTTGTTTTTGGATAGAAGGACCATCAATGCCATTCACTTCCAGTATCCATTAATCTCACTCAATTTAATAATAATGGATGCAAGGAATATTGCATTGCTATGCTATGCTATGCTATGCCATGACTGACAAATAACGCATAACGTAAATCAATGTCATGTCTTAATTAGTACTACTACGACAGTCCTGTCAAGAACTTTTATGTAATAAAAGTCCGATTACTTGATTCTGAAAATGGCACGGAAAAGCCCGCGTTGGAAAAAATTCACGCACTGCTTGGTATTATTTTCATAGCTACGTTTCTCATTTCAGGGTATGAAAATGAAAACGGGTTCGACAACAAAAATTCTTTTGGAGAATGACATTATATTCCCGAAAACATTCTTTAAAATAAATTAATTCAAACTTCTTTCTCATAATTTTGTTTATGCCAATGATCATTACATCAATTTAAATAAATATTTTATATATGTGATTCATTAAATAAATAAATAAACAAAAGCACACGTGCATATCTTTCAATCATCATCTCCTTAATCCAAATTTGTTTTTATTGTTATTTTAGTATAATAAAAATAATATATAATACTATAAAATTGATGATGTGATTAGAATTAACCGAAAATCTTATATAAAAACATCTATAAATAAAAAAAAATTGTCTATATAAAAATAATTGATGTAAAAGTTTTTTGTTCAAAATTACATCACATTAATATTAATTTTCAAACACATTTTTCATTCTGATGAAGTAGAAAGTCGTTAATAGTGAAAAGAGTGGTGTTTGTGCTAATTCGATTAGGGAGGTTGAATGATCCAACAACAATATTTCTCGAGGTTTGAAATCTGTAACAACAACAAATGTTAAACTAGCTGAGGTGCCCCCGTTGAAGGCACTCTGACGCTTAAGTTAGTTTTGATCGAAAAAGGATAATCGAATAGAAGTTTAGGAGTTTATAGTGTATTTGGCATTACTTGGAGTGTGGCTAGCTATGAGATGTTTATAGCCTTCTCCTAGTGTGTAATATATCAAAGGTGCTCTTATTAGGTGTAGAAGGCTCTGTCCTTGCTTGGGTGTTATTGGTTATTTTCGATTCCGGTACTATTCCAGGTGGTATCATCTCCTACTTTGAAAGGTGAATAATACTCTCGTAGGAGCCTCTCTGTCAAAGTTGGTGGCAGGGACTGTACCGATTGGCATGCGCCATTAATGCGGAGGCATGCTACTTGTTAGAACATTAAATGCGGTCAAGATATAAGCCAGCACTGGAGTGAGTTGTTTGGTCGATAATGGTCGAACAAATGGGACGATTGACCAGAGAAATGGTTGAATAGGCCAAGTGACTTGAAGCCTCCAATTGAATGCGGTTGAGAACAATTTGCTGGACTGTGGTTAAGTGGTCCAACCCAACTAGGTCTAGAAGTGACAGTAGGCTGTATATGTTAAATAGGCCTGGGCGGCCTGTTAGGCTATCCCATATCATGAGTTTCCCCCACTTGCGGTCCTGATTGAGCTCATTAACGAGCAGGAGCAGAGAGTAGATAATTGAATGATGGTTACGACGGTTATGATGATTTTGTGGCAGTTGTGTACATTCGATTAGGGTTCTGTCCTCTCGATTAGGATTTTTGAATTCTTGACCAGGATTTTTGATGGTTTTTGCGCATTTAATGTGCGGATTATAGTATAAAATATGAAGCACTAAAGGGCAGCAGTGCAATTATTGTTGTCGCTTGGGTTCCCACGCCCATATGCCTATAAATATGGTGAATGGATACATCCATTTACACTTTTGCTGAAATCATCTTTGGTCGAGTTTTTACCTTCCAAGCTCTCTAAATCCTTCGTGCACTTAGACTTTTCAGGATATTTGCTGTAAGTTTTTCTACCAGTTTGATCTTTCTTGCATTTTTTTCTCTGTGAAGATGTTTAGTACCTTAGATAGTGAAAACACTAGGTCCAAGGGTGTAGCATTCCAAGAAAAAATTGAGGTTGAAAGTGCGTCAACAAGTGTGCATGAGAGTGGTCCTAATAGTTCATTGAGTGATAGCTCGACCTCAAGTAGCTCAAGCATTGAGAGGGTTGCCTCTGGGGGTGAGGCTGGCCCCAACAAAGCACTTGTATCTTGTGGTCAGTTATTCATGCCAGACCACTATACTAAAATAGTCTCCAATATATCCCTAGCAGACCTAGTGCGAATTAGGAAGATGTACCATATCTTTGAGGAATATGAACTTTTAGTGCTTGGGGCTTGAGATAGGATGCATCGACCTTTTAAGGGATGCACAACGATTTTTGGGAAGGGATTGAGATGTGGCCTTAAGTTTCCTTTAGCCCAAGCGATAGTCGAACTCTTAGTAGGCCTAAAGGACTGTATAACTCAGCTACTCCCTAATTGTTTCACTACCCTTTATAGATTTACTGTGTTGATGTATTTTTTTGACCAGCCAACGTCCTTCGCCAACTTTACCAACCTGTTCTATTTACTAATATCCTGAAAGTCGAGCAGCACAAAAGAGTTTGGCTTCTGTTACCTAATAGCGCGCCCACATCGAACGTTCCTAGTAGCCCTTTTATCTTACTATGACTAAGAGTGCAAAAAATAATTTTTTTTATGTTCGGGGATCGGGGGGTTTTAACATTCCAAGGGAGTGGTGGAGAGGGCCTATGAAAATGTTGGGGAACTAGAGACCTAGTTGGTTGAACACCTTTATTAGGAATTTGGTTGAATTTGGACATATTTAGGCCTCAGTTTTGACCAAAGAGAGGTGTCTAATGTTGGTTGGCCTATCGCCAGCTGAGCTCGACGTACCCACGAGCGATTAACTAGGTAGTGATCTTTGTTAACTATGTTAACTTGTGATTTTTCTTCTTTCTACTCAATTTTGATACCTTTTATTTTGTCTCTATTGGTAAATTGAGAAGAGATAATGGCTATAAGTCATGCAAAAGCTCAAGCCAAGGCCTTGAGGAATGAAGAGGGCCGTCGAGCGGCTACTGCTTGATGAGGAGCCCCCGTTGTAGAGAAGGCCACTTTAACCCAATCAACCTTTGCTCCTATGGTGCCCTAAATTAAATAGGCACCTAAGACCCAATCTGCTCGATCGAAAGAGCCTATGTGAAGCAGCTTCGTGGGTAGGGGCAAAAGGCAATTAATAGAGCAGGAAAGCTCAATGCCTAAGAGGATAGCGAGCAATAAAGAAAAATAGAAGGCAGTGATAGGCTATGACTTCTTTGTAA
The DNA here is from genome assembly GCA_014898725.1 of Jacaranda copaia. NCBI lineage: Eukaryota > Viridiplantae > Streptophyta > Magnoliopsida > Lamiales > Bignoniaceae > Jacaranda > Jacaranda copaia. Next base: position 1,151,324 of record JACGDI010004221.1, read on the forward strand.
AATACAGGGATGGAGTGCTGTTCCAACTCCCTCGATTGCCATTGCCTCGCTTTGGTGCTAATCCCAACATGGAGATAATCGACTCAATCTCCATCCTACAAAGAGGAATAACGGGCGCTGACGCCTTTAAATAGATGGTGATTGAGCTGCTCTCTACTGATCAACATAAATTGATGGGCCTTAGTCAGGTCGGGGCTCTTAGGGCTTTAGCATACCACTGCAATCTGGTTAGTAAGAGATTGATGATTTCTTGTCGAATTACTTTTCAATAGTTGCACTGTAGCCTGACACTTATATGTTGCAAGTGGGCTAACTGGGATACAACCTCTTTCAACAATCAGAATTGGCCTTGATAGATCGTGAGGAGCTATAAGAGGGGATGTAGAAACCTTCAAGGTTTAGCTTGAGTCTTCCCAACTTCAGATCAACCAAATGACTAAACAGGTGGCTGAGCTCAAGGAGCAGCTGAACTCTAAAGATCAGCAGCTCATTCAGGTAATCGAGGGGATGAGTTGAATGGACTTAATAATTAAAAAGGCTCACTTGGACCTACATGTGAGCTACTTTTCTGGTTGAGTGGCGAGTTGCACAGAGGCAATTAAGGGTGCGAGGAAAGCCTTCACTTGACATCTCTCTACTACATAATGGGAGGTAATGGAGCAGTTCATCTTGAGCTTAGCCTATTAGGACACGAGCATGGTTATGTCACTTGATGATGCTAACGAGGCATTCCATAAGGCTGTAAATCAGCTTGAGTGCTTAGGTTACACTTTTCAGCCAGATGATAAGAGCAAAATAAGCCATGCACTTAATGATAATCTACAACCTTACCCCAAATTTGAGGATGGCAGAATTGATGGGGTTGGGGAGAAGGACACAACCTATTCCCAAATTCGAGCCCATAACTGAAGCTTAACAAAAAAAGATTGAAGTCGATATGAGGCTGGAGGATTTGGCAAACGAATTTGCATTTGTTGAAGACCTTGTTGTCTAGCTGAGAGAGGAGTAGGTCGATGTGGCGAAGTACGTGTTGTGCTCGACTAATTTTATGAGTGACGTTGCAAGGCCATCTCGACCACCCTAAGTCATTGTGCCACTCGCGTCCAGCTAGAGTTGATCTTGGAGCTTCTTACTTTTGTCTTTTATTTCTTCATATTTTTCTTTTTTATTTTTGTAATAGAATTATAATGAAGTTTTCAATGAATGAAAGATCTTTGTTATATTTTTTTTGTCGAATGAAATGAGTTTCATGCCTCTTGTTAAATGCAACTTTATTGTCGCAATAGTATGAGGAATAGTTGAGAACCTAATTAGTTACCAAGACCATTATAAAGAGAATCTAAGAATGTTGTCGTCAATTTTGCTTAATGTTGACAGATGCATGGTTTCGCTAAAATGTGTTTAGTAGTTTAGTTTTTAATTGTTCAGTCAATTTTCATAGTTGAATGGTCGACTTGTTTATTAGCTACTTGGCTGATTACTTAGTTTGGGCTGAAAAGCTTTGGGTTTGTAGCATGTAACTATTTTGAGTTGATGGCATGGTTTATTTTAGTTTAGCAGTGTAAACCTACTTATTTGTTGATTATGGAGTTGACTTCAATCTTTGGAGGTGGCATGTAATTGCTTATCTATCAACTATAGGATCGACTTTGAAATTGAATGGTAGTGAGGGGCTATTTATTCATCAATTATGTGGTCTACTCAAGCTTAAGTGGCAGTGCGGGGCTACTTACTCATCAACTATAGGGTTGACTTTGAACTTGAGTGGCGGTGTGGGGCTGCTTATTCATCAACTATGAGATCAACTTAGGATGGTATATGCTAGATACAGTTATAACAATACCTGCAAATGGTAGCGGTATTGCTAGAACTTTATTCATATTAGAGAATATAAGGACGATTGCAATACAATTTTAGATGTAGAGCTTTCTCAAGTTGATGGTGTTTCATGGGTGAGGGAGTTCATCCCCATCCCTATTAGCGAGTTTGTAGGTGTTATGCTTTGATACTTTTACAATAGTATAAGGTTCTTTCCATTTCGGGTCAAGCTTGCCAACATTTTTAGATACTTTTTCCTTTTTGAGAATGAGGTCTCCGACCTTATACTGGCGTGGCTTGACCCCTTTGTTATAGTTCTTAGCCATCCTCGACCTATAGCGTTACATTGTGTTATACGCTTCTTGCCTGCATTCATCGATAGTCTCCATGTCAAGCTTTCTTTTTAATGTGTTTCTGAGTGGATGGAAGTGAATAACTCAAGTCATGTGTTAAATGAGCTCGAAGAGGATGACTGCCTCAGACCCATAGACTAAACTATAAGGGCTATGACCTGTGGCTATTTGAGAAGTTGTCATGTATGCCCATAGCACTCTTAGGAGGTCGTCTACCTAGCTTGAACCAGTGTCCTGAATCTTGGCCTTCAAATAATTGAGAATCATTCTATTTGTTGCTTTTATTTGGCCATTTGATTGGGAATTACCCACTAAAGTAAAGTGTTGGGTGATCCCCAAAGTTTCACACCAATTTTTAGTACTTCTACTCTAGATCTGTCCTATTATCCTAAATGAGGACCTTAGGTAGGCCAAAATGATAGATGATGTTCTTCCAAATGAACCTCTTGATGGCTACATCTGTTATCTTTGGAATAGCCTCAGTCTCGACCTATTTGGTAAAGTATTCGACTTCCACGATTATGAATTTCTGCTGACCAAATGACTTTGGCAGTGAGCCCAAAATATCGATCCCCCATTAGTTAAATGGTCAATAAATTTGGACATTCACCAAAGGCATGGTGGGTTAGTTCGGTAGGTTCGAATGGAGTTGGCATGATTTATATTTTCGAGCAAAATTCACTGAGTTCTTTAATAATGTTAGCCAAAAGTATCTGTACCTGATTATTTTGTGGGCAAGGGATCTTCCCCCAAAGTGGTTGCCACATGTACCTGTGTGGATATCCTGTAATACTTCAAGAGTCTAGTTAAGATCCAGGCACCTTAGGAGGGGTCCAGAGATCAACCTCTTATACAACTGGTTGTGTTCATCGAGCGCAAACTTGGTAGCTTGTCCTCGAAGGCGTCGAACCTCATTCTTGTCTTTCGGGACTATGCTATGACTCAGGTAAAGTTTGATTGGGTCTTGCCAAGAAGAAATTATTTCCTTAATGCTTGCCACTAGGTTTTCTTCGAATGGTTCTATTGATTGCCTATCGGTGACCAGAAATGTTATTTTTCTGTCTTTCGTGCCCATTGTTGAGCTTGCAAATTTGGCTATGGCATCCACTTGCTTGTTCTCAAATTAAGATACCTGGATGAGGGTAAACCTTTTGAATGACTATTGCAACTTTCTAACCTTCGCTAGGTACCGGCTTATCGTTGAGTCCTTAGCTTCAATATTTCCATCAATTTGTTTAGCCACTAGCTGTGAGTCCGTAATTGCAACTAGGTGTTCGACTCCTTGATCAAGCGCCATCCTCATTCCAGCAAAGAGGGCTTCATATTATACCTCATTATTCGAGACTGTATAGTTTAACTTTATTGCAAAATCATATTCCGCTACTACGGGGGGATTGAGAGCCACTCCTACTCCCCCTTTAGATGTGGTCGACGATTTATCGAAGTGTAAAGTTCAAACAAGAGGGGCATCACAATTCTTCTCTGGCAGGTTGACTCATTCGGCAATGAAGTCGGCTAAAACTTGTGCTTTGATGGTTGCTCTCAACTAGAAAGAAATGTCAAATTCTCCTAGCTCGATGACCCATTTGATCAGCCTTTTGGATGTGTCGGGCTTCAACAACACTTATTTTAGCGACTAGTTGGTCAACATTATAATGGAATAGGACTAGAAGTACAGATGCAGCTCTCAAGCAGCAGTGACTAGTACCAAGGCAAATTTCTTGATCTCCAAGTAATTATGCTTTGGTCCTTAGAGTGACTTACTGCAATAATAAATTGATCGATGGTTGCCATTTCCAGTTGAGACCAAGACCAAGATGATCGATGCTTTGGAGACTGCCAAGTATATCTAAAATATCTCTTCCAGTTTGGGTTTGGCGAGCATAGGGAGAAAGGATAAGTATTGCTTCAACTCAACTAGTGCCTGATCACATTGTTCAATCCAATGGAAGCCCGACTTCTTGGCATCTTTAAGAATTTTGAAGAAAGGTAAATTTTTGTCTATCAATCTTACAATGAATCTGCCTAAGGTAATAATTCTTCCAACTAGTCTTTGGACTTCTCTGACTGTTCATAGAGGGGTGATATCAAAGATGGCCTGAATGTTCTGTGGATTGGCCTCGATACCTCACTGACTAACCATATAGCCCAGAAATTTACCCCTACAGACTCCAAAGGTACACTTGTTCAGATTTAGCTTCAGACCAAATTCTCTCAAAATTGCAAAAGTATGATTGAGATCGAGCAAGTGGTCTTAGGCCTTTTTCATCTTTACAATCATGTCGTCGACATACACCTTTATCGATTTGCTAATTTCATTTTTTAAACATAAAGTTGACCAACCTTTGGTAAGTTGCTCCTGCATTTTTCAGCCTAAAAGGCATGACCAAAAAGTAATAGATCCCATTGGGAACCACAGAGGAAGTTTTATTCCTATCCTCAGGAGCCATGAAAATTTGATGGTAACCTTGAAACGCATCCATCATGCTCAATAATTCATAGCCAACAGTTGAGTCAACTAATAAATCTATTTGAGATAGGGGGTAAAGATCTCTAGGGCATGCTTTATTTTAGTCTGTAAAATCGTTACACATTTGCCATTATCCCTCATTTTTTAAGACGAGTACAACATTACAAACCCAAGAATGATATTGAATTTCTACAATATAACCTACATCTAGGAGTTTCCTAACCTTCTTCTCGATGATCTGAGTTTTTTAGGCATTGAATGGCCTCGTCTTCTGTCCAATTAGCTTGTATGATGGATCAACATTGAGGAGGTGCATGATCACATTGGGGTCGATTCCCTGGAGGTTGAATGCTTTTCAAGCAAAGATGCCAATGTTTCTTCTCAGGAAATCAACCATAAGGCACGCCAGGTGATGGCCCATGTTTATCCCAATGTGTGTTGTCTTGTCGGGGTTTCCTTACTCCAACTCGATAGTTTTAAATTTCCTAATAGGCTCCACCTAGGTATTCTCTAACTCTCTCTCCTTATTGGCTTGGGATTCTTCGGGTTCCACTACAAAGGGATCCCCCAAGCTCTTCAGCTATGGTCGAGTTTTTTTCTCACTTGACTCGATTGAGATGTTGTAACACCTCAAAGCCTCTTTGAGGTTGCACAATAGTTCCCTAGTGCCCACTAGGGTTGAAAATTTGATCTTCATATGGCAGATTAACATAATGGCATGAAAATCATTCAAGAATGATCGACCAATGATAACATTGTAATCAAATAGAGCATCAACCACTAGATAGTTAACAATCAATGGCCTTCTTTGGGGACGTTGATAGATTGATAGATCCTTTTAGAATGATCTTTGACCCCCCCAAATCCGACCACAGGGGTCCACACAAGTTTGAACTTCAATTGGCCTATGTTCATTCTTTTGAGCATAGAGAGGAAAATAATATTGGCCAAGCTGCCATTATCAACCAGAACCTTCCACACTTTGAAGTTGGTAATCTCAACAGAGACTACCTTAGGACAATCAGCTTTGTGGTCGATATTCTTTTCCTCAAGGTGGGCTAAGTCACTATCAGTGAATGAAATGGGTTTTATGCTCATCGATAGGTGGAATATTATTTCAACGGGTGAGGTTTTAGCTGATTCTAACCTCCTTTGAGTTTGCCTTCTGGCTGACTTTGAATCCCCCCCAGTGAGACCTCTTGTGATCATATCAATCACTCATTAAATGGGCAGGCGATCTTCACAGGTGGGTTTTTTTCCCTTGTCCTCTCTCCTAGGGCTAACCGAGCTTTCTCTACGGGAAGTCTAGTCGGCTTTGCCCCCTTCAACCTACATATCCATTATGACTATGCAGCTACATCATATGCTCAAACTGTATTAAATGCTCATTAGGGTTTGTTGACCTTTCGTATCTGGGTAGTCTGATTGGGACTTTGGCATCAACAACAATGCGCTCGTCATGATCTCCTGGATGAACGAGGAGCCTCTTTCTCAACGAGACCTCTGGGGGTCCTCTAGATTGCATGCTCTCTCAATATTTTTCCTCGAGATCTCATCAAAGTGTCTGTTTAATTGTTGAACTTGGTGAGAAACGTCTTCTCATTCCTTTTAATAAGCTTGGGTGGCATTTTGATCAAAATACAGCCTTGCACGCTCGGCCTTAATATGTTACGGGGGTCGAATGGGCTAAGCTACGAAGTCTGCGGATTCTCCTATTTCCTCGTGGTGGTCACGTCTAGAACGTTCGACCTTATCACGCTACAGGGCTTGTTAGGTCGAACGTGATGATCTACAGAGTCAGGGACTTCCTACCTTAGCTCTGGTCGCCCCCTCTTTCCCTGGGGGTGTCTACAACTAGCTTCACGTCTAATTGGTGGCCACTTGGACTCTTGGCAACCATGGCTATCCCTAGGGGACTTTTCTTTCGGTGAAGGAGATTGCAAGGTGGCACTATTAGCTGGGGCTAGCATGATGGTGTACCTGTTTAATGCGGCAGAGAGTTGGGCAGAAATTTGAGCAGAGATTTGCTCGCTTATTAACTACATCAACTAGGGTATAGTCACTGTTACAACTTACTCTTGGGGGGTGCTAGGGCCTAGAGCACGTGAACTTTGCTGGGGCGAAGGGGGAGTTGGAAATGCGGACCTTTTGTTTTCCTCCCTTTTAGATGCGGTTGTGCGTATGTTCATCATTTTTCATTGCAATCTCAAAAGTTCTCACAGACGGCACCAAAATGATATGGTAGAAAGTCATTTATAGTAAAAAGAATGATGGTTGGGCTAATTCGATTAGGAAGATGAATGATTCAACAATGATATTTCTCGAGGTCTGAGATCTACAACAATAGCAAATGTTAAACTAGCTGATGTGCCCCCGGTTAAGGCATTCCGACGCTCAAGTTAGTTCTGGTTGAAAAAAGGTAATCGAACAGAAGTTTAGGAGCTTGTAGCATTTTTGGCATTACATAGAGTGTGATTGACTATGAGGTATTTATAACTTTTTCCTAGTGTGTAATATGTCAAATGTGCCTTTATTAGGTGTAGAAGGCTCTTGTCTTTGCTTGGAAGTTATTGATAATTTTCGATCCCAATATTATTCCAGGTGGCATCATCTCCTACTTTCAAAGGTGAACATTACTCTAAGAAGGTGCCTCCCTACCAAAGTTGGTGCAAGTTTGGTAATAGAGTTGGTGGCAGAGACTGTACCGGCTGACACGCGCCTTTAATGCGAAGTCATGCTATTTGTCAGAATATTAAATGCGATCAGGATATGAGTCAGTGGCAGAGTGAGTCGTTTGGTCGATAATGGTTGAACAGACGGGGCGGTCGACCAGAGAGATAGTTGAATAGGCCAAGTAACTTGAAGACTTCAGTTGAATGCGGTTGAAAATAGTCTATTCGACTAGACGATTGTGGTCAAGTGGCCCAACACACCTGGGTCCAAAAATGAAGTTGGGCTATACATATTAAATGGGCCTGATCTGTTAGATTATCCCATATCACATTTCCATATATTACCCAACCAAACATCCATAAACACTTTTTGGAAAGGAAAAATTTATCCCAAACCAAACATTTTGTTAGTGTTTTAATTTCTTCACGCAGACAACAAAAGACAATTGAGAAAATCGAGAAAATACTCATTGAAATGATCAATAAACGTAATGAAAAGTGTACTATTTATTATTATTATTATTATTATTATAAAAGCCGTAATGAATATATATTTCATTGTACGATATGTCAAATGTTACACCATTTACGAAGTAACAGTGAATCAATAATTATTATTAGTTACTAATTTATAGATATCAACTATATTATAGAAGAAATGCTCCCATGTTAGATATCAAAAAGAACATACAGATCCCTAATTAAAGTCATTGTACGCATCACTCAATTAAGCAAATACAAATGCTCCAAATTTTGTTATAGAAATAGGACCCAAAAGTTGATCATCCATATTTTGCATTGAATTTGCGCACCTCACACACACACACACTAGTCCAACCAAGCTGTTTATGTTTGCACGAAATAAATATGCCATCCATACGTATGAATTTGAATGCTTGATTTACGAAAGGGATACACATGCAAGCAGTATCAATACGCATATCTATCTATGCATAATATTTATCTCTATTTATTTCTATGCATGTGTTTATTGTGTTATTTGTATTAAAATTAATTTTATTCCAAATTGGAGGCCCATAAGTCTGTAAGAAATTGTATGCGAATATTTGTAGGGCTAGTCCACCTAAAATGTCCATAAATGGTGTAAAGACGCAAGCATGTACCAATAAAGCTAACTATCTATGCCACATCGATCTTAATTTTCGAGAGATCATTTGATTTGAAGAGAAGGTCATTGAAAATCTGGGAGTATATATAAAAAGAAAAACTCCAACACAAACAAAGAGTGACCTTGCGTTGCATGTATGACTCAATTTGTTGTATCATTGATTATAACTTTTAATGCGATGTAATTAATGCAATGTAATTTGTTGAAACAGACATATCAACACATTCAATCTACCCATCAACTTTATTTAATTTTGTAATTCTTTGCTATTAAGTTCTTGTGGCGCCTTGTGCAATTTGATTTTACATTTATTGCTTTCCAATAAGTTATTCTTGCATTTTATTAAGTGACTTCTAAAAAAACTCGCTCGAAAACTTTTACATATTTTTGAAAATACTCAAAGTTCAATTCAGCATTAGTTGAAATTCTTATGAGTCAATTAAACAAAGAACCTCAGAGGTATTTGTTTCTTGCACTTCACTCAATCATTTGAAGAAGTTTAGCTTCAAAAACAATCAATTTACAAAATTTATACTATTTACTATTGTGTATGTACACTCATAAGCTGACAAACCTCGGCATCCATGAATTCTAATTTTTAATTTGAGAGAAAACAATTTGGGTGGCACACTGCATTGCTTTAAAAAAAAAATAAAATTGGAGTTTTCTTTGAAATCTTTTGTGCTTTTCTAAAATCTATTATTTTTGGTTTTTCATTAAAAAAAATCAAAAGAGTCCAAAATATATAAAGAATAATATCTTCAAGAACATCCTTGGTGCTCTAAATTAGGAAGGCAATTAGTATTTGTAGGAAAAGACGGAAGACCATTTGAAAAATTGAAGAGGAGGCACGAAAAATTAATTAGATATGAATTTACAACTATGTGATTCATTGAATATTAAATATTTTAATTAATTTGAATTTATTTAAACTAATCATTCTATCAATTAGTCTCTATTAATTGAAAACTACTGAATCTCCATAGTCAGTGTCTAGCACAAGCCTATGGAACCCAACTAATTAGATGAATTAATCTTAGGTGAATCATTATCACTTACCATTACTATGCAAATACGGTCATTACCTTTCCTATCTCCCAAACGAGATTTAGGACAAGATATTTGCTGGTTTCCTAATAGCCTTGATAACTATGTACATATTCTTGATGTTCAATTCTTAATTATGACCTCAACTTTAGAAAATTCCTTTTCTAAATTGCTATATAACCTTGTGCGAGGATTTCTTGGATTTGATTATTTTAGAATACATCGGAGATTAACTTGTTCTTCATAAAGGGGCAAAATGGATCTCATCTTGGAACTCACCAACCTCCATACTTAAATAGCTTATGCTTAACCTAAGCTCTAGATGACCTACTACGTGGTTGGAGCAAAATCAAAGAACAAGGATCTAAATATAATGTTACTATGGAACCTTAAGTCAAAGGACTAATTATATGCATTGTCCTAAGTTGGAGAATTTTCCACTATCGATGTGCCACTTTAGCTACTTTGTAGATTCTCTATATGAATTTCAGTGAACTTGTTCTTTAATAAGCACCCACTAATATGCATCCATGTCTAACATAGATTATCCATAAAATGAGGGCAATATCCAACTCCTTAAAATATACATTTTTAGTGAAATCTATTCAAAACTTAAATGTCTTGTCTCATAAGTTTTACGACTTGGAATATTTAAAATTATGATCACAAAGACTTGTTTCATGATCATCATCATATGGATAACCAAATCCCATAGTATAGTAAGATTTAAGGGCCTCAACTAAGTGCATGTGAAGAAAACCATAAATGCACGAGATAAAGATGACAATTTTTTTAAATATTGTTCAATCAAGATTGTTACAAAGAGTAGTTATACATGCCAATCTAATTGGCTTACGAGCCATCATTCCAAAATAAGACGTAATTATAGTACGTATAACATATATATACACAAAGCTTAGATACAACTAATACAATAATGATTACGTCTATGTATTTTATGTTTCATGTGTGTGGTTTACCATCCGTGGATGCACTGCTGAATTGGACGGTTGATTTTGGCATCGAGTTCCTTCAACTTCTGTGCTATTCTCTCCTGTTGCTTGATATGTTTCTCTGCATTAATTATAATGAGCGATTTTAATATTCTACGTGTATGCATGTTTTTACTTTAAACTAAATCATAGTAGCATTACTACATAGAAATTTCAATTTTGCACAAGAAGACTCGTAGATAGAAAGTTCATTCACCATCCGTATTCACACACACATACACATACACATACACATACACATATGCTTTTTCTTCAAACCCACAGGGCATACCTGACATTCAAAAAACTCAAAGGTTGTGTTAGATCAAAACAAGATGAATTCATGTTATGATTTTGTTGTTCCCATGGAGCCGTGTGAGCCACCTCTTTTGCCTTCTCTTTAATCTGTGTAATCAGTTTGAAACTTTGGTGTGAATACTACAAGTACATCCTAAACCACTTGAAACGGCAAATATGTTGATTGTCAACTAATATTGCAAGTTACTAAATGCAAATTAAAGTTATAAATAGCATCTATAAAAGAATAAATATTAGGCCTAACTTACCTAAAACTAACTCAAGAGGTCAGAATTGTTCAAAAGTATATAAAGAAACAATTACACATACACTTAACCAATTTGAAAATCTTACACACCCCACATATGCCTGAGAATGGGCATTTGAAACGCCGGATAACATGAATGGATGTCCCAATAATACAAGATAGTTCAAAACTAGAAATGAGTGGCTCAATAAATCTTGAGCCTAACTTATTCCAAAAGTTAACTCAAAAAATAAAGAATATTCAAAGCCATATAAAAAAACTACTACATATACACTTAACTAATTTGAGAATCTAACAGCATCAGATATAGATACATAGCTAGGTCTAAAATTGAAAGTAAGAAGTTACCTTTCTTGCAAGCAAGTTGTTTTGCTCTTGCAATGCCTTATCCTGCGACAAAAACGTGGGGTTTGATAATTAATTAATCCCGGCAAAGTGATGTGATAGCTCTTGATTTCCCCAATATGCTTACTCGTAGTGTTTTAGAGAACATTCAAACTAGAAGAGAGAAAGAAACATTAATCTCATATATCCAACACACAAAAAGGATTACAAATTCTTACCTTTTTGTGTAAGTTTGAAATGGATTCATTCATGAGTTGGTTCTGTAGGGAAGAAAAAATCCAAATCTCACGAACTTAGTTACTTGAAAAGAATATTATGATTGCTAGAAATTCAACTAACCATTACTAACATGTACCTCGCGAGATCTAAGTTTCTTAAGAGAAGCATCAAGTTGATGTTCCAAGTTGCACAATTCCTTCAAACTCAAGAAATCCAGATCTTCTCCCATGTAATGCCTGTTAAGTTCAAGAAAATTAAAAGATACATACATACATACATATATATATATATATAATAACTTTCATTGGGGTGAGAGAAAACAAAAAAGGGAAAATTTTAGACCTTTGATTTCTTTCCAGAACCTCCATTCTAGCCTTAAGCTTTGCATGCTCTAAGTTCAAACTTCCCTGTCCAAAAAGTTTCTTTTATTCAGAACTCTATTTTATATATATATATATATATATATATGTTTTATTTTCGCAAAATAAAGAAAAAAGAATAGCATGTTCTTAAGAGTGTGTTAGGATGCATGAAATTGGCAAGTTGAAACTAGAATGCAGGGGGTCCAACTCCAATTGAAAGTCTATGTAGGCCCAATTCCATTTTAGTTCCTTTATTCAACTTATTATGTATAATGCTAAATCCAAGAATTCATTTAATACTGTGTTGGAAACCTAGACGCATCTATAAATGAGTTTTATTAACTTATAACCTAGACTCATCTTGTATTATTAATAACCACATTCTAAATTACTCTGGTTAAAATTACTATTATTTAAGAAATTAAATATAAATATCTTTTAAGTTATATTTTTATATCACCTTATCTTCTATTTTTTAAGGTTTCAATATTAGGGTAGTTAACACTATGATCATATGAACAACTAATCCACCACTTATGTTCAAAAGCCTAACCTGAGGTTGTATTTAGATTGATGGATTTGGAATTATGGCTATAAGTCAAATCTATTAAGTTTATTTTGGTACTTTGATACTACAATGAGTTGCAAATCCTTCAACTCTTATTTTGAACTATTTTTTGAGTTATTAGGGTTGATTTCAGATCCATATAATGTGAGGTTATTTGAATTCATCCTAAATGTTTCCTTCAAATCAATATCCTTACAATCCAAGTACAACTTGGACTTTTTAAGCCAACACATGATGTTTGCAAGTGAAGAGGAGATGAGACAATGTGGTAGGTCTTAGTAAAATAACATGAACATGAACTTAGCTTAGTGTAGGATCAAAAGTGTCTTTAAATATTTAAGATATTATATTATTTTATTAGAATGAACTAGAGAGACCGAATTGTGATCACAAACTTGAAAGATATTAGTTTAATTTCTAACAAAGGACAAAATAATTATTTTACAAAAAATAATATAGCTTTGCAGCAAACATTAATCTCAAACAGGTACATATATTTCAAAAAATTGATGAGATATACCTGTAATTAGCCGCGTAAACCTTAGGAGAAGTTTATTTAATTACTCCTAAAATGTATTACTAAACCAAAATCCAACCTGGGGGAACATTTGGACAACTCATCCTTCCATTCGTTATTATCCAAAACCCTACACGGCTATTCAAGAACGGGTCCACAAATACTTCCAAAGAAGCAATTTTTCCAAAAACTCAATACAGCTCAAATGAGATTCCACATTGAATCAGTTTTTTGGTTCAACTGTTTCATTTTAATCATGAATTGAATGAAGGATGTAACAGCTTTCCCCTTATTTAAGTACACAGTTGGAATGAAATTAAAAAAGAAAAGAAAAAAATTTATTTATTATGATTATTTTTGTATAAATAACACTACTGAACATAAATAAACATTTAAATATAAAAATATATGCACAATAACTAATGATCCAATTATTATTTTATGTAATATAAACACATACATATACATGTCATATGTAACTGTGAATATATAAAATAATGCCATCATATGCACACATATTTGTTTAAAATATAAATAAACATATTTATAATATAATTTCTATTATATGTACATATTGTGTATATCATATATTTACATATATGAAATATATATAGAAATGTAATATAAATACATTTATACATTGCTTGATAAATATAAATATACTTCTATACATATTTATTATACGCAAATATATTTAAAACTTATATATGAATATATTTACATGAATAAATTATTTAAATATCTTTATATATGCATATTAAAAAAAATATACACAGTGAATAAATAGTTTGAATATTTTTATATATGCATATTAAAAATAATATACACAGACGCTTCACATAATGTGTGTCCATATGTATACATTTAAGTAGCTACATTTAGTGGATACGTAAATCAAATAATTTGAGAGAGATTTTAGGAATAAGGAGGAAGTTTCGTTTCAAATTTCTAAATTACTCTGACTTAAATGGGAATAAATGTTCATTGTAATTGAATAATATTCTTACACTCTTTAATCCTACTTATTACAGTTTTATTGAATAAGTAGCTATTAAAGTCTTCTCAAATAAAAGTATGACTAGTTATTGGTCCCTACATTGCATTGGGCAATAAATTTAATTTAAGATTATATTTTATTTAATTTTAATTATAATTGAGATACTAATATTTTTATAAATATTACAAAAACATAATACTTAAAAATTAATAAGAATTTTATTAAATATAACATAATTGATGATAAAATGAAACATAATAATCTTTTATATGAATATGTTTTATATTATCAAATCAAATCAAATCACATCCATTAATTCATTTCAATGCAGAAATTCATGACTAAACTTATAAATCTAATAAATTATTTATAAAATATACAGAGTATAAATAAAGAAAATCACTTTTAACATTGACTTGGTTTTAAAAAATTAAAGGATTCAATATTGAAAAATGGACTTGAGTGGTAGAAGATAAAATATCTAAACTTACCATAAATTGGGACTTCAAATATCCTTTTTATAAATTATTTTGGTTGATTAACACAAAAATGAAAATATTAAAAAAAATAAATGAGCATTATACATACATGCATCTTCAAGTAAGAATAAATTTTAATGTACCAGGAGAATGATCGTATAGAGGTGGATAAAAAGAGCATAAATACTTATATATATATATTTAAATAGTAAATTGTATGTTTAGATTATTTAGTACATATATTTTAGGAATTTTGAGCTTAAATTTAGAATTTTCTCAGTTGTGATTTGACTTAATTAACATGTTAAATTATGGATACAACATAATTCACCAAATAACATAATATAATACTTTACATTAAATTATTATAAATTCTATATTACTTTGCTTATTCATATATGAAAATGATATACATACAATATATATATATATACATATGGTGAAGGATATATAAATTAAATTACATCGACAAATACACCTATACATATTAAACGACAATATATATACGTGCATATTTTCATCCACAATTATATTAAAAATATAATTATTAGACAATATAATGAGTTACAAAAAATGTATATTGATAAAGAGAATTACAAAAGTTACTATAAAAGTTACATATATGTTAGTATATATGTATATATTGGATATTTACTAAAATTAAATATGTAGTTATAAAAATTAATTAATATAGTTTCTTCTATTAATATTAAAATAAATGTTTATCAGATATCGAATATGAATGTTGACATGGTAATAACGGATAAAATTAATTTATCTACATCACTGTTATGCATACCAAAGAATACTTAAATTAGTACTCAAATGCTTTCTAAATTATCCCAAGTCATAAATATAAATTAGAAAAATAATGTAAACATTATAAATACATAATTTTCAAGAACAATAAATTTTTACTCACAAAGAGAATGATTTTATAGATGTGATAAGAAAAAGATATATTTTTTAAAAAAATAAATTGTATGTTTAAATTATTTTTTAATATAAAGTACTTTAGGAAATTTCAGCTCATGCAAGATATATCAATTAAATTGATTGACAAATGAATTTATATATATGTCTGGTTATACATACATACATATACGTATGTATGCTATATATGTTTTTATCATTAATTATTCAAAAAATCAAATTTGAGAATGTAAATAATAAATATTCGAAGAAGAGAAATAACTTTTATGGGTCATCTAAATAATTATTTCATAATTATTATTAAGTTGCATGAAAAATTACTTTTTAAATTTCATAATTATGTAAATTAATGAAATATTCTTAGAATATCAAACTAAGAAACTAATAAAAAAAAAATAAGTCATGGGTTAAAGAAAAATCGTAATATGAAAAAAGTAAAAAAAATCGACCAAAAGCAAAAAATAAATATAATTAATTTACTACAAAATTGAGACTTTGAATTCCTTTCGTAAATTAACCTGGCTCACAAACATAAAAATTTATTAATATTAGTAAATCATATAAAAAATTGCAAAATCATGCAAAAACAAAACGAGAGAGAGAGAGAGAGAGAGAGAGATTTTAACTCACTAAGAAAATGATCTTATAGAGGTGAAGACAAAAGAGAAAAAAAATATTTTTGTACCTTTAAATATTAGTGTATTGCTTGTTTTGGCTATTTTTAGTATGTATTACTTGTAGGGATTATGAGCTTAGATTTAGAAACTTAACTTAATTAAAATATCATTTTATGGTATAAAATATAATTTAGAGAATATTAAATTAAGGTAAAATTTTTTGAACTAAATATAGAGGCAATAACTGCTGATTAAAGGCAATAACGGGCCTTTTTTTTTTTTAACTAAATATAGAGAGTCAATAACGGCTGATTAAAAAATATAATTTTTTGAATTAAATTATGGTATATTTATTATTCTTAGATATTAAAGGCAATAACAACTGATTACAAGTAAGATTTTAAAATTTTAAAGGCACGGCTAATTAAAGGCATGGAGTTAAAGGCAATACTAAACATAAAAAGTTATATTAATAAATTTTAAAAAAATCAATTGAAAATAAATTTTATTAAATAAAAATTGTATATTTGGTGTAAATATACCAATATTCATTATGTGCTTAAACTAAATATTAATAGATTAACATAATATTTTTTCTTAAATTGAATATTAATAGATAATAATATATTATTATTATTATTATTTTGATTATGGGTGTTGTTATTTGCACTCCAAAATTTGTTGTTGGCACTCCATTTGATTTTAGTCTATAGGAATTGACCATTATATCCCTTTATTTTCAAGATATTATTTAATTTAAATTGTTAGACAATTATGCTCTTAGCGTACTATTCTTTATCCTATTAAATATAATCTTGATTCATTCCTAGTCTTGATTTATTCCATGTCAACCCTCATAGAGTACATAAAAATGAACAGATTATCTCATCTCTAAATTCAATTATTTCACTAAAGACATGGCTATAGACTTCAATAGGAAAATGATAGCCTCACCACAAAATAGTATATTTTTACACCCAAAATGTAGTTTTTGTATTACTTTATAAAGATTGCTATATAAAGTTATTTCAATTATAAAAGTGAAATAAATAAAGAAAAGAGCATTGCATCTTGTTATTTAGACTTAACAGAAAATTACTCATATTGCAGGTACTAAAAAAAAATACTGATAATGCTTAATAGGCCTCATTTTATCCATTCAATAAAATGTCGATAATTTTGCCTACCGCTTAATTACCCACTACTTTTTGACCTAACCTATAGGTAACCCATAAACAATCATATATATATATATATATATATATATATTTATATAAAACTTTTCTCTAATTCTCACAAATAATTTATAGGATACAACATATTTTTCTACTATGACAACAATATTTAAGTGGTATTTAAAGTTTTAGTTCAGAAAAATTTTGACATATAACGGAATTTAAATTTGTATTTTGAAATGTAATATAACTTAAAATCAATATATGTTTAAACATTTAAGTTGTGCTTTTCAAACTAAAATACTCGATATACTTTAAGTACGTGTTCAATATATAAGATTCAAAATTTGCAACCTTTTTTATTAGTTTTATTTAAATAATATTGGAATAATATTATGTAATTAAAAAATACATATTAATGTACCTTCAAGTATTAAAATAAAATAAAAATACCAATACTTGTGGGTTACCCATCATCCATAGTCATAGATAATGGGTCTACTATCTCGCATCAAATAAAAAATGAATAATTTTACTTATGAGTAAATTTATCTAACCTATCATTACCCATTCTTGGTTACCCACGAGTACTCATTTGCCAAGTCTATTGTTATTTCATATTAAATTGGGCAAGTTGAAGTGACATGTTTTCATGAGTAACAAAGTTGAATGTGATAATTATTATATTAAACGGTATATTTGTCTTACAAATTAATATAAATGCATTTGAAAAATAAGTCGATATTTTAATCAATAATCTAACACAAAAATTTAAAATGAAATTCAAATAACAATACCCTATTATTATTGTTGTTGTTGTTAGAGAGAGAGAGAGAGAGAGAATTATAAAATTAAATTCCAAGTAGTAATTAGTACATTGCATGAAAATATTAGAATTAACTATTAAACACTATAATGAAGATGTTACAAAAATTATATATAAATATTGGGAGTTACAAAAATTAATATAAAAGGTTATATATATTATATGGAAATATATTGACATGAAGAGAAGAGAATTATGGAAATATGTGACATACAATAAGAAGTTATATATATTATATATGAAAATATTTGACATAACAAAAATAAACAAAACTAACTTATCCACATCATTGCCACATATTAAAAATACTTAAAATAATTTAAATATTGTTTTACTTTATATATATTAGATTAGGCCTATCCTAGAATCTTTATTTTCAGATACCGAAACTATATAAAATGTGATGATTCTTTTGGGCCAAAAAAAAAAAATCCTAGTGCCTAACTAATAGAATCTCTCCCTGAAAAGAAGGCATCAGTAAAAAATTTGGGGGGCCTATTTCACAATCATACAAAGCCTATGTAAAAATAAAAATATTTTGTTACATGCATACTTTTAATAACGCATTATGTAAGTCCATAACTATATATGTTAATGATGGATGATTATTAACATTGAAATATATTCGTAATTTCACATACTATAATACATTTCACAATCTATAAGTACGTTGGATACCGTACTTAATGCGGTAGTTATTTGTTGTTCTACTACGTCTGATAGGATCCCGAGTCTCAACCACTAAAGGCTCTTCGAAAACATTATTGGTACTTGTAGATGGCAAATATTGAACGTGGACCACTTTGAGTAATATTTTGGATTTAATGGTGTCGTATAAATAAAGAATTACTAATTATTAAAAAATAAAAAATTTAGACTAAAGGATAGTACCTTATGCCATATCTATATTATTATAAAACGAAAGCTTATGATATCAAATATTCAGTATATCATATTTTTACTTTTACTTATTGATGGAAGTGAAAGTTGTATTTTGCTAAATTGGACTAGTGTTTAAGGGTAATTCGACCAAGCTGGTCGAGTGATCCAACTCCAGAAGAACTTAAGTTGAGATCTGCAATCACAAGCAAATGTCAGGCTAGCCGAGGGTAGTACTCTAATGCTCAAGTTAGTTTTGGGTCGACTAGAATAACTGAGTAGCAGAGTGAGGGCTTTAGTAAGAAATTGCATACCTTAAGAGTGGCTAGCAACGTGGTATTTATAGCCTTCTCCATGTGGATGATATGTTCAAGATGTCCACATCATGTGTAGAGGGCTCTTGTCCTTGTATGAGGAGCTTTAAGTCATCTTCCATCCTTATACTATTTCAAGTAGTCTTGCCTTTGGCTTTAAGAGACAAAATAGTATACTGATGACGCATCTCTTATAGGAGTGATGACAAGGCGGTATTGGGGCGGCATGTGCCATTAATGTAAATGTATGCTGTCTATTAGGGCATTTAATGCCGTAGAAGTACGATTTGGTCTTAAAACAACCTCCCTGGTCAATATTAGGGGTTGACCATAAAACTAGCTTTTGGGCTTGGGCAGCTGCTAGGGGCTACAGTGCTCAAGCACTCTCGTTGGGAACAATCAATCCCACATGCTTGACCCACAATCTAGTTAAGAGGTGCCGTCTTATTTATTACTAAGGCAACAAGGCGAACAGCTAGTTGAATAGGGTCGACAACCTAACTAGACCTTATAGGCGAGATGGGCCTAGAAGTGCACTCTTAGGTCGATAGTTATTGGGCTGGGCCATCCCATATCATGAGTCCCTCCCACTCCCAATTTCTAATCGAGCTTGTATATGAGAAGGAGCGGGGAGTAGTTATATTCAGCGTTGCCAAAAGCGCACATAACGCTATAGCGACGCAACGTAAAGCGCACCCTCTACGCTTCGCATCGCACGTGCGCTATCATGCTGTAGTGTAGCGCAGTGAAGCATGTGTGACTTCATAATCTGCTATAAAAAAAAAAAGGGAAGAGTGAAACACGATTTGAAGAAGCGGTAAAGAAGGAAAAAAAGGAGATAAAGCTTGCCCAAAGTTTTCACAACCCAGAAACCTTCTTCTGCCTTCCCGCGACTGAAAACTTTCTGCCCTCTCCCATGTGAACAAAATCTGCCTCTCTCAGCTCCCACCAGCAGCAGCAACATCACGAGCTCTTCTCCAATGGCTTCTCCGGCGTTCTCACTAGGTAATTTCTAATCTTTTCACTTTTTTTTTTCTCTTTCATTTTCCTTCTCACTTCTGGCTTCTCCAGATTGTTTGGTTAGTTTTTTTTCTTTCTTAAGTTCTTATATTCTTTTATTCTCTAGTTTTGAAGTTAAAATATGCAAAAATCTATTCCTAGTTGTTGGGAATTCTTGAAAATGTATGTTAGGGACTTAGGGCTTAGGCTAAAATGATTTTTTTTTCTCCTATCATTTGAGTTTACTTATGGGGTTATTATTTTTTATTATTATTTCATTTCATTAATATTATTTGTTAATTAGTGTGTTTAAATGTTGAATTTTAATTATTTTGTTCAAATATTGAATTTAGTTTATTTTTTGTTTTCTAGTAACAAAAAATGAAGAATTCTGAGGCTTTAGATAAGAGTAGAAAGGATCCCGGGTGGAATCATGGCGTATTGATGAATCCAAATAAAATCAGTGATGGGATTAAATGCAATTACTGCTCCAAAATCACAAAAAGAGAGATTTCTTGACTTAAAAAATATCTTATTGTGGGATTCAAAAATGCAACAGCTTTTAAACAAGTTTATGAGTTTGTGAAGATTGAATTGAGAGAGTTTATGGAAGCAAAGGAACAAGCAAAAGCAGCCATGGATTCAATTCCTTACTTTGATAATATTGATGATGTAGGACATGGAGAAGAACGTGAACAATTACGAGGAAAGAGACATATATCTACCTTAGAATCCTCAATTCAATTAATAGCCCAACAACAAAAAAAATCCAAACATATGGGACTAATCAATTGGTATTTCAAGAAAGATGCTGAAGCAATAAAAATGAAGCATCAGGGTGAGGCAAAAGCACAATATGTCAATACACAAAAGAGATTGCGGGATGATGCGGTTCAAAAATTTGCAAAGTGGATATATGATGCCGGGATACCATTCAATGTGATTAAATACGATAGTTTTAGGCCTATGATTGAAGCAATTGGACAATATAGTGCTGGCATGAAACCTCCAACATACCATGAGATGAGAGTGACAAGTCTAAAAAAAAAGGTGGAACACACTAAAGCACTTTTGAAAAGGCATGAAGAAAATAAGGAAAGATCTGGTTGTAGTCTCATGGTGAATGAGTGGAGAGATAGAAAAGAAAGATCACTCATTAATTTTTTGGTGAATACTCCTAGAGGAAGCATGTTCTTAGAGTCAATTAATGCATCGAGCTACTCCCATACGGTTGAAAAAATATTTGAGATGTTTGACAAATTTGTACAACATGTTAGAGAGAAAAATGTTGTTCAAGTTGTCACCGATAGTGCAAGTTCGAATGTTGCAGCTAGGAAGATATTGATGGAGAAATATCAACACTTGTATTAGTCCCCATGTGCGGCACATTGTTTGAATTTAATGTTTGAAGATATTTTCAAAATGCCAGAATTGAAGAGGATACTTAAACAGGCAATAAGTGTCAACGACTATATCTATAATAGAACTCAAGTCTTAAACATGATGAGAGAGTTCACCGGTCAAAAAGACATGATTCGGCCAGCAAAAACTCACTTTGCCACTGCTTTTTTGACTTTGAGGAGCTTCCATAAACACAAGTTGAGTTTGAAAAAGATGTTCACTTCTAAAGAGTGGAACAAAAGTAAGTTTGCAAAGGAGCAAGGAGGTAAACAAGTGCAAAAAATCATATTAATGCCTTCTTTTTAGAATACTATTGTTTATTGCATGAAGTTTGGTGGGCCCTTAATTGAGGTTCTTCGGTTGGTATATGGTGAGAAGAAGCATCCCATGGGCTATATTTATGAGGCGATGGATAAATATAAGAAGAAAATTACAATTATTTTTGAGAAGAATGAGATAAGATACAAAATATTTTTTGATATTATTGACAAAAGGTAAAATTGTTAGCTCCATCAGCCCTTGCATGCAGTCGGCCATTTTTCGAACCCCAAAATTTTCTATAGCAATCCAAATATAGAACAAGATGTAGAAGTTGTGTCTGGTTTATATGATTGAATAGAATGGTTGGTGCCAAAAATTTCAGTACAAGACGAAATTAACAAAGAGCTAACAATATATAAGAGAGCTGAAGGAAATTTTTGATCTGCGATAGCAAAAAGGCAAAGAATACTACTAGCACCAAGTAAACAATTATTTTACATAAATATGTTATTATGTTAATGGCTTAAACTTTATAATGTCTATAACTTATTATTACATAAAAAATATTAGCTTTTTTTTAATTTCTTGTTTATTGTTAATTGATAGCTAAATGGTGGTCTTTCTTTGAAGCCTCAACACCAAATCTGCAGAAGTTAGCCATAAAAATTTTAAGCCTTACTTGTAGCTCTTCCAGTTGTGAAAGAAATTGGAGTGTTTTTGAGCGTGTAAGTAATTTTTAACTAAGTTATGGCTTTATGCATTTTCAAATTATTTATGTTGTGCTGTACTACTACTAATTATTAATTATATTAACTTATTATTCTATAGCTTCATTCAAAAAGAAAAAATCGGTTAGAGTAACAACGCTTAAATGACTTGGTGTTTATCAAGTATAATAGAGTTTTGTTGTGAAGATTTGACAATCATGATCACATTGATCCCATTATTTTGAAGAGTCATGCAACAGATGAAAGCAATGATTGGTTAGTGGGGAGAATGCAAGAGGAAGATGAGGATGAACTTGTTTTTGATGATGAAAATTTGACTTGGCATGATGTTGCTGATGCTATGGGAGTTAATGAAAATACATATAGGTTTAGATCTCGAAGTTCTCGCTCTACAGTTCCAAGTTCATCAAGAGAAAATAGAGGCGGGTCATTGACTTCCAAAGCAATACCAAAAAAGAAAACATCAAGTTCATTTACGTCCAAGGTGCCACAAAATGAAGAGGAGGAATTTGACATCGATTTAAGTGATATGGAGGAGGAAGAAGAGAGGGATAATGAGGGTTATATATCTCCCATTGGTGATGAGGATGATGATTTGAATAATGATGAATAAAGTTGGGAAAATTTGGAGTTTAAAACTTTGGAAGAATTAGAAACTTTAGTTGTTTATTTTTTAATTTGGTTGCTTATTGTGCATTTGTGCTTGATTTTGTATGAACTTGTTTGATATATATTTACTTGTTGCACAAATTTAGGAATTATCATTATTCTTATGATAATTTGATTGTTTATGCTTTACAACATGTGAAATATGTTAGTATTTTAGGTGCATAGTAGAACTATATACATATATATATATATGTGGTGCAGTTTATTTCAATAAAACAAACTATGTGCTATAGCTCCAGGGAATCTTTGCACGTTGCTACGCTTTGCGCTCCTGACAACTATGGTTACATTGTTGAATAGTAGTTTTGGAAAATCGACCAAGGTTTTAGGCATTCGACCAGGGTTTTAGTACATTTAATGTACCTATTACATTTTTAGGGTTCCTGCACCCTGGTTTCTATAAATAGGCGTGGTTAAAATGCTCATTCTTCAATTTTGCTACTTTGCATTTGGTCGAGTAACACATTTATAGCACTTTCCACCTCTTGTTAAATGCCTTAGAGTTCATTGAAGCTTTGTAAGTTTTCCTTTATGCTTTTTCAAACTTAGCATTTCCTTAAGCATATCAACTACTTCCAATAGCAAAGCTACTAGATTAGGTAGGGCACCACTCTAGGGGGAGGGTGGTAGTAAAAGTGGGCCAGGCAGTTTGTCGAGCAATAGCTCAACCTCTAACAGCTCGAGCGATGAGCGCGCTGTTTCTAGAAAAGACGTTGGCCTAAGCGAGGTGCCAATGTTGCATGGTTGACTTTTCACTCCTGATCACTATAGTGAAATCACATCAAAGATTACTTCGGTTGACCTTGCACACATCAAGGAACTTTATCATGTTCCTGTTAAGTATGAGATGATAGTTCCAAGTCCATGGGATAGGATGCATAAGTCTTTAGGTGTGGACTTAGGTTCCCCCTTACACCAACCATAGTCGACTTACTGAGAGGTCTAGAGGTCTGCATAACCCAGTTATTACCAAACTGCTTCTCCACCATATATAGTTTTGCAGTCTTTATGCACTTATTCAACTAGCTAGTTTTTTTTGCCAACTTCTTCAACCTGTTTCACCTTCCTATGTTTTAGAATTCGGGTATCACCAATGAGTTGGGATTCTACTATATCACAATTAGGCCTCATTGAAAATTTTTAGTTATACCATCTTCTTCCTATAGCTAAGAGTGAAAAAAATATTTTCTGTATGTTTGGGGGCTTGGGGGGTTTGACATCCCAAAAGGGTGGTGGGTGGGTCACATTGAGATGCCTGGTAATATGACCACCAGTTGGCCCAACACCTTTATCTAGGATCTTGTCGAGTTTAGCTAGATGAAGGCCTCCGTCTTTACTGAGGAGAGAAGTTTGGTATTGGCTAGCTTGTCGCTAGCTAACCTGGGCTAACTAGCAAGTGATCAATTCAGTAGAAGTCCCTTTTAATTTTGTTACCTTACTCATATGCATACATCTTTATGGTTGATTTTAATTGTTTGTTTTTGTAGTTACTTTCTGCGCTGGTAGATCATAAGGAAACTATGAATCATGCCAGGTAAGAAGTATTGGCTTGAGCATAAAGAAACAAGGAGTACTGCTAGGCTGCAGTAGCTCGACAAGAGACTACCTTAATTGTGGCCCTATATCCTTAATAGGCACTCTCCTCTCCAAGCACATTGCCAGCTCAACCTATAGCAACAATAAGGAGTAGCCTCATTGGTCAAGGAAATAGGCTGATGATCGAGTAGGTAAGGCCTGCTCCAAAAAGAATAGTAGTCAAGAAAAGTAAAAGGGAAGGCCACTAGTTCAAGCTAGTCGACCAGCTATAATCTATTCAACTGGCATAAGGATAATGTGCTCTTTCAGATACCTAAACTACCGTCTTCTCAATTCAAGATAGACCTACCCTGGCCATGCATAATTCACATTCAATGGTGTTGGTGGGGTTGGCCAAGGCTACTATGCTCAAAGTGATGATGGTCGAGTTCTTTGCGTCTGACCAGAGAAAGTTCATGGACTTGAGCTAGGGTGCTATGCTTAAGGCTCTGGTCTATCACAATAATATGGTAAGTGTATGGTTGATTCATGTTTCTCATTGAATACTATCTACTGTTGGTCGAGCATAATTTACTGATGAGAAAATTTTCTTTTCAAGTGAGCTAATTGGGCTACCATTTTTATAAGAGGTCGGAACTGGCCTTTGTCAATCAGGAGCAATTGCAAGAGGCAAAAGAAATGGAGATGATGAAAGTGTAGCTTGAGTCCACTAAAACTAGGGTTGATCAGCTAACAAAGGTCAAGAACCTCCGCGATCAATTTGTGACTAAGGACAGTTAGCTGGTTGCTGCGATCTAAGAGAAAAGTAGGATGGATGAGCTACTGAATAAGGCTTGACTAGATGCGCAACATGGTTATGATTTTGATCATGCATGGGATACCATGCTGCTATATAAGATGCTCAATCAGAGTTCTTCAAGAAACTTCTGCTCATGTGCTAGGAGGCTAAGCCACAATTCATACTGTGTTAGCGTTTTAGGACGCAAGTGTTGTCTTCTTCCTGGATGACGCTAAGAATGAGTTCGATAAAGTAGTGAAGCAGTTGAAGAATCTTAAGTATGCTTTTCGAGTAGAGGACAAGATCGCATCAATCTTATCCTCAACAAAAAGCTATAGGTATATCCCGAGCTTAAGGAGGCAACAATAAAAGAGAAAGCTATAGAAGGTGCCTCGATCAAAGCCCTAACAGAGGCATAAAGGAAGGAGGTCAAGGTAGCTAAAGAGTTGGCTGTGGTGGTAAAGAAGTTCAACTTTGTGAATGACTTTACCTTTGAGATCTGGGATAGTATGGTTGATGCCAACGAATATCTACCCTTCTGCCAAACTAATTTTCTCGTCGATGAGGCAAGACCATCTCAACTAGTGCTAGCTGCTATCCCATTTTGCCATTGTGAGGCACGAGGAGGAGACCAAGATTCCTGTAGTGGTTCCCATACTCTTGAGCAATGAGCTTGATCAAGCTATAGAGAAGGGTGCTCGGGGAGCTCAAACCGAGGTTGTGGGGTCGAGCAACTGTTGAAATTTTTGTTGCTAAGAGTGTGGTTGCCTTGTGTGGTGTTATTTTGTAATTTTTTCTTTTTTTGTGTAAGTCAACTTTGTATTCAAATCTTCAAAGTTAATGAAAAATTGTTCTTGTTCAATATGTTTCATCATTTAATTTTGCGCCTTTGTTCTGGTCGAATGTCAATAGTTGATAGACAATAACTTGGCCATAAGTAACATAACTCTAGCAAGAATAACCATAGTTAATTTGAATCGATGAGAACAAAATAATGAAATTGACCCAAGATACTGGTCAACATAACGTTGCATTAAAATGAGTGGTTTCATCAAAATGATCATATTCACTTGATTCTTATTTTCAACTACAAGGTCAAATTTTTATATATTTTTTGTTGATTGGGAAAAGTTCATAAATGAATTGGGTAATGCACACTAGTGCGTGATTGATTTAGGTAGGTTGATCATGTTGTGATGATGTTTTTCTTGATCTTAGGGTCAAGTCTCTTGCATAGCCAATTAGCTTAAAGCACATGAACATTTTGGTTGATTTGAGGTTGAATGCTAAATAACATGGTGAAAAAATCTCAATTTTACGTCTTAGCGCCTTTGTTTTGGTCAACTTCGAGGTTGATTACAATCTTCATGCTGAAAAGCCTTAGTTTGGTAGTTTGAAGCTGCTTCTTAGGTCAACTATAAGGTTAACGATAAAATTTGGGCTGAAAAGCCTTGGTTTGGTAGCTTGAACCCACTTCTCGAGTTAACTATAGCATTGACTGTAACTTTGGGCTAAAACGCTTTGGTTTGGCATCTTGAAACTATTTCTTAAGTTGACTATAGTTAACTATAAACTTTGGGATGGAAAGCCTTGGTTTGGCAACTTGAAGCTACTTCTCAAATCAACTATGGGGTCGACTGTATACTTTTTGAATTATAGGATGGTTATTGTAATGTTACAAGTGAATGATAGAAGAATTGCCAAAAACTTCATTTATATCAAATAATATAATGGCTATTACAAAGCTTTTCATACATAAAATTTCTTCAAATTAAATTGCATTCCATGGACGGAAAAGTTCGTTGCCATTGATGTCCATTAGTTAATACGCATTGTGTTTTAACACCTTGATGATAGAATAGGGCCCTTCCCATTTTGAGTCAAGTTTGTTAATGTTCTTGGACATTTTCATCTTTTTGAGAATAAAGTCCCTAACTTTGAAGCTGCATGGTTGAATCCCTTCGTTGTAATTCTCTGTCTTATTTAATCTGTATTGCTGCATGGTGTTATAAACTTCTTGTTGCAACTCATCAATGGTTTCTAGGTCAAGTTTCCTTTCAAATGTGTTTATGATCAGATTGAAATGGATTACTCAAGCTATGTGTTGTATCAATTCAGAGGGTATAACCACTTTAGAACTGTAGACAAAGTTATAAAGGCTATGGCCCGAGGTTATACGATGGGTGGTCCTGTATGCCTATAGTACTCTTGGGAGGTTGTCTACCCAACTCAACCCTGTCCCTTCTAGTCAGACTTTAAGGTGGTCCAGAACTGTCTTATTTGTTACTAATTTCTTATACTCCTACTATGAAATTGTGTTCCAATGTCCGAAATATGGACTTTGGGAAGACCAAAATGGCAGATAATGTTCTTCCAGATAAAACTTTTGATGGCCACGTTGGTTATTTTCAAAACTACTTCTGCCTTGACCCATTTGGTGAAATATTCGACTGCAGCAATGATGAATTTCCTCTAACTTGTCGTCTTTAGCATAAAGCCCACTATATTGATCCCCCACTGGTTAAATGGCCAAGTGACTTGAACATTCACCATTGATGCAACTGGTTAGTGCAGTATGTTCAAGTAGACTTGGCAAGGTTAGCATTTTCTAGTGAAGTAAATGGCATCTTTCAATAATGTGGACCAAAAGCAGCCATATTTGTTATTCTTGTGTAAGATCTTCCTCTAGAGTGGTTCTCACAAATGCCTATGTGGATATCCTATAAGACCTCGTAACTTGGTCAGGATCCAAGCACCTCAAGGGTGGTTCGGAGATTAGTCTTTTATAAAGCTGGTTGTGCTCATTAAGGGCGAATTTAGCTACTTGACCTTTAAGCTCGTGTGCCTCATTCATGTCGTCGGGAATTGTGCCTTAACTTAAGTAAAACTTTATTGCGTCTTGCTAAGAAGGAACTATCTCTTCGACATTCCCCAAAAAATTATGTTTGAGGATGCCTATTAATGGTTTGTTTGCAACCAAAAATATTATCATTCTATCTCTTGTCCCTTTGGTCGAGCAGGCGAATTTGGATAGGGCATCGACACAGTCATTTTTCATTTGGGGTATTTAGTTGAGGGTAAATTTTTTGAATAATTGTCGCAATCTTTTGACCTTAGCCAAGTACTGGCACATAGTTGAATCCTTGGCCTTGAAGTTTCCCTTGACTTGTTCTACGACTAGTTGAGAATCTATAATTACTATCAGGTGCTTGACTCCACAGTCTACTCCCATCCTCATTCCCATATGGAGGGCTTTATACTCAAATCGTACTCCTCTATTGATGGGGAATGGAGTGTAATGCCTATTGTTGTTCCTCAGATGGTTTCTAATCCGTCGACATGTAATATCCAAACGAGAGAAGTGTCACCATTCTTGTTGGGGAGATCGATCCGCTCAATAATGAAATCAGCTATAACTTGTGCTTTTATGGTCGTTCGGGGTTCGAAAGTGATGTCAAATTTTCCCAACTTAATGGCCTACTTGGTTAATCATCCATATGTGTCGAGCTTTGAAAACACATGTTCCTTGGCCTTCCTTAGGTTTCACTACAGGGGTGTCTCCAAAGGTCTTCAATTGTGGTCAAGTCTTCTATTCACTCTACTCGACCAAAATAAAGCATTGACAACCAAATAGTTGATCATGAGGGTTCTTCTACGTGGGGCTTCCCCAAGTGATGTGGACAGGTTGATAGAACACTTTGAAATGATTTTTAGCCCCTTAAAACTAACTAGGGGGCATTTGAACGGGCTCAAACTTTAGCTGCCCTAGATTCATCTTTTTCAAGGTCGATAAGAATATGATGTTGGCAGAGCTATCATTGTAGACCAGGACCTTTCTTACTTCAAAATTTACAATTGCAACAAATACCACCATGGGATAGTCGGCATTGTGGTCGAGTCCTGTGTTTTCAATGTAGGTAAGGTCGGCATCGATGAAAAAAATTGGCTTTGCCCTGGTGGAAAATTGGTAAATAATTTCAATCAGCTTTTACTTGGTCGATTCTAGCCTTTTCTAGGTTTGTCTCCTTACGAACTTCAAGTCCCCCTAATAGAACCTTCCACAATCATGTCGATAACTCCTTGATTAGGTAAGTAGGTGTCTTGGGCAAGTTTCTTTCCTTTATCTTCTCTTCTTAAGCTAATCGACTTTTCTTATAAAGAGTTTGGTCGATTTTACCCCATTTTACTTGGGCACCTTTGGCAACATATTTCTTGAGATAGCTCTATCTGATCAGCCTCTCAATCTTGTTATACTAACTAAAATAATTTTCTGTGTCATGGCCCCTTTGTTTATGGAAATGGCAATACTTTTTTGATTTTCTCATAACTTTTGCTTTAGTCAGCTTCCTTGATTTGTTAAGAAGGTCGTCATGCTAGATCGTGAACAGCATCTCCTTCCTCAAGAGGTTGAGTGGTGTGTAGTCATGAAAGCACTTGACGGGAGATCAACAACCCTCCTTCTACTGTTGGTCATCTTTCTCCTTACCCTTTTTCTTGTCAACCTTAGAATTGTCGAATTTAAGTCTGTTCATCTCTTCTTAGGTCATATATCTCTCCACCAAGTTAAGCAACTCCTCTATCGACTGAGGGTATTCCTACACCAAAGCATTGGCGTACTCTTTGTGTCTATGTCCCAAGAAAAGGACATCGATTAGAAACTCTATCCTTAGGTTATCAATTTTCAATACCTTTATGTTGAATCTGATGAAGAAATCACGAAGGGACTCTTCTTTATTCTATTTTACTGTATGGAGATAAGTATTAGGGAGCTTCGCATTTCATCGACTGGTGAACTGATGAAGAAACTTGTCGCACAGCTAGTCGTATGAATAAATCAAAGCTGGCTTGAGCTTAACAAACCAATCAAGTGCGATGTCCTAGAAAGTGGTGACCAACATCTTCGCATGTATGAATTCATTATGGCCATGTAGCTACATCATGTGTTCGAATTGCATCAAGTGCTCATTCAGGTCTATCAAGCCATCACACCACAAAAGTCTAGTCTAAACTTTAGCATCAATGGCAATGCGCTCATTGTTTATCTCATGGACAAATGGCAACCCTCTTTCCCAACAAAACCTCTAGGAACCATTAGGGTTGGGAATCCTCTCAATATTTCTCCTCGATATCTCCTCAAGGTATCTGTTCAACTGCAGAACTTGGTGGGACACTTTTTCCTACTCTTCTCAGTCCGCCTAGGTCATATTCCTTTCAACCTAGGGCCTCTCACGCTCGACCCTATCGTGTTGCGAGGCTCGAATACGTCAAGCAGCATGATCTACTAAATTACTAATTTTCTCTTATGGGTTTAGTTTTGAATGTTCAACCCAATCATGCTGTGGGGCTTGAATAGGCCGAACATAATGATCAATGGAATCAGTAATTTCTTCCTGGGGGTTAGGTCAAGGCCTTTCTCCGGAGAGGCATCTCGAGCTGACCTCACATCTTGTCTGCGATCATCAGGATTTTGGTAGACCATGGCTATCTATTGGTGATCTTTCTTTAGGAAGTGGGGGTTACAGAGTCGCGCTAGTTGCCAGGGCGAGCACTACTGTATATCAATTTGGGGTGGCAAACAACTGAGCAGAAATCTGAGTAAAGATTTATTCACTAATTAGTTACATTAGTTGAGGCATAGTCAAAGTGACAACTTGCTACGGCGTCATGTCCTAGAGCATTTGACTCTTGCTGAAGTTGAGGGGAAAGAGGAGATGCAATCTTTCTATTTTTCTCCCTTTCTGAAGCGGCTTAACTGGTGTTCACCATTTTTCGATTACAGTCTTACTTTCTCACGGACAGGGCCAAATGATAGGGGTGAAAGCTGCATTTTACTAGATTGAGCTAGTGTTTAGGGTAATTCGACCTGACTAGACGAGTGATCCAACTCTAGAAGAACTTGGGCTAAGATCTGCAATCATAAGCAAACGTTAGGCTAGTTGAGGTACCTTCGGTTAAGCACTCCGAAATTCAAATCAATACTAAGTTAACTAAAATAACTGAGTAACAGAGTGAGGGCTTTAGTAAGAAATGGCATACCTTAAGAGTGGTTGGCAACAAAATATTTATAGCCTTCTCCTAGTGGATGATATGTCCAAGATGCCCCTATCATGTATAGAGGGCTCTTGTCCTTGTATGGGGAGCTTTTGGTCATCTCCCATCCCTGTACTATTCTAGGTGGCCTCACCTCCAACTTTTAGAGACAAAATAGTACACCGGTGGTGTGCTTCCTGTTAGGAGCAGCGACATGGGTAGTACTAGGGCGGTGTACACCATTAATGCGGAGACATATTGCCTACCAAGGTATTTAATTCGGCAGAAATATAATTCAATCCTAAAACAACCTCGTTGGTCAACATTAGGGGTCGACTATATAACTAGCTTCTGGGCTTGGGTGGCCACCAAGGGTTGCAGAGCTCAAGCCTTCTTGTTAGGGACAATCAAGCCTGCACGCTTAACCCACATTCTAGTCGAGAAGCACCAGTCTTGCTTATTGCTTAAGCAACAAGTTGGGCAAGTAGTCGATCAGGGTTAACGATCTAACTAGGCCTCATAAGCGAGATGGGCTTGAAAGTGTGCTCTTAAGTTGATAGCTATGGGGTTAGGCTTGCTGGTTATCTTATGCATTAAGTAAGACTTAAATGTCTAATTAACCATCATGTATTCTAAAGTTGTTCTTACCATAAGGTAAGCTCAATATTTTAATGACTTTTAATTTTTTCTTTAATATGATAATGGACTAAAACAATTTTTACTTTATGTGACTGCTATCTTTATAATACAAATTATATATATTAGATGTTTGTTAGTTTTTAATATGAAAATTTTGAAAATGTGCATAAATAATATGTATTATTTAAAAATTTTTTATAGACGTTGACTGCATGTGAACAAGTGTTAGTTAAATTTGCAACTTTAGAGACTGACAACTGTCATGTTAGCCTATATAAGTGAGAGGAAGATTGAAAAATTGCATTTTGCTTTCTATGAAACATAAGAGTACACAAATTTCATTCCGCACTTTATGAAATTTTTAAAAATGTCTTAAAAATTAAAAAATGTTACAGGCTTAGTCCCAAAACCCAATTTCAATAGTCTTATAAGGGAGAGTGCTATATATGCATGGGGTTGTTATAACTCCAACTGCAAGGAAGTACTAGGGATGCTAATTGAAAGGGTCGAGTTGGGGATTATAGATCCTCATCTCCATTCTCGTTTTCCAAATCAATCTCTATACAAGGAGAAGAACTTTATACCCATTTTCTACTTCTTATTCTATTTTTTAAAATAGATTAAATAGAAATATATAATTAATTTAAAATTATGCAATTATAAATCCACTCAAAGTGAATATAATCCAAGGTCAACAAAAGTAAAATAGAATTAATCCAATTAAATACGATTCAAATCAGAAAGAATTACATCCATTGTTTTGTTACTATCATTTATCTTCAATTCTTCACATTATTAATTTAAATTGCACAAGTTTGAATAAACCAACCATTTCTGTATTTTCTTAATTTTTAAGGTGATTGTTCATATTTTTCTTTCTATTGTTAAAAATTCTTTTTAATTGTAATAGAATATACATGTATTCCATTAATTTTAAATCTTTTTAAAATTGTAGTTTTTTAGTTAGTATAAAATAATATGTGGTTTTAAGTTATATATATTTAGATACACGGTTTAGAATCATACAAAACAAGTATCAAAGTCAAACTAGAATAAAAGTTAGAAATAAAAACTTTGTTATAAAAATAAATATTGTTTGTGTTGCTATTGATCACAAATTCACAATTGAAATTTAAATTTAATGTTATGCTTATTATATTATTTTGATTCAAAATAAATAATTCACACATCATTATTGTGATGAAAGAAATAAAATACAACATTAAGAATTAAATAGTTATTTAGTTTAAATTGTAAGATTAATTAAATCAATATAAATTTACTTATATATACACATTTATGGATTACGGAGGCAGAGATTCTCCGTACTTAATACCCAATTCCCGATTGGGTATCTATCAAAATAAGTTGGGGTGGGTTCAAAATGGAAAAAGAGTTGTAGTAGCACACCCGTCTCCAACTCCTCATGGTTAAAGCGGGTATTATCTATGCCTACCTTCATACCTAACTAAAAACCAAAATCCTCAAACCCATTGAGTCAGAGCAAACAAGTACCCATGAGTAATGGGTTAAATTGCCATCCCTAAAATCGTAAAATTGCACTTTTACTTTTATTTGATGGAGAGGTTTGTTTATATATTCCCGCACTTTACGACTCAAAAAAAATTTAACAAAGCTGAAGTCATTCGAAAGTATATTTTATATGTAGATATCCACAACCAAAGGCTCTAGCCAAAAACTATAACTCCAAACATATATAAATAAAAAATAAAAATAAAATATGAATTCCAAAAAGCAATCATAGAAAGAGTGAATGGTTTCTATTTACCAGTGATTCGTATTCAGGTGCACTCTGCTGCTGCTTTTCAATATATGAATATCTTTCATATCGCTCAATGATTCTTTCCATACTGCAATCAAAAAGTGGTCAACATCAAAAATTTTGTCCTTAACACTTCATCATCAATAAATTTAGCTCATCAACTTGTACACAGAGAGTACGTTGGGAAAATTGATCGATATGCCGCGAGCGTGCGCTGAACAATGCTAATTTCATAAATTCAATCCAACCATCTCGATCCTGAGTTTCGGGACTGAATGAGTATCTCATTTAGAGCTTTTAGATGGTAGTGAATATATATATATATATATATATTCAATGTTAAAATTATTTGTTTTATTTCAAAATTATGTATTCAACACTAAAATTGCATTGCACCGAGCACAAGCCAGTATCTACTAATGTAATTAGAATAGTGCTACAACTAATTTATTTTGAAGTTAAGAGACATATCTATTTGTAACTCATATTCAACTATTGCATATTAAATAGTAAATATTCTATATATTACTTACTTTAGTTACAAATTTGTTATCAATTTTTAATTATTATTTTTTTTATTTATACGCATGCATGCAAATGTTCAGTTTGTTCAAATCCCTAATGTCACATTGTGCAAGACTTAATTATTTTTACATATAGATAAATTAGTTCTTATTTCAATTTTTTAGATTAGTATTAAATCTTATTCTCAAATAAAATATTAGCCTTTAGGTTTAAACTTAAAAACAAGCTAAAGCCAATTGAATTGATAGACCTCAACCCTTTTGCAAAATGAGCCAGATTTATTTGGATTGTTTCGAAAATCTTTAATTATCAGTGGACAAGATACAATCAATTCAATGCACGAAATACAAATAGTTAAATTAGAGTAACAACTAATGGAATAAGTTGCCGACAATTATAATTTAAATATCAAGTATTAGATAATTTGTTAAAAAATAAGGTAGCTAATATTAAACATAGAGTTGTTAATGGATCGAATTAGTCATATTTGAATTTGAATTCGATTATCAAAATTTATATCCTAATCCGACCTGATATCCTATAAATTTTTTGTTGGATAATACCATATACGAATGTGATGAATATCCAAAATTTGACAAAAATTTTAAACACAATCAATTGAAAGCGACAACCCATCATAAAATTTTGTTTACCTTATGATTGAAGATGTTAAATGAACAAATTCATATTTAATGAAAGAAAATCTATTACTAATTAAATAAAATAACATGAATATTCAATTAAAAATATTATGTTTGAAAATAATTTATATTTAAATAAGTTGTAGAATATCAAAAATTGCTCACTCTAAGTTTATAAGATATACAAAAATTTATAAAATGATAAAACTTAAAATAAATAAATAAAAGAATGAACAAAATAAAAAAAAACTGTAGAATATTTTACAAATATGCTTTTCAATATATATATTTATATTTATACATACATTTTTTATATGATAAATAAGCAATAATTTCTTTTCTAATATAAAGCTTTTTTGCATGACTTGTTAATAATGCGGAAGTTATAGTTACAATTTTTATGACATTTGAGAGTTTTAAATATTAAATATTTTTTGTTACAGTAAATATATAATCTTTTTTTACTTTATCTATGAAAATAGCTTACATTAGGTTATTAATTATTTGATAACTAATTTAATAAGTAGTTTGTAATATACAATTTTTATAAGCTAAAATATTTCTTAATATTTCATATAACTCTAATAAGTAAAATTTATTTATTTTTATTATATATTTAGTTATTTTATTATTTTAAAATTATCAATTAACATGCATTATGTACATAAATAAAATAATAAGTAAATTTTCAATAGTCAGTTTAAAATAAAATATCAATATCTCATAAATTTTTTTTATAATTAGAGTATAAAAATTATGAATAATTAAATGGATACTTACTTCCAATCACTTTTCTTTTATTTATTTCATATCATTAATCCGTATAAAAAAAATTATGAATTATAATAAAAAAAATTTAAAATAAATTATGCAATATAATTATAAAATAGAGTAATTAAACATATTGAAAAATATAAAAATTGATATCATTTGCCATTTAAGTTGTCATTTACCAAACAACTGAAAAAAATTTAACCTTGTCAATTATATATATGTCCTATATAAAAATATTTGTTTCAAATAATTAAAAATAAGTTCTTCATTATTATATTGCTAAGAAACTAAAATAATTCTAATTAACAATATAAAAATAAAGTTAAGAGTTTATAGTTGCTGTAGGAAGTAACTATTTATATTTGAAACAAACTCTTCAATAAAATTATTTGTTATGCTTTATATATAATTTTATCTAAAAATATTATTGTAAAAATAATTGATTTTTAAAAGATTTTGATAAATTAAAAACTTGCATATCAATTAATTTATAATTATTCATTTCTCAAACTTCTAACTCTTTAATAAAGAAGCAATGATTTGATATTTTACATAAATATTTGTTTATCTCTTTCATAAGCAACAAATAAGTTATAAAATTTTTTAAGTCATGATGTCAAGAGATAATTATAATTATTAAGTATTTTAATTTTAATTTAGAAATTATTGAGAAAATAATTCATTTGATCAAATGATTGAATATTATTTATTTATTTATTAATTTTTTGATTAAAATAATTAAATATTATATTACTTCAACTAAGAATAATGTGATTGTATCTATATAAACACAAAAAAATTTATTAAATATGAAAAATTAGTTGTTATCTTGAAATAACTTAGTTATCAACTACTTTTGTAGGATAAATTAAGCCTTTTCCGGATAAGAATGTATAATTAAATTAAAAAGGCAAAAACTCACTCTTTATGTAAACAAATAAGTTAATATTCATTAGAGCTCACATTTATTAGATAATTTAATTACTTCACATATTTATTTAATTTTTGATAGTTAATATTATCAAAGTGAATATAAATTACTAAATATAAAATATATCAATTGTGTAAAAGTATTTACTTAACAATAAAATTTTGATTTTTGGTTGTATATATAATTTTTTATAAATAATTTATTTATTGAAGAGAAAAAATATAATTTTCTTATAAAAAATATTATAAATAAGTAAAGATTCAACCAATCCAAATAAACTTATCAAAACACACGATATTATTTAGAAAAAAATTATAAATTTTTTTTTTTCATATATATGCACATAATTAGAAATGGGTAAATCAAGTGCTAGTGTAAATTTAATGAATATTTTTTATAGAAAAATATATAGTATTTCTTTGTTCATTTGACAAGAAAATTGAAATAATTTCAACAACTTAATAAAATTATAATATTTTTAGATAATTTATAACATCACATTATTCGAGATACATTATTCAAATATGAAGTCAAAAGAGCTACAATTAAAATAATAGTGAAATAAAAATTCAATATCAAAGATAAATCTATATGAATACATAAAAATATTTGAAAATGGTATTGAAAATAAATGTATAAAATATAATTAATTGAAATAAAAAAGTACTGCATGCTGATACTTTTAAGTAATATAAAAATTACAATCACAAGTTGACCATGAAAACTTTAATTTTAAATAAATATCGAGGAAATAATAAAGAAATAATGTTGATAAAATATTTAAATATATTAAAAATTATTTAATTAATTTAGAATAAAAGCAAAACAAAAAACAATACAAAGATGTGTTTAGAAAAATATTAAAAAGTTTATGCGAAATCAACTCTAAATTAATTAAAAAGAAACAAAATGCTAATTGGAGAAAGAAGTCCGAGAATTAAAAATATAGAATTGCACTACGAATAATATAGAAACAAAATGTAAAAAGAATATTTGTAGAATAATAAAATTTATATATAAAACAAATGAAATATTTTAATCTTGTGAAAAATTAAATTTATACGATAGTATTTTGTGATAAGAGTACTTAATATAATGCTTATAAAATATTTTTTACATTATAAACTTATTTAATGAGATAAAAATATGATTATAGATATTTTTTGAATTATCTTATGAGATATGAATTTATATTATAATTTTGGATAAACACAACATAATATTTTAGTTATAATAGATAAGTTGATCGTATTAAAATAAAATACAAAAGTAAATAAACAACTAATAAAAAATTTTCAACTGAATTTAAAAAAAAAAACTTAAAATTCTAAGAATTTGACAATTGGCAAAAATTGCATAATTAAAATTAAAATTGCACAATTAAAGGTCCCACACTTTTTTATTATATATAATACTATAGATAGATATAGATAGATGGATAAATTTTAAATTTTGAGTGAAAGAAAATTAGGAATAAGATACAATCATATTGATTATAACTAATAATCAACAAATAATGAAATTTTTTTAAATGAATTAAAATGCTTAAAATTCAAAAAATAGGTCATTTGGCCAAAATTGCACAATTGGAATTAAAATTATATAATTATGAGTTCCACATCTTTGTGCTGTATATAATAGTATAGATAAATCCCCCCCGCCCCTCTCTTCTTATTTACATATATTAATATTTAAATATTTTTTATTATTACAATAAATTGAACAATCATAAAGTGGATGAACATTACTGAATATGATGTTTAATTAATAAAAAAAATATTATTATAATTGATTAAATTTTTCCACTCTAAAAAGCTCATAAATTAAATTTGTCAAAAGATAATATCTTTAAATAATAATAAAAAATAAATATCGTGATTCTGCTGTAAACTAATCACAAATACTCAATGCTTTTCTTAATCCTATTCCTTTCTCAATATTCTCCTTTATCTCGCACATGAATTATATCAATACCTAAAGTCAATCAATTTCATATAATGAACAAAACATACAAGTAGCATCTCAACAACAAAATCAAATGAAGAACATAACTAAATAGCAATATTTTTCTTTACTTACATAGAAAAATTCTTATGGAGATACTTGGTAATTTCTCTTCTTCAAGATGTGAATTTGGAAGATTGAATGAGAGTTATTTGAGACATGAATGTGTCTTCATCATTTAAATTGTATTTAGGTATATAAAGTATAAGAGTTTTAATATGTCTAAATATCTTTGGTATTATCTCATCGATATATATAATTATTGATTATGTTTGGGTATAATAATTTAGGTATATAAAGTATAAGAGTTTTATTTATATATTAATTATGTTTCATACTTTACGTATAATTAAATATTATATTTATTTTTTTAATAAATAATTTAAGATGATTTAATTTCATATAATATAAATTTATTTATTTATTTAATTTGATGAATTGTTATTAAGTATTATATATTTAAATTATTAAATAAATTATTTTATTTAAATCAATAACCAAATTTTATTTGTACACAGATCATAAATAATAAATAGTTAAATAATTATATTTTATTTAATAAATAGTAATTAGTTTATAGTTAATGTAAAATAATTAATTTTTTTATATAAATCAATATTAACAATTATGATGTAAGTCAATTTTTTATAATTACGAAACCATTATGATTTCGCAAACAATTAATATTTATTGCTAAATATTTTCTTCCAAATAATACATTATTTGCTAAAATTAAATTTATAAAAATATAAATTTTAAAATAAATAACTAATTAAATTAATTAGATATCATTTTATTACGACCATATATTAATCATTACTCACATATATATATACGCACACATCATCCAATTATAACTATTCATATATATTATATAAAAAAAAATCACTTTTATCCTACAAACCTGATAAAAAATCAATTGATTTGATATCTACATTAAAGTTTGTTTTCCTCCAAATACGAAAGAACAAACGACAAAAAAACAAGGCCTTCATTTTTATGATAGTTTATAATATTTTTCTCATATTTTTAGAATCCGTATTTTTCATTTGATATACTTTTAATTACTTGAAAATGTGTATATACGATCAGTCATCACTGCCTCAAACTATGTTTTTTTACTTTAATAAGCCCGAACCAAGTCACCTTTAATTTCTTTTTTTTAAAAAAAAAAATTCTGAAACCTGTATCAAGTCTCATTTTTTTTTATATATATTTATAATACTTTATATTGTAATTTATTTTTAATATTTTATTATTTTCATGTTATCATTGAAAATACATATATATGAGTAAATACATCCTTTTAAGATTAGAATAAAGAATGGACAAGTCAGTGTTTTTGAAAACATAGAGCACATTCCTTATAATTTTGATATTTTGATTGAAAAATAAATTTATTTTTATCTTTTTAAAAAGATAATAGAAAAAATAACTGGCCAAAAAAGTTATATATAAAAAGCTAGTTTAGCAAGTTGCCCAACACAATATTGATTTATAAATATATTATAATTAAAAAAAATGGATAGGATCTTAAGATCTTAATTTATAAATATATTTAAAAAAAATATATGACAAAACTTTAACGCATGTATGATACTCAAACAAATGTGATTAAAGATAATGACTCCTCTATTATACTTTCTCTCCAATTACATCCAATACACAATTAAATACTTGTCATGTCATAAAAAAATTAATTTAATGATACATATGATTTTTCATTAGCCATAATTTTAATTCAAACAAAAAAGCAGTAAGAAATTTTTTTACTAAGCAAACTCAATATTTATTCCTCAACTATTATCTCATTTTGCTTCTGCTAACATCAAATTAGATTGCTAAGCCTTATTATTGCTTGATAATGTAAAAGGAGGTAGAAAAAATGGATTATCAGGCAAAAAAATAAATAAAAATAAAAAAATACATGATGCAAAGGAAGAAGGGCCATCTAAAAAAATTCATATAATTATCTATAGAGAATCCAGTGTTGAATTTTGTCTTTTAATTGAACTTTACCAAAAAGCTCGAGAAATTAATAATCTTAGGAGAAAACAATTGATTTCATCAAAAAAGATATAGAAATAATGGATTATCATACCTAATGCAGAACAAAAGTCGAAAGTAATTTAATTCATTTCCTAAGGCTTGTAATTGCTAATACGAATATTATTTTGAGAATACATTTTTAATATATATAATCTATAATTAATAATTTTAAAAAATATTTAATAAATATATTAATGAAGTGAAATATCAATTAAAATAAATTTACTAGTATTGAGAAAAATAGATTATCAAACCAAAAAAAAAATTATTTTGAGAATACATTTTTAATATATATAATCCATAATTAAATATTTTAAAAAATATTTAATAAATATATTAATGAAGTGAAATATCAATTAAAATAGATTTATTAGTATTGAGAAAAATAGATTATCAAACCAAAAAAAAAAACATGCTGTAAAAGAGAAAAGGACCATACTGTGAGGAAAAAACTGAAAAGGCATCACCTAAGCCAAAGATTTCATTTGTATGGTGGGTTTTACAAGCTGGTGTATTTTTACTCGATAATTACGCAAAAGGGAGAAGGGCCAAACTGCGGGTTGACATTGCCAAATAATTTTTCAATGAAAAGATGAGTATGTTGTCCATGGAAGATATTTGGATTAGGGAAAAATGTAAATTTAGTTCTGTAATTTCATTTTTTTGATAAATTAAAATTTTATTTATTCTAATTTTATAACAGATACATTATCTCTTGAAATTTAGTAATTTGAAAATAAATTTAGCCCGATCACACTTTCTTTCAATCTAAATCTACATGGCACGTGACATGACGTTACATTAATAGCCTACTCCTATGTGGCAACTTTACTTGCCACTTCAATAATTCACTTGGACAATAAATAATATACATAAGCACTAAAAATAATTTAAATTAGTACATCATAAAATGAAAAATCAAACAAAAAGAAAATGCATAAGTTTTGAAAAATATTTATACATATATAAATTTATGATAAATATATACTTACATATATATAAAGATAAAATATATCTACACTATATAAAAAGAAAGATTATTTACAAGCTTAAAGTGATAGTTACGCCATACTATACCAAAATTTATTTTACCAATCTACCCTTAATTTTCAATTTAATTTAAAAAGTGAATTTATCACTTAATTTAACATTAAAAACATAAATAATATAGTGAAAAAATAATAACAAAATTTATATAATATATAGGTAGATATATTTAATAATTTTAAACTTTTGATGTAGAAATAATTTATTAAAAATGAGTTTACATTAATAAATAATTATTATTATATGCTATTAATGTGATCATTATTAAAATTATATTGTTGCTAATATATATTATAAAAATTGAATATTTTATTTATTAATATAATTTAATATTAATAATATGATAAATTAATATACATACTGGATGGCATGCCACGATAACTAAGTATATATAAAAACCCACGTCAACCCCACACCACCCCACACCACCCGGTCGCCCCCTCCAGCCGCAACCCCAAGGCCTGTGGCCACCTGGCCAGCGTCGGGTGCAATGGTGGGGTGCATCCGCTGCAAGTGGCCTGCCTGCATGCCAAACGGCCGTCGCAAGTGGCATCGCGGCATTGCCTAAATGGCCAGTGCCAGCCGCTGGTATGGTGGCCATGGCCATGGCCAATAAGCCCAACTAGCGGTCGCAAGCGGCCAGCAACAACTGCTATCAATGCCCATGGCCACGGCCGATCTATTGATCAGTGACCAGCGGCCACAAAGGGAGGGGTTGAAAGGAAAGGGAAGAGGGGGGAGTTGGCGTGGGCGGATGGGGGGCGGGTTGCTAATATAGTAATTTTTTCTAAACAAAATTTATTTATTTTTTAATTAATAATTTAAATGTGATTAAATATGTTTATGATTTTAATATTATTTAGTATGTAATTATAATTATATTTTAAGGTAATAGAATTTAGGCTTATATCTTTTTAATTTTTAGTTCATTTTATTTTTAATTAATAAATAATTTCAATTGAAATTAATTAATTATTTTAGATGCGTTTATTATTTTTTAATTTCAAATTACTAAAAATATAACATTTAAAACGTTAGGTATATATTTATATTTTATATTTTTTATTTTTTAATTTTTCCTTTTTTTTCTCAAAATTTCTTTGAGTTTAAAATTTTTGAGTTCAAGTTTTTTTTTGCCGACATAAAATTTTCCTTGATGGTAGCACTAGCTTTTAAAGAAAAAAAAATATAAGATGGAGGTAAATATTATGAGGTATTTGGTAATTTAATTTTTGATATATAATTTTTTTAAACTTTTTAAGCATCTAATCCAATGTATTTTTTCTTGTTGGTTTTGTTTAATTAATTTTTTTTTAATGTGCAATTTTCATTTTTTGATGTGGTATTTATCAATTTGTTTTAGGTGAGTTGGGATTTTCCTTTTTTTTTTTTTGTTTTGTGAGGTGTTAATTGTTTATGCCACATAAGATGCCGCACAAGAGAGTGCTAAGAGAGTTTGCTGACACAGCATCACATCACATGCCACACAGACCGGGCTAGAGGAATATGTATTTCAAGCTCAATTTGTCTTCAAATTACCAAATTTCAAAAGATACCGCACCTATTATAAGACTCAAATAAATAAAATTTTAGTTTGACAATAGAGTAAAGCTACATGACTAAATTTGTATTTTTCCCTTTGAATTAAATCACTGCCACCCGACCCACCAATTTCATGATTATTAACTTTATTATTTTTCTCCTTTAGCCTCTAAAAATAGTTAAATATTTAGCAGAATTTATGCAATAATTAGCTATTATTAAGAGTAAAAATAATAAAAAATTTTAAATTGGGTAGTTTATATCAATTTTTCAATCATCCAAATCTATCCTCAAAATATAATTTTAATATCCAGCAAAATTATGGGATTAATTATAATTGAATTTAGAGGTTACACAAGCCACATTCTTTTAGTCTGTCTTTGAATTTTTGATTTCATAAATAGTTTTTATTTATTTACCATTACAATTAATATATATTCTATGCTACTTTTGTTTGAATTTTTCACTGCTATTTTTATCAAAATTGGTTGGTATCAAAGTTAAAATTACATATTATTTAATATAATTATTATTAATGTTGTATTTTGGATATTTATTTGTAGCAGAAAATGAATTTTTTATTATTTATCATTATAATTATAATTATAATGTTCTAGATGATAAGATGAATTTATCTAAGCTGCAATTGCATGCCATAACTGCTAGTTGATTTAAAAATGACAATGAAGAGAGAGAAGAAATTTATAATTAATATATATATATATTCATCTTCTTCATCCTTTTCCCCCTCCCTTTTCCTTTCACCCACACGACCGCTTGGTCAAGTAACCTTGGCCAAGCGGCTGCCTTGGCATGACCAGCGGACAGATCTGACCAGGCCATGGCCTGGTCAGTCCGGCCGTGGCTAACTGGTGGTAAGGTGGGGAAGGGGTGGGGGGAGGGGTGAAGAAGATTAAGATATTTTTCTTAAACAAATTATTTATTTATTTTTGAATTAGTAAATAAATTTAATTTAATTATTTTAGATGTGTTTATTATTTCAATTTTATTTAATTAAGATTTAATTTAGATATATTTTTAATGAAATTCCATAAACAATTAAATATTTATTATTTACCTTTATAATAAATAATTTAAATATTAAATTTATATTGGTTTATAATACAACAAAATTGTGATTTTTATAATAATTTTATTTTAATTATTTGAATTTTTCTTTAAAATGTATAAAGGGAGAAGAAAAATATATAAAGAATTGATATTAAGAATACTTAATTTTTATTTTTAAAATTTTAAAAGCATCAATGTTATTAGTAATAACATTTATGTGTGAATTATACATTAATTTAGTAGAATGGTTTAAAATTTTTAACTATTTACTAACATCTAGAATTTTTTTATACA
Organism: Jacaranda copaia; assembly: GCA_014898725.1. NCBI lineage: Eukaryota > Viridiplantae > Streptophyta > Magnoliopsida > Lamiales > Bignoniaceae > Jacaranda > Jacaranda copaia. The sequence continues at coordinate 1,196,303 of JACGDI010004221.1, forward strand.
AAGTAATCACTTTTTAAGCACATTTTTAAAGTATTTAAGTTCTAGCACATTAAATAGATTTAGTAGATTTTGATTTACATTTGAGTTAAATGTTTTGTTTCATTATTTCAGGTAGTTATTTTTTGATTAGGAGAATAAGGACCAGGGTTTAAAAGAGTAATGGGGATATAAGAATTTTTATAAATAATCAAAATAGGCAAAATATTTCTCCTTAAAAAAAAAAGCACAAAAAACATTCTTAGGATTTTAAAAATCATTTAACGAAACCCTCTGATAACATTGGTGTAGTACACACGAGTATGTGTATTTAAGTATGCATTTTTGTATATAAAAAGATGATTATACATTTACTCATTAACCATTGAATTTTCTTTTAAGAAATCAATAATTTATATCAAATCATATTATATCCTTAAAATATATAAATATAAAATATGTAATATAATATATTATCATATATATACACTCATATATATAATATATAAATACACATATATATTATTTATTATATATATAATATACAAGATATACCACCCTACCCCACCTCGTCGGGCAATTGCAGCTGTTTTTCATGGCCGCTGCCTATAACTTAAAAAAAAAAAAAAAAAAAACAGGTGGCGACCGTCTGTTGCCCCTAACACGGCCGCCGACGGCCGCCATCAACACGGATTTGGCAGGGGTGTGCCGCGAGGAGGTGTTTCGGGGGCTGGCGGCAGCCATAGCAGACTGCCGGCGCTGCCATGGCTGTAGCCTAGCAGCGCCAGTAGGCCGCCTGCCATGGCAGCGCTGGGGGTTTGGGGGTGTGCGGAGGGGAGGTTGGGGGACTAGGGTTTATAATTTGTACATATTTTATTATAATTATTATATATATTTACTATATTTACTTGTATCATATATATTTAATTTGAAATGAATGATTAGAAAGGAAAAAAATAAATATATTTGATAAGATAAAAACAAATCTTATATAAATTTTGTAAATAAATTTATATATGTGTGTATATATATATATTATAAATGTGAATAAGTATAAATAAAAAAAATAAATATATATGTGAATAATTAGAAAGTAAATATAAGAAAATTAAAGTTTTTTAAATCTTGTAGATAAATTTATATATACACACTATATATATTTAAGGATACATAAAAAATATGTTACATATTTTTATAAAATTTAACTTTATTTAATTTGGAATGAATAAATAGAAAGATAGATTAATATATTTGATAAGATAAAAATAAAAATGATTTAGATTTTATAAATAGATATATATATATATATATGTATAAAATGAGAAATATATGAAATTACGAAAGAAGAGAAATGAGAAATTAAAAAAGAAAAGAAAAGAAAAGAAAGAAAAAGTAAAAAAATGATTTAAATTGAATTGAAAATATATGAAATGATTAAGGGTAAATAGTCTATACATAATAAAATTAGGTTAAATGAGTAACAAATGAGGAGTGGGGGTGGTGAGCATGATTTTAGAAAATATAAGGTGGATTTTCTTGTATATATTTTGATTTTCACGGGGGGGCGATTTGTGTATTGTTTTACGATCACATGGAGATAAATTGTAATTATCTCGGAATAAAAGTGTAGTAGCAAAATATTTTGGCAATAGCATTATGAGAGTTAAATTGGGAAATAACAATCATGGTGTCAAATAAATTTATTGTAATAAAGATGGTCTAATGTCAGGCAAAATAATATATCTGAATAGTAGACAAACTCGGAACAGCAGAGAGACTGAGAGGAAGGAAACTCTTGCATGAAAATACAGAATGAAAACTGTTTAAGTGTAAGAAAAACATGTATGCAAAACCATGTTACAGCAAGAAAATAAGTACAAATATACACACAAAATGGTCTGAGAAAAAAAGTAGCCAGTACATAGAAAAGAGATGGATAATCTCTCTCTCTACCTTTTTTTTTTCCCGACTAAATGGGAAAACAGGGATATGACCTAGCGTCGAAAATAAGCTAAAATTGTTTACTTGGAAACAAACTCAAAAGAGAAGTTCTTAAAGATAAAACTGAAAAACCAAAAAAGGAATGAATCAAATGATACATACTCAAAAAATGAAAAAAAGGAAGAAGAAGAAGAAAGGAAACATAGTACCACTGCTTGAAAGAAACAAAGAAAAACCTTCTCTCGTTAACGGGCAAACGAGTGATGCATAAGATCGCTGACTAAACTTTGGAAGAAACTACTGCCTGGGAATCCAAGAACCCTTAGAACAAACAGAGAGCAACAAATAATGATCACCAACAATCACTAGTATATCCTAAAAGTGAGATCAAAAAGACATATAGCGACACTACAACCAGTTGATAAAACAAAGAAAAATCCTCTGTGAACATCAAAAAATTCAAATCTTGCAAAAATGTCAGAGAAAAGGTTGATAGAAGAATTCAAGAACAAAGACATAAAAAGAATTACATACCAAGAATCAGTAGCATATTCAAAGAGTTTTCCTTTGGTTGAGAAGACAATTAATCCCACATCGGCATCACAAAGCACAGAGATCTCGTGAGCTTTCTTGAGCAGCCCAGATCGCCTCTTCGAAAATGTCACCTGCTGACTAACCTTATTCTGTATTCTCTTCAGCTGCACCCTTCCCCTTCCCATGTTTTTTTTTATTATTATTATTATTATGATCTCCTCTCACCCTTCGGTCAATTAAACGTACTATACTGAAGGGAGAATGTATATATACTCATGTTGCTAACTCCTACTTGGTTTTTATCGTGTTCATATTTGTGCGCTGTCTTTCTTGACACCACTCAAGACATTTTCTTTATCGGGGACCCCATCGGGTGAAAATCAGAATTGGGGTAAATTTAAGTGCAGATGTCATGCACACTTCTTTGTCTCTTGACTCTTGTTTTTTATTATATGTATATGTATATGTATATGTATATGTGTATGGATTGGGAAGCATGAGTAGTTTCAGATCCGGGCATTTGTTGTTTTGGAAAACCGGGGTGGTTTCACTAGATGCGTTTTCTAGCTGTGATTGGTCCAAGGGGATTCACGGTAGTTACTGTCTGGGATTTGGGCCACAAGTTTCTGGGATTTATTCGTACCACGTACGGCATCGGTTTCACCCTGTTCTTGTTTTTCTTATTTTTGTTTTGTTTTGTTTTCCCATATTTTTTTTTTAAATTTATTATTCAAATTTTTTTGTGAAGAAAAGCCGAATTATTTATAAAATAATTAACCTTTAACCACTATTTTTATAAATAATAGTATGAACTATATGAAATTTATATATATTTTTAATTAGGATTCTTTGATGTGACAATTAATAAAATATCAAACTTAACCTTAAATTTACCCCTCAACAATAACTTGGACAAAATCAATCTCAAAGACAGTGTTCGAAAAATCGAATCTTTCATTCAACTGAAAAACTTACTGGTTTATAGTTTATTGGTTAAACTGTTGGTCAAACAGTAATTGAACCATAACGTCATAATTATAAAATATATATTTATATTATATATATATTACTTAAAAATTAATAAAATATCAAAATATAAAATATAAAGAGTTTAAATGATATTGTCTAATATAACAGTCCAAATTTTACAATTTATATTATAAATGATCAGAACAATTTAAATATCTCAAATTTAAAGTTTAAAGTTAAGAGTGTGTGAGTTAATTATAAAGTTTAAATTTTAAATTAAGGCTTTTTTTTTTACTTTTAGATAGCTTATGAGGTGTATCGTAGTCTTTAAACTTTGTACTTAGACAAAAAAAAATTTAAAAAAATTAATTTCATTAAAAATTAAATGAAAAAATCGCTTTGGTTCAATTGAACTGGGAGCAGTTTACCGATTCGACTGACCAATCTGAACAATTTTAACAAAATAAGACACTTTTTGAGTTTGCTGATTTTTTGAGAAAACCGAACCTATTCCCTATCCGATTGATCCAATTTTTTAAACCACGCTCAATGATTAAGGCATGTCTCAGCAAATCCATATGAGATTTTCTAAGCTTCTTGCAATGTGTATGTTCACTTGTAATAAGCCTTTTTGCATCAACATTAGTGAAATGATCCTTCTTTGCTTTCTGGTTGCTACTATGACTTCATTTATACAATTCCAGAGGCCTCTTTGGCATATTATACTTTTTGCTTAAGAATGGAGTACATATATCTTTTAAGATTATTTTCTGAATTTTGAGTAAACCTACAGACTAAAACTAGTTGTCAAAGGTAGAATTGTTCAAACATCCTCATCTGTTATTGCTGCAAGCGCAGAACTCTGCATATAAATTTTGTTGTAATAAAACTTGACAATATTATTCTCTTCTTGATTAGAACAATAGGTCAAGTTCTATTAGAATATTATTCTCTTCTTCGTGTAAAAATTGGTAAAAATTTACATTTTTCAATATTTTAAACGATGAAAGAATAAGATACAAAGAAAAAATGCCTAGATGCCTTGGCCAAATGGCAATTGGACACCTCCAGCAGAAAGTGTCGATCAAATTTAATGGCATAATCATGAACCACCCAAACCTGCCTCATATCTAACCAGTGGAAAATACAAGAAAACAACTTCCCACCTAGCTTTAGTAGCCAACTTATGAAAACATTCACGGAGTACACCACAAACAAGAATTCTGAAATTATTATAGTAACTTCCACAAACAAGAACTACAAAGCCACTCATAGAGTTTCAAAAGAATCGTTTATTTAACAGTCAACACAGAATCCTACACAGAAAACAAAAATAACTTTCGAAAAGCTCATTCAACAACATTGTCCATCATTTAGTAAAAGCGTAACCAAAATAAAAACTCAAAACATTATTAAACATAAAAGACTACTCACTAAAAACTCAAAACATTATTAAACATTCAACAAAAGAGTTAAACATTGATAGATGAATAGAAAACTGTAACTAACAATATTTATTTATCCAACTACTACGCATAAAAGAAACATCATTAAAATAACCAAACTAGAGCATCTACAAAAAACTCTGCCAACATATTAGTTTCTTCATAGGCTACTGGCTAGGATCATACGAACGAACTCTTCCTTTGCCTCATTAGGAAGGCTAAAGCACAATTCCAACTCCTTTTTGTTCTTCACTAAGAATTTAGATACTTGAAGTTTCTTTTGTAAACCTAAACCATCAATTCTACGAACAACAGCATAGACCTCATGACGTTTGTGTGAAATATCAAACTCATGGCCAATCTTACGTGTAATATCACCCAATCTCACATCAGTCTTCTCACAAAAAGTTCCCAGCATCTCCTAGATTTGCTCTTGACTTTCTATGAACTTTCTTTTCCTTTTACCTTTTTTCATTTTAGAAGCGCCACTCCCTCTAATTTCATGTGCTGATATTGACTCTATCTCATCCACAAATCCCTCAAAAAGGCCATTAAGTTCTTCAGTCATCTGATTTTTCTGTTGAGCATCTCCATTGATGAGGTCATTCACAGCTTCAACAAAATCTTGAGCATTCGCCCAAGTAACCCTATCTTTTCCAAAGATCTCACACCAATCATCATAGTAAGGCCATGATTTAAACCTCATCAATCGAGCATCCAAGTTAATCTGTGTAATAAGAAAAGATATGAAAGTCAACGCAACAAAATCAGCTAAACTTAATAAATATGTAAGTTTCATAAAATTTGTTTCAATACCTTAACATATGACTCCCAAGCCTCATCTATCGCTTTAATCATTTTGGTGGTCTCATTCCAACCAATGCCACTTCTTGATAGCATAGTAAATAAGGAACCATAGTTCTTTTCCCAAACATGAATTTTTGAATTAATATGTGGAATTGCACAAAGGTCTATTCTAGGGAATATCTTTGCCATTGATTGTTCTAGGACTTGCAAATATCCAATCCAAAAACCATTTTTTGCTTTCCAACCATTGGCAACTAAATCTTTTAATGCTCCAATTAAGACCTCTTCTTCACATTGATTCCAATTTCTCCTATTTTTATCAGTTTTCTTACTTGACCCTCTGGTTAGTTTTAAATTTGATAAATCCATTTAACAATACCTACGAGCCATTACAATACAATAATCATTCAAAAATATTGTTCACGCACCTTAAATGTAACATAAATGAAAAATATGATTATACAAATCATTTCATTCATAACTATTATTAGTTATCAATATATAAACTATTCAAAGCATTTTATGAATTAAAACAAATAATTTGCAAGAGCAAATTTAGCAACAGAAGAGAATCACAATCAAACAGTGTAATTATAGCAAACGATTGCATTACCAAATAAAAGAATAAATTTCATCATAATAGTTTGTTAAAGTAAAAAAAAATATTATTATTTTGGATCTAGTATAAGCAAACAATCAAGAACCTTTAAGACATACTCCTCCATTCATTAAATATGCTTTGAGCTAAGTTATCTCTCCAAAGGTTCCACTCATGTGATGACTCCACACTAGTTATGAAATCCATATCTTCAACATCTTCATTGTTTTTGTTCAACCCATCTATGAGATACTCTAATGGGTCAATAGGCATCTCATATCTAATGAAATTATGTGGCAAACCACATGCCAATATGACATGATTTTGGACCTTTATGAGTAATAAACGAGACTCTGTAAGATAGCCCACTGCATTTTTAGCAAACCAGAAGTCCGCTCAATCACATTGTGTACTCTTGAATGTTTCATCTTAAAGAACTCTTTAAAATTTTGGGGAATTGATGAGCCATGACCCCATTCATGCAAATGGTATCTAATACCTTTACACGGTGTAAGAAACCTTTCTCCATTTGTATTGCTTGCCAACACATAAATAGCAAAAGATTTTTAGCATGTTCTAGAAGTAAATACATGTATATCTATTCATATATCAACTATATATGTATTCAAAAATTCAAAATGAGGGCAATGACTAGATTAAAGTTTGTACCATTTGGCATTTTCAAGCTACGAGTCCTACTCATTGCATCATGTAGGACTTTAGCATCGACTGCCGAACCCTCCCAACTAGGCAACATATACATGAACTTTATGTTATAGTCACAAATTCCAAGAACTTTTACACTAACATCACCTTTTCTAGTTCTATACCTTGGTTTTTCAATTTCAGGAACCTTGATTTCAATATAAGTCCCATCTAGTGCACCTATATTCCCTATTATATTAAAGCACAAGGATAATATATATGTTTAGCACATATTTATTTATTTTTTATATGATATTTGTTTAAAGTTTCCAAAACTATAATGAGAATAGCATAGACTTTACCTTAAAACATTTCCATTGAGAATTGGTACAATCTTTAGATATAGGTTAAGGATTTACAAGAAGTATAAGGTGAAGCTTCAGCATAGTTTTTCGTACTGCATGGAAGGGTTCACTCAAATCTAGTAAAATCATGCTTAATAATTCTATTTTTCTTATGATGGGCTAAAACGGATAGAAACATACGAACCTTTTCATGAATTCTAACATACTTTCAGTGAGTGAGTACACCTATATACTCCGATAAGTAGCACAATCTGGTAAAGGCATTTTTATTTATTCTTAGATTGTCTAAACAATCTGAATCATTAAATCCAACTATTTGTTGCATGTGTTCTAATTGTGCCGAAATTCTATTTGCCATAACATATCTCACCAAATGTTCTCTTCTCTTATGACCACCTCATTTATTGTTGATTAGGTAGTTCACTATAAATTTAATGGCAAACATACTTTGCATCATTATCTTTTCAACAAGCAAGCAAATTTCAACCTTTTTGCTTGAAATATTAGTCATCACAGCTACAATTGTTAGGTAAAGAAATATTAGAAATTATAATAAAGAATAATCAACAACAAACTAAACATGCATTGTAAAACACATATAATCAATAAATTATTCTATCAATTTTGAGAAAATATTATATATTTCAGTAAATAAAATTAGTAACAATCATATAACTTATTTGCACATTATTAGAAATTTAATGAATGACATAAGTTCTTATACAAGTTCACATATCCATTCATTAAGGAGTTCACAAGTTCATGCATTAAGGAAAAGACAGAACCTTTGCACAACAAAATCTTGCAAAAAATATTCAAGTATACAAAATCAAGTACCAACAAGTCAACACAAACAATCATCTTTTTTCACTTTCACTCCAAACATCGCCTTTTCTATTGACTTAACCTTTTAATAAAAGAGCAAACAAACCTACTAGCTTTCCCAAAATCAAGGATGCAACTTCTATTTTTTGCCATTGCCCACAATTTCAAGTGTAATGTAATTCCATTCAAAAAATGGGTTCTTTTAATTTCAAGAATCCAAAGGGAATCATACATCAGTATGCAGACATGGCCTTTGCCATTAGAGAAAATTTTTAGTGGTTATATTGAATAATTTTCAATCATATTTTGAATTTTAGATAGAAATAAATAATTTGATTCTCCTATTCAAAAAATTATTCAAAAGATAAGGCAAAACTACATATTTGTATACAAATATATCTGAAAAATTTGATGCATGATGGAACCTAATACTCTCCATTCATGATGAACTAGATACGTATCATAGTACCTGAATTGAGATAGGAAAAAAATAATAACAAATTATGAAAATATTGTGGGATTTGTGGCCAAGAATGGGAGATGAAAAATTTTCAGTAAAATTCTCTTTGTTGCATAGAGTAAAGGAGAATGATGAGTTTTCTTCGTTCCACAGAGAGAAAAGACGAGTAAACATAAGTAATATTCTTGGAGGGGTAATTTTGTATTTTTCATAAGTAATCCTAGAGGTCTCTAATCCCTGGATTACCAATTAGGCCATTAATATAGGATACATAAGCCAAGATAATCATACTAAAATATTAGGCTTTTAATCAATCATAGACTTGAAAAATACCAACCAAATGTCCAATTACATAGGATTATCTAGCTATCCTATATACTCCTGCCAAGCAAACAAGCCCCTAAAGAATTTGAAATGCTAAACATGATTGATTGGATAGTGATAGTGGTTTAAGATTGGATTTAAGGATTTTTTTGAAATTATTATATCAAAAGTAAATTTGGTGAGTTTTTCACTCCAGAATACCTGTACCTACAAAATTTGCCTTTAAAATTTCTTAGTAATGTCTGATTCAAGATGTGATTCCATGTTGTTTTTGAATTAGTGATGATATTTATATAGTTATAGTTTAGATGTTGTCTATTGTTTGCGACTACCCATTTTAACATCTTACACTTCTTTTATTGTAATTTTACTAATATACCCCTAGGTCGTATTATTAAAATATCATATATACCCCTTACTCCCTAGTTGAGACTTTATTGGAGAGGCTCAATTCAAGAGTATAATTTATTTTAAGTACTATTATTTAATTTTTTTTATTTATTGCAATTTAATATCTATTTTTATTTTAATATTTTAGTTGTTATTTATTATTTTATTTTATTTATTTGTAAGTATATATGAGTTTTCAATTGTTTTGCTTCTTATGTTAATGTTAGCACAATCAATTTAAGAGATATGATGTTATCTTTCTCTTTTTACACACTGCCTTTCTTTTATTTTTGTTTGAGTGGTACTCTTAGGATGGAGCTTGGAGAAGGTGTAGAGTAAGTCTAGGAGAATTAGTGGGGAAAGGGAGCATTCATGGGTGTTAGGTGCAATTGATGAAGGGACTAACTTGGTATCAAGGCATGAGCTTATTTGGAGTAGGTCAGTCTACTTAATGATTGATAGAGGTCACCTAGCATAGGCTAGTCAACCTCATGGCAATTGACCTACCATGGAACTTGAGTGACTGCTCTAAGTCAGCCGCAAAGGGTGGCCAATTTGGAAGTCAACTACTTGCTAAGCATATGTTTTGAGTGGATGATTGTAAAGGCAAGGCATTGAAAACTACCTAGTGTTGCCTGCCCAATTGCCAACTGACCTTAACTTTAGTTGGCCAATTAATTATGGTGTTGGTAATGCTAACCAATGTTAGAGTAATATTTTTAACTCAGTTCTATGTAGTCATCCCATTTTCCAATGTGTTGCTTTGTATCGAAAATATATTCCTTAGCCTTTACTTGCTTATCCTATTTTTATTGGATCATTTGAGTTTGAGTTGTCTAGGTCAAAGTAGGGGGTGATGAGGAGTTGAGTAATGAGTTTGACTTGGAGGTTGGTGAAAATCTATTTAGCTTTGGATGATGAATTTATGGGGTTAAGTGGTTAGCCTTAGATGAGGATTTAATAGGTGATAGTGGTGTGGCCACTACATTGATTTGGGAGGAACTTCAAATTTTGAATTGGAAGATCAATCTTACAAATAAGTATACATTCATATTACCATTTGGGGATGGTTGGATGGTGTGCCTTCCTCTTGGGTATTTTATTGTGTTTAATTGCTATTTTGTAGTAGGTTTATATTTTCCTTCCTAATCCAATATTGATGAAGGTTGTGAGAAGTTATGGGCTATATGTTAACCAATGTATTCCAAATTTCTTTATATATTATCTAGGCTTTCAACTTCAGCTTGTTGGATTGGGTCTCCAAGTAACTATTGATAGATTCCACATTATTCATGGTTAAGAGAGTCCAAAGAGAGCTTTTTTTTCATTTATGTCCCTAGGGTGTTTCTTCATCTTGAGGGGCTTAAAAAGAGCAATTTTTTCTTTTCTATTTTAGGAATGATAGTTGGAATTTTACCTTTGTTTGGAGTAGCTCGGCTAGCATTGTACAGTTTTGGAAGGTTTTCTTAGCTCCAATAGCTATTTCAGTCCTCTAACTTTTTGACATTATCCTAATGTCCTTGATGTTTTTTTAGTTGTTCTCCACTATTGTTCTCTTATTATATATATATATATATATATTATGTTGTAATCTCATCTTGTCATTCTTTTTTGAATTTTGTTGGTAAGAAGATTGATTTCCATTTGTGCACTTGGAAAAATGGGGATGCTCTTGACATAGCCCCAATGTAGGCTTGACACATCCTTAAGGAGGGGCAATCGACTTCCCTAGAATGCTACCAAGAAGGCCATCTAAGGAGACTCCTCTTTCTCATGATTTTGGGAAGAGAAACGGCTTCTTCATTTATTGCTTGAAGAACACCCTACATATCAATTTACATTGGGATACTTTCAAAACATTTTGCAACTAGTGTTGCATAAAGGGCTCAACCAATGAAGATAATCAACATAAGTTGGAATTTTACTATCTTACGTAGTTAGTAGAGTTTACAATTGTGATTTTTCTTGAGTATATATGTTACATTTTGTCTATGTTTCTTGAATGTTACTTTTCACTCTAGGATATTTATGCCTTTTTTTTTTTTATATTCCAATCATAGGGTCTAAATTTGATAATATAATTAAGTTACTAGGCCGACAAGATTATGGAAGGGAACTTTTTTCTTAATTGAAGAAGGAGATTACTAAGGTGATGAGAGACTGGATCATTAAAGAGAGAAGTATGAGCACTAGGGAGTTGTGAGTAGAAGGAGGAGGTTAGCAAGCTAACCAAGGATTAATAGCAATTGAGATAATGGTATGGTTAAAAGAACAAAATTGGTAAGGAGTTCTTAAAGTCTTTTATTGGGAAGAATCTTATTGTAGCTATGAAGGAGTTAAAGAAGTTTGACTCCTTTGATGCCATTGTTTTGCATGAGGTATGCATAATCTACAAATAGATTGTTTGGGATTGTTCTCATATCCACTAGATCATGATCTCCTTAAGGATTTGCTTTTACTGGACCCAAACATCCATGTCAACCTTACACATACATGAGATGGATGCTGGAGATTCAGTAGGGACCTCCATAGTTAATACTAGTGCCATAGTGGAAAACTCTACCCCAATGACATAACTATCTAGATTTTTGGAGTTTTTTTTTTTTTAACTTTTGTAGTATTTCCACTATATATTGGATGTATTACTTTTTTATTGATGGTGAGACTTTATCTATTGCTGTCCTATTTCCTCTTTTGTGATACTATTAATTACTTGTTTTGACTATATATACATATTTACTTTGTTTAATTTGGTCTTTTCAAATTAATGCATATTCATGTTATGTACATATATACATTTCATTATTTTGTGCATTTATTTTTTTTAAGAACATTGAGCTTTTGGTATGAATCCTATGCTTTTCGTCTAGGATTTATGCTACCTTCCATGAAGGTTGAGAGTGACTCATTTTTTATGAATCATTTAGAATTTCAAACAAAATGTGGTGGTCGAGCTAGGGATGATGTTGGGTAATCCTTCTGGGGTCGACAATAGGTTACATTTCAAGGGACCATTTAAGATCTTGTGTGAATAATTGATGTTTAAACCAAAGCTGGTGTTGACCAACCATTAGGAGTAAGAGTGGGTTATGTTTTAGAAACTACTTAAGATCATAAATTAAGCTCTGATTTCTTAGCCAGAGCTAGTTTGACCAATTGTTCAGGTCGAGAGTGAATTATGCTTTAGGTATTGCTTAGGATCTCAAGTGAAATTCTAACATTTCAACCAAAGCTGGTGTTAACCAACTTCTAAGGCTAATAGTGAATTATATTTTGAGGATTGCCTAGGATTACTTTGATGTTTTGGCTAGAGCTTGTGTTAATCAACTTCTAAGTTTGTGAAAACTTTGTAATTTCTTTGTTATACTAGTAAATTTGCAATAATTCGTAGTATAGATTGTAAAGCTCAATGATTCTATTGACAAAAAGCCATAACAAGTAAGATAGCAATTGAACTATTACATAGATGGATTTATTGGTATTTATAGTCCAAAAATAAAAATTGAAATGCTCTAAAACATTTGTAAAATAATTGAAACTATAATAAGTATAATTTATTCAAATTGATGATATTTCAAGTTTTGGGTAAGCTTTGGCCATCCAAATTTTGTAATGTATATGCATCGGGTTCATGATCTCCATTACATTGAAGAAGTCTTCCCATTTAGCATTCACTTTCTAAATTAGCCCTTACACTTCAACCATCCTAGACTTATACATCATGAGCTTACTTATGTGTCATCTCTGAATTTTTCATAGTTTTTCTTAAAGAAATGAAGTAGATGTTCCTTTGTTGCCCTGACCATGGGTGAGCCCATTTAGGTGACGTTAAAGTCATGTCTAGGGATAATTTTTATAATTATGAGTTCATTGACCATCTCAATTTTAGGTAGGGTAGTTCTTTCTTTCTTTTTTTACACTTATTCTTGGCTTGGCATCTCTACTGTACTAAACTCAAGTGCTTATGACTTCTCTTTCTCTTTGTTTTGAGCTTTCCTCAAGATGTTGGCATAGCACGTTTTAGCTATCATTTATATTTCTAGTTACTTCTCTTAGATCATCGAAAGTGGGGATGTCCTACTTCATATAGAATATCAACGCTACCACCTAAAAAATATTCAAGAATGGCCTGTCTATGATGAAGTTATAGGTGAAAACAACCTTTGCCATCAAGAACTTTATGATCTTGGTCACCCAACTAATGAAAGCACCTAAAGAAAACAAAAGAGAAATTTCCCTAAAAGCTTATACAATCTCACCCTAAAGCTAATGAGGGGAATGTTAGGAGTTGAGCATTATCAATGCCTTATTACAAAAAAGGCATTATGAAACAGGATATATGTTAAGCTCCTACTATCTACTAGAAACATTTTCACCTAAAAATTCACAATGAGGAAGAAATCATTAATGATTATTATACTCTTACCATCTGGCTTTTAGTTCTCCATTCCCAAAACAGATCATAAGCTACAGAGGGTCTATACCATAAACCTCATAAATCTTGATTTAGGACATGCTTTTGAGCTTGATGGGTAGCTCTAGCAAGTGACTTGCAAGTATTTACTAAATTACCTCTTATACATGCTCTAAAGATGATAGAAATAATACCTATAAGTTGTTGCCATCATGCTACTGGGTGTCCCTCCTAGTCTCTATCTTGTATTTGCAAAGAGAATGATGCTAGTAATATGATGCTTTTGGTCTATAGGAATTATGATCACTACTTTGCCTATTAGCTATAAACTTACTAAATAAGCTTCTTAATTTCATTCTTTAGGTGATGGAATGCTTCCATTATGTGCTCTTTGTCATGATGAAAATGACAATATATCTCAATTTTTGTTTGTCTAGGTCATCTTTCATTCATTTGGGCCTTTCTCTTAGGCCCTATTATTTGGTCAGAATCAATATTTCCACCCTTGATGCATTGAGAAGATATATCTTGTGAATCTCCTAGAATGTTCTTGCTCTCTATCTATTATTGCCAGTATTTAGCTTAATTTTCTTTTGTTGTTCACTAGAAGAGATCTATTTCTAGTATATAAGTATATATTTCAACTTGTGCTAGATGCGTTTCTAGCATAGCAAAAGGTTTCCACTTTTGAAATGCCTTAAAATTTTAATGCCTTAGGTTCTACTGCATAATACTTGATGGGAGCTCTTGGTTGAGATAGAAATCTTGTGGATAGCTTGGGTGAATAAGTTGACATATTTACTCAAATTTTCTCTATCTTTCTACTTATTTGTAAGCAAGTACGCGATAGTTTTTGGATACATCTTGTTGATGCAAAAGTTATGATAGAACCATTGCATTAGATGCTTAAAGATAGTGATGGTACCAGTGGTCAATGACTTGAACTAAGCAAAAATATTTGTTGTCAAGGTTGTATGAAAAATTTTATAATAGGCTACCACAATCAGGTCACATAGTTTCGTTGACTAAGAAAGTTGTCTAAATGATCCTAAGGTCCTTAGTTCCTCGAATCTATGGAGGTTAGGTACCATAACATCATGTGGGAGTGACTTGGTGAGAATAGCCAAGCAAAAAAGGCTATACTTTAGAGAAATGAATAAAGGAAGGTATTCATTGCCACTTATGGATGTTTGCTCAGTGCAATAATCTAAGATGGAAGCAACATTTGTCCACTTACTAAAAGTTACTATTGGTAGGAACACCTAATTATCAATTTAGTAGGGTTAGAGGGTGTAGCCCCTGTCACCTAATCTCGACTCAATTTGTTCAAAAATTAAGGAAAATTCTTATCTTGCACAAAAGGACTAGGGGGGGTCCAGGGTATGAATGTTTTGTGGCATACTAGGTGATTACCTTTGTAGCTGCTTGAGTAAGGTGTCTTTGACTAGGGCTAAGAAGGCTTCATGTGTGATTTGTAGGATAGGACCTCAAAGAGATGGGTTATAAGATGTGGTTGGAATCGCTAATATTAGTAATGCAGTAGATGATCTCTCATCATCCTTTGCTTTTCTCATCAACATCATCCCTTGGAGGGGCCACCAGAGTACATGAGTTTTAAGGGCTTTTTGGTTTCATTTTCATTTTTAATTTTCTTTCCACCATTTTCATTTTGGTAAAAATTAGTTATGTGATGTGATGTGAAAATAAAAATATGTTCGGATGAAATGTTTGAAATTTAATGTTTATATTTGTTTTAATAGGTTGTAGGTGGAGAGAGGAAAAATAATGGAATAGTGAGAGAGAAGATATATAGGTCATTGAGAGATATATATAGGTTATTAGAGAATGTATTTAAAAAAAATGATGTTCGGTGAAAATATGTAAAATGTGATGGTTTTCATTTATTAAATAGTAGAAAATATAAAAATGGAGTGTGGGAATGAAACCAAACAACCTCTTAGGCTCTAGATCTTGTATGCATTTTTGGCATTCGAAGAGTTAGAAGATTTTTCTATAGATAGCACTAAAGTGATAGAACCTGAATTTAGATTTGAGATCTTTTGAAAAAGTCTACTTTGTCAATTGTGTAGTAATGTAGTAATGCTTGTCTAAATGTAGTTCCATTCCTTTTTTAGGAATAATGGCAATATTTTAGGTGTAGGACTATTTTGTGTGAGGGTCCATCTTAATATGCTTGGTTATTGATTTGAACTTTAGAGCGCCAACTTCTTTATGATTACTTTGAGAGGGCCTTTTAGATTTGATTATTTGGATACATGCAGTTTTCCTTCCATAATTAGTCAACCTCAAATAGGTAAATGCATTACTCAAAAGACATCTATCAAAAAAATATAATTTAGGGTGCAACATTGTTTGCCTAACATCTTCTTCCATAGGAACATAACTCATGTAGTCATGCTTTTGATTTTACTAGTAGATCAATTATCAATTTCTAGCATTGGGAATCTGGACTTTGTTTAGCCATAAAAAGATGGATTTATTATTGAGATCTTTTTTTAATATATATTTCATATATTAGGATTTCTTTGGGTTGCAATTTACTCCATCAAGTCCCATAATGAATTTTCATGTTTGACCTTTTTAAACAATTGATAAAAATTAATATTTGCCACTTTTTTTAGAAATTTTCCTTATTTTATTATCTTGAAGATGTATGGTATTTTAATTTAATTTGTATTTTTATATTTTTTTATGTTTTTCTATATATACATATATATATGGGTAGGTTACAAAAATTACCCTTGAGGTTTGGCTAAATTACATAAACTTTCTCGTTGTTTTTAAAATCATCAATACACCTTGATGTTTAGTATCATCCAACAAATAAGCCCCAACATTAGGTTTCGTTAGGGTTGCAACCTTTGGCCGTGTAAAAAAAATAAGTGAACTATTGATAATACCTTTCTGTACATTTTCACAAGTTTTGACTTTTTCTGACCTAATTGTAATGGTGAAAATATCCTTTAGGGTTTAGTTTAAAGTCATTTGACATGCAAAAGGTGTTACATGATAGTTATTGCAATTTCTAGGGTTGAGTATGTAATAAATATTATTTAGAAAAGGCATAATAGTAATATTTCTATATTTTTAAGAAAGTAGCCATTTATATTTGCTAACGAATCTTTGCTATATAACCTCGTCTTGTTTAGAATGCCTTTTACTATATTAAGATGGCTTCTTCAATGGAGCACTTCTTGTACTAATATTGGAGTGTTAAAATACTAGAAAAAAGGTGCAGAAAGATGAATTATGGGAGGAAGACATCCATAACAACCAATAATTCAGGAAAGCTTTGCTACTATTGCATTGATCATGAATTTTTCCATTGTTGTATACCAATTGAAAAGGATACACGTTGAAGGTGTAGTCATGACCATGGAGAAGGTCATGAAGAATTTGAAGCCACTAGCTCTAGCATTGGTATAATAAGCTTAAGAAATGAGGGTTTACTACACAAGCTTTTAGTTGTAAATATGATACTTTTCACTATTTTCTTTTTATGTCAACTTCTATAGAATTTGGGGATGTAGTGAGTTGGTTATATAATGCAAATGTAACTTGTTAATGTATGCAAATGCAAAATTGTCAATTGTGATACCAAAATATCATAGTAGCAACTAGCAAATGTATTACCAATATGTATAAAATCTAATCTGCAATGTACATTTGGATGTTACTAAGATCTAAGGGGGAAAAAGACATCAAAAAGTGACGACAGTATTAGGAAAAAAATAATTAAATTTGAATAATTTCTTTATCAACACATTCTAAATAAAATTTTGAATAAATTCATTCCAAATCCACAAAATGTATTCTAACCAACCACTATATTGAACTCACCAAAAGTATGTTCAATCCACAAAATAAACTATAACCAACAACTACATCAAACATCACTGAAAAAAAAGGAAGCAATCATACTTAGTCTTGTACAAGCACATTACCAAAAATTTATTCAACCCAACCAAGCCAAAAAGCAAATCAAAATAAAGTATTCAAATTCAAATTTGTGTTACATCTAAGGGCATTCATATTGGAAGCTTTCATTTGAGGCTATGGTGTCTACACTTTTCAACGTTGCTACCTTCTTCTAAGGTGATAATGCTTTTGCTTGGAGGATGGGTCTTACTTCACAATACTTGGAGGGGTTATGATAAAGGCTGCTCTTGATGCTTTTTCCTTTGGAGATGCGGCCTTCATTACAACACTTAGATGGGCTTGTTTTCTTTAATAGGGATGGGGCTACATAAATAACACTTTAGTCATATTCCTAGTGGAATCAACAAGAGGGGTTTTCCATAGTGAGTAACGGTTGTTCTTTTTGTCCTAGCTAGCAACATTTCTAGCAGGAGGCTTCCCATGTTGTTCCTTAAGCTGTGAGGATTGAGCTTGTGACTAGTTCACATGTACATATATAAAAGGTCAATCAATTAAAGTAAAGAAAATAAAATTAAAAATAAATGTCATGAAGTTCAAATTATTTTAATTAAAGCAAAGAAAAATTAAAATTGAAAAAAGATCAAAATAACACTTCAGTCTTATTCCCGGTGGAAGCAACAAGAGAAGTTTTCCATAGGGAGTAGGGGTTGTTCTTTTCGTCCTAGCTGGCAACATTTCTAGTAGGAGGCTTCCCATATTGTTCCTTAGGCTGTGAGGATCGAGCTTATGATTGGTTCACCTATACATATACAAAAAGTCAATCACTTAAAGTAAATAAAATAAAAATCAAAAGTAAATGTCATGAAATTCAAATTATTTGAAGTAAAATAAAGAAGAGTTAAATTGAAGAAAGATCAAAATAAAATTCCTATCTATCTCCAACAACTTGCTGTCCTTTTTTCTTACTCATATTAGATGGTGAAGCTGGCATATGTGGTGCTATTGGAGTTTGAAATGATGTAGCTTCTGTAGACTAAGTAGTATCTTTAGCAACCTTAATCCTTCTAACAACTACATTTCCTAATTTGTCAATGTCATAGTTGGAGCCTCATTGTGATTGAATCACCTATCCAATCTCCTAAACACCAAGGTATTCATGTTACATCAAGATACAAAGAACTAAACAACTTGACAAAGTGAAGAATTATCTCATTCACATCATTAGCATTCCTAACATTGTTTATCTCCTCATTCAAATCCCCAACACTTTTAGCAGTCCTCCTAAAGCCCCTCTTAAAATTTCGATCAGCAATCTTACTAGCATTCTCAGCAGCCTTCCTAGCCGTCCCGTAGCACTCTTACTTTTTGATTGTTAATTTCCTGACACATAGTTAAATAAATTAGATTATAGCATGACCTACAAAATGCCAGAAAATGAATACAAAAGTAAACTCACAATTACACTAACCTCTTTACAAGTTTTGGTCCTATGCCCTAGACTATTGCATTTTTCACATCATATGAAGCTTGATCTCTTAACAACAACTTGTTCACTTGACTCTATCCTTTCACTTTTTTCATGTCTCCATGGTAAATTTTTTCTAGAAGGTAGTAGTAGTTCATTATGAGTTAGAACCATAGTTGTTGGCCAAAATGTAGGATCTGTGATTGGATGTATCATGTGGTTGTATACTTTCATGCGCTTATCCTTTAAATAGCTATAATCCCTGTAATCCTCAATCCTCTTAGTCCCTAAACTTAAAATATTGTATTATTGTAATCCTCAAAAAATTTATTTTTTTAGTTGGAAAATTATCCATGTGTGATATTTTTAAAGGTAAAAATGTCAATATAAGATTTAAATTTGCATTTTAGTCCCTCTAATCAAATTTTTCCAGACAACAGGGCATAAGAATGAGAACGAGCACTCTTCCTTCTTGCCACTTTACATCTAATCCACCTTAATCAATTGATATAGGAAAAATTGAAGCAAAACTAATTAGTCCATGAGCTAGCAAATGCTATTGAAAGACATAAAAAAATGAGATGGTCTTGGATTGATTCAAATCCTGGCAGAACATTTTTTGGTTGTGAGGAATATGGAGAATGTTGTTCTCTTCCATTTCATTTGAACACACATTTCCATTTCCTAATTCAATCACTCAATATTTTCTTACAAAATATTGGAAGTTGTGTCTAATTTATTTAGCGTGATCAACCCACATGCAAGCAATTTAGGAATGTGATTTCTGGACTATTGATAATATCCAGAAATTAGAAATTCATATGCAAAGATCTCAAAAAACTAAGAAGAGATTAGAAAACTTTGATATTAAATTGTGCATTTTTCTTCCTAAATTGGCTAATGAAGTGATTGGATAATGATATTTTTTGTTCATTTTGAAGCATATTAATGTAACATGTGTTTTTATTAATTCTATTGGCCTCTTCAATGTGTTCGAACAAAGAAATGATTATGTTTCAACTTTTGAAGAAATCTATCTTCAAGAACTGGAGCTCTTTTTTTTGGAATTAGAGCTATTTTTTCTAGCGTTATCAAACTTCTTATGAATCAGTATAGCTATGTGAATAGGAATTAGAATTGGAACTAGAGCATTTTTACAGTAGGACTTCTTATTTTTACTGCAAAGAAAATTAGTATAGTGTAATGTAGTAGACCAACAAGCATGTCAAATTCCAAGCAAAAAGTCATAAACCAAAATTTGAAAAAGCTTTAAGTTATAAAACAAGAACTTTCAAAAGCATTACAACAATTTCTTTGCTATTAAGACATAAACCAAGCATGTCAATTCCAAGCAAAAACCTATATACCAAATTTTACTAAAGCTTTAAATCATAAACTAGGAATTTACAAAAGCATTAGAGCAATTCTTTTACTTTTAAGCCGTAAACCATATGCTGTGAAGGCAACAACTACAAGCCATAACCATAAACCGACTAACCATAAGTAATGCAAAGACAACCCTTCCAAGCAATCCAAAGACAACACTGCCAAAGCACACAACCTAATAGGTTAGCAAAAAGTTTTAACATTTTGAAGCAACTACTTATACATTATCCAAGGCTAAATTTTCCATAAAAAAACCAACTCTAAAACCATCAACGGAAGTTTCAGAACCAACCAACATTCACATCGAACTATGAGAACTATCCAACCAAAAATCCAAAAGCAACTAACTATCCACATCCAACTATTTTGTCCAAATTTAGTACATCCAAAGAGTAAATCATTAAAACTATGTATAAATCTCCTCAAGAAACAGATTGTTGTGTGGAATCTCCTTAGAAACCTTTATCATTCATCTTCCTTGAACGTCTTGACATTTATGCAAATTGTAATTAGCTCAAAGTAACACGTTCTTTGACTCTTTTCTTGAAGTTTGTCTTTACCAAGACACTACCAATGGTTATTGAACTCTTTTCTATATTTACAAAAGCTAGAGTTCAAGTCACTTGTAAGTTGTTTGTTGTGAATGCCGAAATGTCATGGAGCTACTATATTTTTAGTGGCATCTTCAATTGAAGACATTGATAGGGATTCATTAATTAACATATCTATAATGGGGCACATTCTTCTATAACAACCCTCTTTATGACACTTGCTACAAGACAAACTTATTTTGCCAGTTGGTAGGAACTTTTTTATTTGCTTTTTTCTTTCTACACTTTTTAGGCTTCCTTAGTAGTCTTAGTTCAAAAGTTGGTACAATTTCCTCTTTCTCATTAATTGGCAAGTCAATGGTCCCCTAACTAGATTTATGACATATCTGTAAGTTTTAACATAGCATTCCATGACATAAAAGTCTTGAACATAATCTTTTGGCTCTCTCCTAACGTATGTAATTTCACTTATTCCATGAACACATGGAATACCAATTGAATCCCATATTCTATAAGAACAACTCTTAATTTCAATGTCTATTGCATATTGTCCCCTGTACATTTACCTAATTTCAAACTTTGATACTCCATCATAAGTTGAAATACAGTACCTAGTATCATCCTTAAGATTTCTAGAATATTTTTGCACCTTAATATATTGAAGTCTATCCCGGTTCTTAGTAGCCTCTTTCTTACTTTACAATCTCTTTTCTATGAACATCTTAATCCTTCCAAGCGCATTCAACACCGGCTTGTTCTTAGCTTCAAGAAGAGTTGAATTGAAGCTCACATAAATTATTCAAAAGAATATCACACTTAGGATAAGTTCCAAAATATGACATAGACCAATACTTTGGTTAAATTTTAGAAACCTGTTGATAGATAGACTCAATGAATTCTTTTAAAGATTCCATCCAAGACTTGAACTAATTAACAGTAGAGGCTTTAGCCAGGTTTTACAACCTATCCTTCAGTACTAGACTAGTGTAGATTTTCTCGAAAGTAGTACACATATGCCCAACATAAGAATTTGTGCTCCACTTTTGGCATTAAGTAAATCAATGTAGGCAACAGTCCCTATGAAGAGCACACAAAAATCATAGCATAAAGATATAAGTAGAGAAAACGCAAAGCATATAGCAAAAGTACACTATATGTTAAAAGAAAAAAGAACATCACTAAACTTTTATCTATTTGAAATGATGGTCTACTTATGTTGATCATATATTCCAAGGTCTTGTTGAAGTAGTTCTAAATACCATTTCCATGAGTTCTTGTCTTTAATCTCTACTACACAATGAGATATTGAAAAAAATACAATTATTGGGTTCTATCCCAATAGTAGTAAGCAACACTCTCTTATGTGGCTCCTTTAAATGACACCTATGCCCAACTATAGGTTTGCACCTGTCTATAAAATTTTGCTTTACAGCTTTTAGACAAGTTTACAGCTTAAGAATTCTTTTGATCTCCAATCTCATCATCCATACGAGTTTTCAAAATCGTAGTTGATCTAGGGTTAGTGAACTTTAGTTCTTCACATAATCATACAATCTTCTATATTGAACCTTGTACTTACCATAAAGCATGTTATAGAGTTTGTGCTTAGTTCTATAAAATTGGGCTTTTCCTTACTTCAACATTAAGATTATTATGGACTTCTTGAAAATCTCTTAATTTTCACATTTTGTGCAACCTCCAATCATTAAAATATTTATTGCTAAGTATTTTTGAAGTAATAGTTTTGTGCTTACTCAAAGTGCTCCCATAGTTATATGTACTATTCAAAATTTTAACATGAAAATTAGTTGAATTTCTCACCTTAGATGTGAACACAACACAAGGATAGTTATTACCAATGCACTTTTTCCTATGTCTCAACTAGTCATTCTTAATGAATTTTATATTTCTTTTGCCAAGTTATAGTATGTGCTCTCATAGCCTTTTTAGATTAGTTGTATTAGTGAAAATCATCCAAATTTTGAACTAAGGATTTGCCATGTTAGTTTGGGGGTTAAACCTACAATATGAGACATCTTCATTATCCTCTTCCTCGTTGTGTTATGTTTTCTAAGTCCTCAGACAAAATTCCATTGGAATTTTCACTAACATTAATATCTCCTTCTGCAATGCTTGATCATTTTATTGTTCTAAATTCCTATTACAACCACAATCAATCAAAGAATCTACGTTCACATTATATAAAGTGTAATGATTTTCACTTGAGTCATAATCAATATTGTCATAGAAGCTATCAGCCCCCTTTGATGTAATTTAGTCATATTCCACCAGCTTTATCTAGCAATTGAGAGTGACAAGTTTGTGTTACATATACCTCAATTTTTCTAATATATAGTGCAAGCTCTACCACTCTATTAACATCCTCCTCAGTTAAAATAAAAACTAATCTATTAATAATACTACTTTTAAATTCTGGATAATAGGAACTTAAATACTCACATTAGTATTTTCCTACTTGAACCCAAGGTTTCTAAGCACATTTCATCAGCAACACAATAGTCGATATAGTTTAACTCACCCCCCATGTATAATTTTTTAGGATTTTTGATGGACTCACCACTATGATGGACTGTTAAAGTGGAAAGATCTGCTTCTGTGCTGGCAATGTGAAGCACAGTGAAAAAAAATATTATAAAATTTCAGAATAAACA
This sequence comes from Jacaranda copaia, assembly GCA_014898725.1. Taxonomy (NCBI): domain Eukaryota; kingdom Viridiplantae; phylum Streptophyta; class Magnoliopsida; order Lamiales; family Bignoniaceae; genus Jacaranda; species Jacaranda copaia. The sequence continues at coordinate 1,219,970 of JACGDI010004221.1, forward strand.
AAAACAAAGCATATGGACCCAACAAACATGCCATCACATGTATAGTAGAACAAACAAACCTACAACTACAAAGGTACAGCCATATAAAAAAAAAAAATTTACAAACACGCTGCATAACATTCCATGCAACAACAAACAAAAGTGGCACAGTATCCAATGATCAAAACAAAACAATAGCCATTAACTAAGAAATGTCATTCATAGAAAAATATAATCATTTAGTATGTAAGTTGTTGCAAACTTACCCTATGTAAGAGTTGCACCGGAATCTTTAATATCCCGAACTGTCATTATCTTGTTCAACACTCTTTCTTCAATTTAATGCTGTTTCCTTTGATTATTCACTCTTGATTTGATTATTCCATGATGTTGCTTTTAATTTTGATTCTTCAATTGCAAGTTCAAAGGAAAGCTATAACCTTATCTCCCTTTCCCCTTTTCCTCACTTCTCAAAGTGTTCAAATTTGTGTTTGTAATTTGTCTTAATATTTTAAGCATTAATGCAATGAAACGTTTTCCCTTAAAGAAAAGGATGTGCATAACATGTGGTCAATTTTCTAACTAAATACTGCTGGAATGCTATTTTAAGGACTGCAATGAAATGAAAATTTAAGTTTAAAGACTACAAGTTGAAGTTAAGAAAATTGAGAATTAAAGTGATTCTAAAGTGAAACTTTAGAGACTAATTATGTAATTTGCCCTTAAATAAATTATGAAGTGTCTAATTAATTGCTAATAAAATTTTAAAATAATTTATAAATTATCTTCATGTCTCACAATTGATGTGTCTTTTCATATAAACAATGATAAAGTCCGTCACCACTTGCCCATTGTACTTAAAGTAAATATATTTATTAAAACATTTTTATTTTTTAAAAATATTTTTTCTTCATGTAATTAAATAATAAAAATTATCCTTTTAATATTTCAAAAAAGAAAACTCATTGTTGAATAACCTATAGTGGAGATTTCATTTGAAATGATAAAATTTGAAGATAAATTATGTAACTTGACTAAATTATAGAGTATCAATGGTTACTAACTTAAATTTATAAATTTCTCATAGATTTGTAAAATTTTTAAAATTTAAAAAATTAATAAGAAAAACTAATAAACAGTGAGAAAAATAATTTTATTTGATATGCTTTTAAATTTTATGCACAAAATATATATTTTAATATATATAAGCAAACTATTTTTTAAATTATAAAAAAATCTTTAACATAATCTCGTTAAGAATGCAGAAGTCACAGTAATATTTTTTTAATACTTCAAGATTTTTTAAAATATTAATTATTTGTCAGCATGTAAGATTTATTTTTTTTATGAATTTATTTTATCAGTTTTAAGATTACCAAACAACATATTTCACATATTATATAAATTATTATAAAATAATAATTAATTTTCAATATTTAACTTAATATATAATACATATAAATATCTCGTTGAACATAAATATAAAATAACACTAAATTGATAGTTAACACATTATTTTAAACACAGCCTCTTTTAATTAGCCAAAAAATTAATAAGGTGAACAACATCTAAACTCCATGAGGTTTGGCCTAATTATAAAAAATAAAAAACATAAAAAATCTTGTTGTTTCAAAAATTATATTTATCCCCCTGAACTATCAAACTAAAATGTAATGTAAATGAGAGGTGCGAAAAAAATCAAAATGCCTAGATGTTAAAAATTAAAAAAAAAAAGAAAGAAAGAAAAAAATAGAAAAATTGGCTGAAATGTAGAAGGACAAAATTGCCCCTTTGTGTGTGGCACCTAAACAAGAATAGAAAACTCACTTCCACTCAAGATATCATTTGTTAGAAAAGAAAAAAGATTGAAAACCTTCGGCCACCAAGAAACTATTTATCTCCCACCCAAATTTTGGGTGTTTCCACCCATAGAAGGCCACGAAAGTGGGGAGTTTCATGGTCTACACTAGCTGTTAGGCGAAGTGATTCAAGAATGGGCAGAATTTTGCGCACAAAAAGTGAGAAACCAAACTTTTTAGTCATAGGTTATATGAAATAGAAAAAAATATATGATTTTTTATTTTTTTGGTACAATTTGTCGAGCATGGTAGAGAATGAAGATTTTTGTAGTTCTGGTGTACAAAACCTGAAAGCTGTGTTATGGTTTGTGTGTGTGTGTTTGTATATATATATATATATATTATATTATTACATGATCATGGTATGCATACACTTTTTGTGTGTTAATAATGTTGTTTCATAGATTATTTTTGGAAGAGGTAAAGTTATGTGAAAAACCCTAAATTTCATTGTATATTTCTGCCACTTTTGATTTCTTTTTTTATTTTATGGTGATATTATGGAAAAACTTAAAATTGATGTGATGAAAATGGCCCAACACCCCAAATTTGTTACCATGTTATCAAAAATTGTAAATTTTGATTATTTGAAGGGTTTGGTTTATTTACTAGGGTGATGGAGACTTGGGTTTCTTTAGTGCTATTAATACTTATAAATTTCTTTTCTTATATGTTCAAATTTACATTGAAACAAGTATGGATGAACAAGTATATAAATTTGTTATTCACTATCTGGGTGAGAACAAAAAGATCAAAAATATTAATCTAGACTAGTATAGTTTCTTTGATCTCATCAATGATATAAAGGAAGCACATCATATAGGTAAAGTCCTTTCACTATTAGTTGCAATGGAAGTGGAAGTGATGACATGATGTCAATCATAATCAAGATGTTATGAATATGTTTTCAAGGAATAGGAATTCAAAAAAGATTGATGTTTTCATTGTAAATTGTGTTGATTATGATATTGGTGAGGGTAAGGAGTGAGGGAGATGGTGATGCTAAAGTTAGTGGTGAGGGTGAAGGAGATTGTGATGTTGCGTTTAGTAAGGAGGGTGAGGGTGATGATGTTGAGGTAAGTCAGCAAGGTGAGGGTGATGAGCTTGTAGTTAGTGACAAGGGTGAGGGAAAAGAGGAATGTGGGGTTGGGAATAGGAGTGAGAATGTAGTAAAAGAGGTGGTAGATAGGAATACAAGTAGCTCTTGGTCATTATATTCACCTAATAGTGAGGAAGAAAATATGTTACCATAAGTTTAATCTCAGAATGTAGTGATGATGATGAGCTGTCTAGCAACAGATCTAATGACTACAGTGAGACTTATTATTCAAGTGTCGAGGAGTTTGCAGATGATCCCATGAATGGATGTTTGAATAGAAATGCCATATAGTTTTCTAGAGAGTGTAGTGAGAATTTTTTTTTTTTTTTAAAATGGATGATTTTATTGATGTAAATGCTTTAGGGGATACTTTGGGAGATTTTGTAATTCAAGAGGATTTTAAGTTGGTGAGAGTCAAAAATCAAACCTTTAGGGTTATATGTCACTATGCTGAAAATGATTACCTTTGGATAATGCATGCATCATTGCTAGACAATGGGGTTACTTTGCAAATAAAAACTTATGAGAGCACGCACACATGTGCAAGGGTTGATTGTGCTAAGGAGGCTAGTGCTAAGTAGATAGCTTCAAAACTTGTTTCAATTTTAAGAGATAACCCTAGGATGAAAACTAGTGGAATTATTAGTGAGATGCAGAAGTATAGAATGAATCTCCATGCATGCATATTTGTAGGGAAAAAGAAGAAAGCTCTTCAAGTGATAGAGAGTAGTTATTCTAAGTCTTATGCCATACTACCATCAAACTGTAAAAAGTTGTGCTTGAATAATAAGGGGACTGTAGTTAGATTGCAATATGATGTACTTGAAGATGAAAATGGAGGTTCCGATAGCATTCTAAATTTACCTTCATTCAAAAAAAAATTCATTAGCTTAATTGTTTAAGAAACAGCTTTCTATAAGGTTATAGCTCATTCATAGGCGTTGGTGGGTGACATCTAAAAGGTCCACTTGGTGGTCTATGTTGGCTACTATTTGGTTGGATAATAACAATCGGCTATTCCGAATAGCATTTGCTATGGCAGAGATAGAATGTAAAGACAGTTGGATGTTTTTCTTTGAACACTTGTCAGTTATGCTTGGAGGCTTCTCAATTGAGTTGCCATGGACATTCATGATAGTCAAAAGGTATGACATTTATTTTTAAAATTCTTAAGTTCATTGTTGTTTATTTATGTTTTTCTTGAAGTCACTTATGCTTGGTTTATTATGTTGGGTACTTTATTTGCTTGCACATTATGCTACAGTGATGATCTGTTAGTTTTTGCATTTGATTTGTCTGCATATTGTACTACATTGTTGAACTGCCAATTCCTACTTAGATATTAAAGGTAATAATATGTGAAGGGGGAAATTGTAATGCATGAAAATAACTAGGGCATGAAAATAAGTTTTTACGATATAAAAGCAACATTTCTGCAATTCATATTGTACACTGTAGGTTAGGAAAATCATTATACTTTGTTTATTCTGCTAGGTGCTTTATTTATTAGCATACTGTGCTTAGTGTTTACATTATTAAGGGTATATTTACTAGACTGATAATATGTGGTGGAGTAAATTGTAATGCATGGGATTATGAAGGGTGTACAAGTAAGGTTTCTGCACCTCATGTTATACATTGGATAGCCAAAGAGAAAGAAAAAGTTTGAGGGAAAAAAGAAGAGAGAGAACACTATGGAAGCTACACCTGCTGAACTAAAGCTTGTGGAAGCTGTATCTACTGAACCAAAACATGTGGAAGCTACAACCTCTTCTAGCCATGTACAAGAAACAAACCCCTCCAAGACTCCTCCAGTTGAAGTTGTTGCACAATCAACCAAACCTGTAAATCAAGATAAAGACTATGTGTATGAATGCCCTCAAATGTGATACTGATTATTTCGAAAACATATTTTTACTATAATATTTTTTGTGATTATCTATCTTCTTGACTGCAAAGTTGAATAGATAGATTTTGGAAGGTTTTTGGATGAATTTTGAGTGGAATTTAGGTAGATTTTGGTTGGATGGACATTAGAATTGGAGTAATGTTTGATTATTTTAGTTATGGTGAACAATTAGTGAAGAAGTTCATGTAAGCTATTTTTGTGTGATTAAATAAAAGAATGACTCATTATTTGGACTAGCTCTAGTTTTGTTATTTTAAGTGTACGGTTCAATTTGTTAGCTTATTTTTTTAGCATGGTTTAGTTGGTTTTACTTGATAAAATGGTGCAATGCATGACATTACAATTGAAATGAAAATGCATTGCATAATTCATTAACATTTTGACAATTTGACCTACAAAGAACAAGCTAAAAAGTAGCATATTCACTACAAGAAGCTTAAACAATTAACTTTCATTCTTAAGGCCTACATGATTATCGGGTTGCCTTTGCAAAAAATTAGTAGCTTCAAAATCTTCACAAACTCCTCTCAGACTATGACCACAACTATGACTTACATCTTCTTTAATAGGTAAATACCAATGTGAGAAATCGTTCTAGCCATAATAATAAAAAAACCTTCTCACATTGCTGCTAATCTGGGACACCATTATTGGTGTTTTCTTCCAACAATTTTGCCTTTTGTACCATTTTTTTTCTATATTTCAATACACCTAATTTATTAGATGTGTGTTCCATGATGAAGCCACTTATTTTGACAAGAAAATCTAAGAAACATATGTGTATATATAGGCAACAGAGCAAACAACTATAAAACAGCTAGCTCGATTTCTTCTCTATTTTATCACATTTAAGCAAACCTGGCAAAATTCAACCCATACCAGTGGGTACCTAAAACAATACGGGTAATGAGCCTTGTTTTTCCTACCCAAAAAATTGCAAGTAATTTTACCCATACCCAATTTACCTACCATTTTTTGGCCCAACCCGTGGGTACTCATGGGTAACCCATATATATAAATACATATTTTAATATATATATATATAGCAAAATTATATATATAAATATTTAGATATAAATATAAATATAAGAGTTACATATATATATATAAATATTGAAATATTTACATATAAATATTTATATATAAATATTTACATAGAAATATTGAAATTTTGAGTCTTTTCTTTTAGTTTTATTTAGTTAATATTTGAGTAACATTATGTAAGTTAGAATTTGGATATAAATTTACCTTTAAATATTTAAAAAAAAAACTTACTGGTATCCATGGGCTATCCATTATCCTTGAGGACGGATAATGGGTTCCATACCTTGTACCCAATAAAAAATGGAAAAATTTACCCCCCAATTCATTGTTCCCATTATTGGGTTACCCATGGGTACCCAATTGCCAAATTTACATTTTAGTTCTCAAAGAAACTATTAATAACAAATAAATCCTTAAAAATTTTGACTATCTTATAATATCACCTCTAAGTGTATTGTCATCTATGAAAAAAGAAGAAGTCTGGTAAAAAATGAGATTAGTTACCATAAGGGCATTTTTAAATTTTTTATAAAATTTTTGACAATGCTTGGTCAAAATCCTAATGGCAATTAATGGTTGGGGTAAAATGTTAGAAGTTGACTAGCACCAGGAAGGTAATTATAATTTTTGAATGAACGAGAGTTCTATTTTTTTTATTTTAAATTAGACCAAACATCAAAGGATCTTAGTGTAATTCACCCAAATTAATATCTTTTTCAAGAAAATTCCATGATCAACAATAAGGTGTAACTAAAAAGTTACTGAAGATAAGAGATCACATAAAAATAAAATAAAATTATCACATAAAAGAATTATAAATTAAGCAAGCTTCCATATATATGAGAGCGAGATGGAATGAATTTCATAAATAGAACACATTTGTTTTTCTGGTATTGAAGATAAACTAAAAATATTAGTTCACTACTTTAGGCATATTTAAATGAAAATATGAGTGTTCAACTAATATGAATAAATTTAAACATATTAGTGTTCAATCAATATGAATAATATTTTTTTGATTTCATCAAAAAACTCAAAGTTCTAAAAAGTAAATGAATTGAGTAAAATATGATAACATTATCTTTAAGACTATTGTAAATTTGATTAAGAAAACTAGGTTAATGAAGATATAATGACTTTATTTAATTATTTTAAAAAAATTATCAATTGGCAATAATTTCTCTAATAGATAATGTATGTGTGTATATACGCACACACAAGTGAGATTGTAACACTCCTAAAATTTAGTATTTTAAAAAATAAAGATTTAGAAATCAAGATATTGGTTGATTGGATTTTATAGCTCAGAAAATAAATAGGACTTGATTCTAAGAATTTTAGAACTTTTAGGGTTGATTTGCAAAGTTAGGAAAACTTGATTGACCAACATTTGGAAGTTTTGTGGGTCAAAGTGCAATTATTATTGGTTAAAGGAGTCAATGTGAGGTAATAAATAGTCTTGTGGTTGAAAAGAAGATACTCAAAACTTGAAATGACTTAATTGGAAATTAGGTTAAACTTCTGGGGGTCAATCTGTGAATAAGAAAAGATTAAATCTATAAATAGTGAATTTTTCAATTTAGTCCCATTTCATCTTCTTCTTCACCAACACCATCATGTCTTCCTTCTCTCACTACTGTTTCCAAATACAAGACAAAACCTAACATATTATATACCGTTTAACTCCTCTCAGCGCAAGGAACTCAAATATACCAGCATATTGTAGAACTAACTAGTGTAGTAGTCAAAAATTTAGCTCAAAGTTATAGCTGCGATGGTAGTGATGGGTTTCTCTATTTTGGCAATGGTTAAACTTAATTGGTATTTGTGGTACCCCAATAAGGGTCTGTCAACCTAGCTTTGTATATCTACCTGTTCTTATGGGAAAAGCCATGTAAGGGTTCATTCCTATTTTTGTATTGACTACACTGTGTTATTGAAATCTGGAAACTGTTTGTGATCTCATTTGATTATCTGTTCATTGATCTGAACACCCTTGTGAGGGTTACTTCTTGATTCTATTTCTATTTCCTATTTGTTCTAACACCCAAAAATTCTATCTATTATAGGTTATCTAACTATTCTATCATCTGAACCATTCTGTTATCTGATTATTTTGTTATTTGATCATTCTATTATCTGTCTGTTTAGTTATCTGAGTCTGAATTTGATTGGTATTATGGATTTGTTCTGTCAGAAATTTGTAGTGTACCAAGTTGTTACACTTGGGTAAGTTAGTTCAATTAGTATGTCATTGGTTTGTTTTATCGATAATAAGTTATGTACCAAGTTGATATGCCTGCGTAAGTTATGTACCAAGTTGATATGCCTGTGTAAGTTATGTACCAAGCCAATATGTTTGGGTAAGTTATGTACCAAGCTATGCTTGGGTAAGTTCTGTACTAGGTTCTTGTGTTTAGATAAGTGTTGTACTAAGATGTCATGCTTGGGTAAGTTTTGTACTGGGTTGTCATGCTCGGGTAAGTTTTGTACTGGGTTGTCATGCTTGGGTAAGTTTTGTATCTGGTTGTCATGCTTGGGTATATTTTGTACCTGGTTGTCATGCTTGGGTATATTTTGTACCAACTTATCATGCTTGGGTAAGTTTTGTACCGGGTTGTCATACTCGAGTAAGTTTTGTACCAGCTTTTCATGCTTGGGTAAGTTCTGTACCAAGTCGATATGCTTGGGTCAGTTCTGTACTAGTTCACTATGACTGGGTAAGTTCAATTGATCAGTATAAGTTTGTTTTGATATGTTTGGGTAAGTTTAGTTCAGTTTGATCGGTATATGATTGTTCTGATATTTGTCTCTATTTTGATCGTTTGACTATATTCTGACTAATAGATTATTTCCAAACTGTTTGACTATTTCTTAACTATCCGATTGTATCCTGATATATTTTATTTGATTGTTAAACTATAATCTATAGAGTTGATTCGTCCTCGATAGATCCTTATTGCATGTTATTACAATTATCCCTCGCTAAATCCTTTAGATGTAACCCCCATTGACCTTGATTTTCTTAGATAGGATCAAGTGATGGACTTAGATTTTAGTCTTAGATTGGTGAATGAAATTTACAATAGAAGAGATATGTGTATGTGTATATAGGTTTCCTTAAATGCTAAGCTTCATCTTATAAATGTTGCAATACATAAGACTGAATTATGACTTAAGGCATGTATATATTATGTTGGATGTTATGAGACCTTTGATGGTATGTACTTTATATTTTGATAATGTTTGTTTAGTTTAAAATCCGCTATTATATGTTTCTGATAAGTTTTGAATTTTTTTTTATGGGTTTATAAAATGTGTTACTTATTTATGGGCTTGAATTAAGACTGAACTGGAATGGTGCCTCAATTTAGGTGCTATCTCGAGAAGAGGCGCTATAAGTGGTATCCGAGCTTGGGTTTGGAAAGCCTAAGCAACACTAGAATTGATCCTCGGATATGGAACTTTTGGATAATAGAGTTGAGTTTGACCATGGAAATGTTTAAGATATGAATGAGTTAAAGGATATCAGAGCTTAGGCTATCGATGAATTTGGCATTGAATATCATTTAGGTGTCATTAGACTTTGTGACTTATCATTTGTTTAGGCTGATTGAGTAAGAATTTTGAATCCTATGTGCATTTGAGAAATTTCCATGTGATTTGAGGAATGAAGATAACTGTGGTTAGTTGCTATTAAAGAGATCAGGTTGTGTATTGTAGGATGTCCATGAGGTCTTATTGTTATCATAGAATGATTAAGACTTGTGTATTTATGGGTTTGATTTTATTTCATTTAATTTTTGTCCATCTCTTTTTTAAGCCTATAAGAGTTAATAGAATTGATGGTATCTCAAGAAGGCTCTGATGTACCCGTTCCACCTAGGACTGGACAACGAGGAAGACCTCCTAGGTGATGGGCCCTAAGTCGAGAGGCACATGTTTACTCTCAAGCCATGCAAAAAGAAAAGGTTGCACAAACCCCTTCAATGGATCAGCCAGCAGACCCTATACATCAAAAGAGACTTTGAATTAGTCAATAGGGTCAATAGCTTGGCGATGAAGCAGGAGCTATTATTGAGATGGTAGACGATTAAGCCCTGGAGCGGTTCTTTCATTTCAATCCTCCAAAGTTTCTTGGAGAGCCAGAAGATAGAAAGGTGAAGGAATGGGTAGAGAGTCTGGAAGATATATTCGATACTTTACACTACCTAAATGAGCGAAGAGTTCATTTCACTATATTTTTTTCTACCAAGAACTTTCCACAGTTGATAGAAGATGATTGAATGCCAATAGGTTGTCATGGGGACTCATGAGACTTGGGAGATTTCACCAGTGAATTTATGAACAAATACATACCCTTGATAGTCAAACATGCTAGAGAGCAAGAATTTAAGGGTTTAGTTCAAGGGGCACAGTTTGTTAGTTAGTACAAGGCTACTTTTAGTCAACTAATACAATATCTCCCTACATACAGAATGATGAAGCTCGATAGGCTCGACAATTTGTGCAAGGGTTATGATAGGAATTGAGGATGGGTTAGGTCATTTGTGATGATGAACTACAACCATGCAATAATTAAAGCACTGCAACTTGAATTAAAGCTGTAGGAGATCTAAAAAATAGAGGACAAGGGTTGAAAGGAAAAGATGCACCTTGAAGGGCAAAGTAATGTTGAAAGAAAACAGTTAAAGCTTCAAGTTGGAAGCACTGCCCAAAAGCCTTTTAATTGGGTGAGACAACCAATTTAACTCAAGAAAAGGCACCAACGCTATGCAGGTTTTGTGGATCACTTTATCATGAGGTGTCGAACTATTGGAGAAAACAAGGCTGATGCATGGGCTGTGGAAGTGACCCACATTTCCTAAAAATTTTTCCTAGAAGTAAAGGCCCAACACCTACAGAAAAAGAAAAATAGATGACAAGAGCTGGTGGCAGATCAAATGTACGAGCTTGTGCCTATGCTTTGATAGGAAAAGAAGTACTGGATCCTAATGAAGTGACAGAAGGTATGGTCTCTAATTTTTGAAATATGTGATAATGCCTTATACGCTCTTGATGTTTTACGTTCCTTCATATCTGTCTCATTTCCTTGAGAACTAAATATGTCACTTGAGACCATGGCTTGTCAAATAGAAGTTAAACACCCTTAGGAATAGGATTGCAGAGATAAGTGCAATCCGAATTACAGGATGAAATGTGATGAACCCAAACCAAGGATATATGGATGTTGAAGCAAAAGGGAAACATTGGAGATTCTAAGGAGTTTGAGCTCAATATTGATATTCAAAGTATTCTTCTATTATGTAAGATATTATGTGTGCCGGAAGAAGTGGAAGAGAGATTATTAGTAAGGTACGCAAGTAAAGAGATATGATGTGCTCGAGAAGCATGAAGAATGCATCGAAACTTAAAAAAAAAAAAACAATCCTAGCAGAATGTCGTGAAGAGAAAATATAGATCGACTAATCGAATCTACTTATTTTTTATCAATTAGAATAGTACTTAGATGAGAATCTGGGGACCAGATTCTCTTAATGGAGGAGAAGTGTAACACTCCTAAAATTTGGTATTTTGAAAAATAAAGATTTAGAAATCAAGATATTGGTTGATTGGATTTTAGGGCTCAAAAAATAAATAAAAGGACTTGATTTTAAGAATTTTGAAAGTTTTGGTGTTGATTTGAAAAGTTAGGAAAGCTTGATTGACCAACATTTGGAACTTTTGTAGGTCAAAGTGGGATTATTATTGGTTAAAGGAGTCGATGTGAGGCAATAAATAGTCTTAGGATTGAAAAGAAGACACTCAAAATTTGAAAAGACTTAATTGGAAATTGGGTTAAACTTTTAGGGGTCAATCTGTGAAGAAGAAAAGATTAAATCTATAAAAATTGAATTTTTCAATTTAGTCCCATTTTTATTTTCTTCTTCACCAATACCACCGTGTTTTTCTCCTTCAACCACTTTTTCTAGCAAACGAAAAAACCTAACATATTATATACCATTTTGCTCCTCTCAACTCAAGGAACTTAAATATACCAATATCATGTAGAACTAATTGATGTAACAGCCAAAAATTTAGCTCAAAGTTACAGCCTTGGCGGTAGTGATGGGTTTCTCCATTTCAGCAATGAAATCCCAAGTTTAACTACTAGGGTTCGATGAGCTCAACTTAAAGATCATAACGGTAGCTTGAATGTCCAAAATGGACCATTAATGGTGAAGTAATTTGAAGAAAATCAAGCAGCGGCATTGGTGGCGGGATTTTGATTTTCCTGCCAATTGACCTATCAAACAGTAGTGAAATCTAAAATTGGTTGAGGGCATATGTTAGTTGAGTTGAAAAGAACATTTTGATGGTGTCATTGGCCATCTCCGGCAGCGGTGCAGCGATAATAGAACAGTTTGCTCATCTTGTTGCGGTGATTACATGCACACAAGCTGATCGTCCATTTGGAGTTTCCATAACGAGATATTGGTTAAAAATGAGAACTTGTGATAAAATTGTATGCATATGTATGTATATACCTTTGATTTCTTATGATGTATTGTATATAAGGAAGAACACACGAACTGATTGGGAAACATTGAGACATGCATATAATTATATAAAATTAATGGACACCAAATTTTGTTATATTACGTAATAATCTTGATTAATCAGGTAATTAGATGACGAAAATCCTCATTTTATTTATTTGAAACCTAAATGGAAATAATTGGGCTAATTAAGAGGATACAGAATCAAGATTTGGATCATGCATGTACCACTATAAGTTTAGTGAACTTGGATTTGAATTATCATGTGATAAATTTAAAATAAAATTGGGATTTTTTAGGATATTGGACTATCATTATTGATTTTGTATGTTGTGGCAAAATCAACTGGACAATTTAGCACCCAATTATATTCTTTTGACTAGATCAATGCTATTAGCATATCTTTATTGAGGCTATCAATTTAGCCAATTAAGTATTGATTTTGAGCCGTTGTTTGTGTAATTGTGATTATATGGTCGAATGAGGATCTTGACTTTGGACCTATTCTTTTGGATTAGGTGACGAAAAATTTGGTGTCACAGACCAATAGTTGGTGACTACATGCTAAGACTACAAGAGGTGAGGGTCTCTCACTTTAGGTTATTATTTTGATTACAACTATTCTTTGATTGTTGATCTCTGTAGGATTTACCACTTCGATGCTTGATTGGATTATAGTACTCTATTGATTATTGAATCCTGTGAGGATCTTAACCTCTTAGGTATTTGTGCATGCCCTATGAGGATGCACCAATCTAGTACTTATTTGAATAAAGCAATGTTATTGTGATTGAAGCTTGTAAGGTTCTGTTGATCTAATACTTGTCTTTACTATCATTATTGTTATAGATTGACTGTCGAATCCTATGAGGTTCTATTGCTTAACATTTGATCTAATTATCGTTTATTGCTACTTTATGAGCCATGTGAAGTTCTAATTATCGTAATCATTTGTTGTAGCTTCTTGAACCCTGTGAATTGATTTGATTATCATTCCTTGAATATTGCCAACCTAGCCTTGATTTATATATATTTGTTATTGTCACAAAAAACCTTCATAAGGGTCTGCCACTTTGGCCTCAATTATTTCTATCTATTTTTGTGGAATGACCCTGTGAGGGTCTACCAACTGGTATTTGCTTTGTTTAAGCTTAATCGGTATTTGTTGGACCTAGTGAAGGTTCACCAATCTAGACTTATTTTATAGCTATCTGTTCTTGTGGGAAAACCCATATAAGGGTTCATTCCTATTTTTGTGCTAACTGAATTGTGTTATTGAAATTTGGGAACTATTTGAGATCTCATTTGATTATCTATTCATTGATCTAGACACTCATGTGAGGGTTGCTTCCTAATTATATTTCTATTTCTTATTTGTTTTGGCACCCAGAACGTTTGTTGGTTATAGGTTATTTGACCATTTTGTTATTTAATACTTTTATTATCTAATCATTTCGTTATCTATCCGTTTAGTTATTCTAAGTCTAAATTTGATTGGTATTATAGATTTGTTCCATTAGAAATTTGTAGTGTACCAAGTTGTTATGCTTGGGTAAGTTAGTTTAATTGGTATGTCATTGCTTTGTTATATCGATAATAAGTTATGTACCAAGCTGATATGCCTGGGTAAGTTATGTACCAAGCCAATATACTTGGGTAAGTTATGTACCAAGCTGATATATCTGGGTAAGTTATGTACCAGGTTATCGTGTTTAGATAAGTTCTGTACCAAGTTGTCATGCTTGGGTAAGTTTTGTACCTGGTTATCATGCTCGGGTAATTTTAAATTGGGTTGTCACACTTGAGTAAGTTTTGTACCAACTTATCATGCTTGGGTAAGTTTTATATTGAGTTGTCATGCTCAAGTAAGTTTTATACCAGCTTGTCAAACTTGGGTAAGTTTTATATCGGGTTGTTTGTAACACCCTTGAAATTTAGAATTTTAAGAAGATAAGGATTCAAAATTTAATTTATTTATTGGCCAAATTTTAGGGCTCAATGAATAAATAAAAGGAACTTAATTATATTAAGATTTAAAGTTTTGGGTTTAGAATTGTAATTTTAGAAAACTAAATTGAACACTTTTTGAAAACAACGGAGTTTGCATGAAGAACCTTGGTCAATGAGGTCGAAGTTGAAATTTTCAAAACTTGCAAGGATTTAATTGAGGTTGTTGAAAAGATTTTGGGGGTAAATTTGCAAAATTGAAAACTTCAATTTTACAAATATTTGGTAGATTGCATTTGAGCTCTCATTTTCATCTTCATTTCCATTTTTCCATCTCCTTCAACAGCGCCCAACCACTTTTCTCTTTGGAAATTTTTTTTCCATGAGCCCTTTCCCCAAAAACAACCAACCATCTTCTTCCCCACACATCTAGCAACCACTTGACACCACTAGCTTAGCATTCAGTCAAAAGGCCACCAAAATCGAAAGCTTGAAAAAAACCCACCTCGATAGTCTTAGCGGGTGACAGTAGAGCAACGGCCAGAATGGGCTTTTGGCTAGCATTTTTGGGAGCTCTTAGCTAGAGAACCTCAGTGGTGCTATTGCATGACCAATCCACATGACAACGAAAGTGGAATCAAGTGAAAACTTTAAGGCAAAGCAAGGCATTTTTGAGTCTTTGGGGGCAATGTTTAAGACCTTTTTTGGCAGAAAAATAGAAAACCAAGTTGAGCATTGGAAAGCTCAGGGTGAGAGGCATCTCTGGGCTGTGGCATTAAGTTTTCTAATAACGGTGAACAGCAGCTAGCAGGGTGATGGCGGCAGTAAGGTAGTTTTACCTCCTCGACTTAACAACACATCCATGTAATTAGTTTGTGGCTTCGAAACTCTAATGGCCAACCTTGAAATTTAGTTTTAGGTTGTACATTGACATATATATTGTACATTTTCATTTGAAGCCTTTTATCTTTGCCAAGAATAAGATTTTGGGTATGATGGGTATATTTATGTGTATGATTCCCATGCATGGAGGAATATTCAAATAGTGGACCTAGACATGTTATGCTAAATACCAAATTTTAGATTTAATCATTATGCTAAGGATTGTGTAATGTAAGACTAAGTGGTATTTGATTAGGATTAATGATGTAGATTAGGTTATTTTGTGTGGATTAGGAAGATGACATGATAATGACTTTGTAAGTAAGAATAAGATATCATGCTATTGGCTAAATAGTGAATTTGGGTTAGTGATAAGCTTAATAGTGATCATTGAGGTCAAATGAGGATTTTGACTATAATTATACTCTTTTTGATTAGGTGACAAGGAAGTAGGTCCTGTAAACTAATAGACTACTAATTTTGGTTGCTGTATCTGAAATTATAGTGGAGAGGGTCTCCCAATCTGACACATTTTTCTCACTATCTATTATTCATAATAAGCCCCTGTGTGTGTTTTTTATTTCTGTACTATACTCTGATGTTTAAAATTTGAAATGTATTTGAGATTCTGATCTATTTTCTATTATCTAATTTGAACATCCTTGCGAGTGTCTACTAATTGGTACTTGCTTGTTTAAGCTTAATTGATACTTGTTGTACACCTGTAAGGGTCTACCAATCTAGCACTTTTTCTTAACTATTTGCTATTCGTGATAAACCCCCGTGTGGGTTTTCTATTTCTCCCCATGTAGGTTTTTGATTTCTGTATTGTACTCTATTTGTTTGAAACCTTGATTGCTATCTATTCTAATGTGTACACCTTTTGTGGATTATTACTTGCTTCTATTCTCATGTCCAGAACCCTTATTATATTATTCAATTTTTGTCTTTTGTACCCTATGACCTTGCTAGCTGACTACGTATTACTTGCTAATTCATTTTGTAATAAGTATTTGCCTTGCCGGCCAATATACGATATATATTAATTGTTCCAAACTTGTACTTTGTTGTAATCTTAATTCTTTTAAATATCCTATTCATTCAGTGCTGCAAAACATGTGTCGAGCAGAGCAAAAAGCCACACTAATTGACAGGGCATGTTCAATAAGGACTCTTCTTGAGTCTGTTCTAAACATGTGTCACGACAAGTAAAGAGCCAAACTAATTGACAAGATATATCCAGTGGGGGCTTTTGTTGAGCCTATTCTCGTTAGTACCAGTACTAGACCTCTTCCAGACTTTATTTAAGTTGATTGTTAAATTATATTTGTTGGTATTATATCTTTTCAACTTATGGGACGCCATGGGTGATTTTCACCCGGGGGGATGCCACAGAGGGTATGGGCCTGGGGCTAGGTCTAAAAGATGGCTAGGTGGAATGAACAGACAAACACAAGTCTTTCTAGCTAGTACCCACCAAAAATCCTAACTTACAAGTATCTAACTGTGACTGTTAAGATTTGGCATACTATTGACCATGCCCTAAAATAAGTAAATTACCCACCGAGCTAAGTGCTTGAACAAATGGAGAGATAAGAAAATTTTCATTCCTATTCCAATGTTCGGTACTAGTAATTATCAGTCTATTAAATTTGATATCACGTGTACTTTGTACTATGTTGATTCATGTTGGAACTTTTATTATTACCGAGTTGTCTTTGATTGTTGTCTATCAATTTTCTTTGAATCATTTCATTTTCTTTGCCTCACTAAGTCCTTAGGATTTACCCTCCTTTCTTTTATATTTTCTCAAACAAGTCTAAATAGAGGATATGAAGTTCTGACTTGGACAAAGAAACCTCTTTTGTATTAGATTAGGTATTATTGTTGTACATATAGATCACCTGATCGAGACAACTACCTGAAGAATATTATGAAAGTTTTGTATAGAACTTGAGACCTTTGATATGTACATATCTTATGTGGTGAATAATCTTTTAGGTTAGTGTAACTATATTTCCTTTGAGTTGGATAAATTCCAGATTTTCTAGTTAAAAGTTGATTTGTATTTTAAAACTGAATTGGAGTAGCACCTCATTTTAGGTGCTGTCCCTAGAAAGGGTGCTAAATTACCACACTCAAGCAAGTTTTGTACCAGCTTTTCATGCTCAGGTAAGTTTTGTACCATGTCAATATGCTTGGGTAAGTTCTGTACCAAGTCGTTATGCCTGGGTAAGTTTGGTACCAGGTAGTTTTGCCTGGGTCAGTTCGATTAATTAGTATAAGTTTGTTCTAATATGTTTGGGTAAGTTTAGTTCAATTTGATTGATATATGACTGCTGTGATATTTGTTTGTATTATGATCGTTTGATCGTATTCTAACTGATAAATTATTTTCAGACTGTCTAACTATTTCTTGACTCTTCGATTATATCCTGATATGTTCTATTTGACTATTAAACTATGATATATTAAGTTGATTTGTCCTCGATAGATCCCTATTGCATGTGATTACAATTATGCCTCACTAAGTCCTTTGGACTTAGCCCCCTTTTACCTTGATTTTCTCGAACAGGATTAGGTAATGGACTTGGATTTTAGTCTTAAATTGGTGAATGAAATTTTGCAATAGAATAGATGTGTGTATATGTTTATAGGTTTCCTTAAAAGCTAAGTTTCATCTTAGAAATGTTGTGATATGTAATACCGAATTATGACTTAAGGTATGTATATATTATGTCGGATGTTATGAGACCTTTGATGGTATATACTTTGTATTTTGATGAGATTTGTTAAGTTTGAAATCCGCTATTATATGTTTCTAATAAGTTTTGAAAAAAAAAAAAATTGATGGGCTTATAGAATGTATTGCGCATTTATGAGCTTGAATTAAAATTGGATTGGAATAGTATCTCAACTTAGGTATTATCCCAAGAGGGGAACTATAGAGATAATATTTCTTTATGCTTTAATGACTAATATGCCCTCCATTTATTTAATCATATATTACATGAAAAAATCAAACAAAAAATATTTGTTGTTCCATTTGAGGTATTTCTTTTTTTATTTTCTTAATATTCTAATTATTATTTAAATATTCTTTTATTTTAATTAGATCTTTATTTTTATATTTATTTATTTTTCATTGATGATTTGTAAATCAATGGTGGTTTTTTTTTTTTTCATTTCAATGCAGAACATAGAATTAAAAATTATATATAGATCAAGTTTAGTTTTAAAGAAACCATATAAAAATATTAGAATAGTTTCAAGTTCTTATTGTATCTTTGAATTTTTATAGTTCCATTGAGAGAGAAAATTAGAATTTAAAAATATGTAAGTTTTTTTCTTTTTAATTTGAATGACACAATGTTTTACATAATATTTTAGCTTGGTTCAATTTAAATTTTTTAACTTTTCCACTCTTACTCTCATATTTATATATGAGCATAAATTTAATGTAACTTATCACAAAATAATCTTCAGATTCATTTTACATGATTAAAAGTTCATATTCTTAAGTGTTTTCATATATTTCAATTTTTTAAATATTAAATTTTAATATATTGGAGAAATATTTAATATTTGTTCATTTCACTTGGCAACATCTTTATTTTTCCTCAATATTTTAATTTTTACACCATATTTTTCTTTAATTATATCTATAATTCTCAAAAGCATTAATATGATAGTATAATTAACATAAGCTACTTTGAAAGAAATTTAGAATGTAAAGAAAAAAGTAGGGACAAAAAACTATTATGTTTATTCTTAACATTTTACAAATATAGTTTGATCTTATATTACAAAACGCAAACAGTAGAAATTAAAAAATAAATAACATAAAAGTATAGCAGTTATTAACGTTTCAAGTATAATTGGAATTTAGAGAATAAAGAAAATAAAATTGGATATGTGCTTTGTTGAATTCAACTATGCCCATTTTTAATAAGTATAATTACTATTGATATAACTACCTCCATAATTTTAATAAACAAATCAACAAAGATGAAGTACTAATGAAATAATATAAAATTGTTTTGTATGAATACATAATTATATATTTATGAAAAAATAAAAATTAAATAGTTGACTTTTAAATCCCTAATATTTGGATATCAAAACAAATTACAAAAAAAATGAAAATAAAAAAAGAATATGTCTCCTCTTATAAAATGAAATAAAAAACTTCAAAATAAATAATTAAGTTAAACAAATGAATTGACAACTTAAAAGTGACAATGATTTGTTTAATTATTTAAACAACAATAAAAATTAATGACGGATATTATCAGTGGCCGAAAAGAAAAACATAGGTATTGAAACTGAAACAAATTATAAAAATGTGAAAACCAATTAATGTTGCTCATCCTATAAATTATAAGATTAGATGAATAAAAATAGTATCCAAAAATACAAAACAATATCAAAGAAATAAATTCATAACTTGGACAAAGCACTGAATAAAGAGATAAAAAGTCTACAATTTGAAACAAAATTAAAAATTAGATTATAGTGATACTGTATGGAAATGAAGCTAAAGTCCTTTTTGATAATTAGTGAATTCCGATTTATTTTTCTCTGGAATAGAGTGTAAAGAGCTCTTAGTTCTTGAATATTTGCAAAATGATTTTTCATCCTTCGTTTGTCTTTGGGGCTTATTATTTAGCGGGCTTTAGCCCATTAAAATTTTGATATCCTTCTTGGTGAACCTGATCAATTAAGTCTCTAACCTTTTTATTCATTTTATTTATTTAATCCATTGGTCTTTTAGTCCCTTTTATTTTTTTACCCATGTAAACTTAATTGTCATATCAAACCTCCTCAATTTTCAATTGAAAAAATATTTTCATGTTGAAAATAATATAAAGTTGAATTATAAATTTTTATCGTACCTTAATTTGTTAAAATAAAATGATTAATTAATTAGTTTTCACTAATCGCATTAAGTGTGGGAAAGCGGGACCCAGTTCAAGTTAGGATCCAGGTTGAGTCAAACTATGCTAGAGAGAGAAAGAGGGGGGGTAGGGGTGAAAGTGCCAACGTCAAAGTCATTGGTGGCCTTCAAGTGGGTGCGCATTGCTGCTCGTTAGGCGCCTGTTAGGTGCTCGGCATCTTCTTTGGTGCCCGAGTATGGTGGCCAACATCTACTCTGATATAGGACAGTTCAATTATTTTTGGAATTTTTGGGTTCTACCAAATGTTTTTAGGTACTTATTCCTTTGGCGAACACGACCATTCATCTTTTTGTGAAAATGTTAGGTGAATGCCAAGAAATGTCAAAAACAACACAACTTCGTGGGGGGACTTAGAAAAATTTTTGAGGACTTGTGTTTTTGAAGGATGTTGAGAATGCTTATTAGGAGTTTGCATTTTGTGCACAACTTTAGAGAATTTCTTTTAGATGTTTCATGCATGGGAGACCCTTTGAGGTTGTTAACGAGGATCATGGTCTTATCAATCACTCTTACTTTCTTTAGAAAGCATCTTAATCGTTAGACCTCTAGATGGACCCTATTAAGTCTTAGGTCTCAAAGGGAATAAGTTTTCTCTAAAGGACTTAAGTCATGCTAATTTTTCTTTGTGTAAAGAACATTCCTAAAATCATAAATATTCCTAAGATTTTATGGTGACTAAGTGTATGTCAAACATAAGTTCGTGCTCTTACATATCGTCATAAGATCAAAGCATGTCTCACTTTGCATTCCATATAGACTTAGATTTTTTCATGAAACTTTTCATTTTGAAGATCCTTCAGGATCAATAGTAAAGTTTTGCATTATTTGAAATACTTAGATATTTTTCAAAGCTTGTGAGTTATCTTTGTAGCTAGGATAAGTTTTTAAAGTAACTTGTTATCTTTAGCTTTGGGCACCCACAAGGCGGGTGTATCTGCGCCAAGTGATTGCCATAAGGTTGACTTGGTTAGTATTCATGGGGTTTTCTCTTGATGTCAAGCAATTTTCTAAGTTCATGAGCTCGTATTTGATGTTAGCATTTCTATGTCATACATCTACTCTAGAGGAGTTAGATCTTGAGGAATGTTATGTCCTTTCCTTTGTAAGGTTAGTAAAGTTTGCAGGCTACATTGGGGCTCAGTAATTTTTTCATTAGCATTCTTCTTTGTTGAACCTCATAGCATTTTTGAACTAAGGTTTATAGTATAAAGATTGTTTATGAGCTCATTCAAAGTTAAGTTATTCTAAAAGCCCCTTATGGTCTCTCACGGAGGCATTTCCCTATGGACCCCATGGGATGTGATGTAGCATTGCATCATTTTACACAACCTATAGAGCCCTTATCATAAAGATGTTACCTTGTGCATCGAAGATTTTTTTGCTAGGCATGCTTATAATTTCATTGTCAAGAGTGTCTTTTGGTAAGCCTTTCTTAGGGGTGTTATAGCAACTGTGGTCTTTGCAAGTCCCTTTATTTATCTTTGGATGGTTGAGGATCGACTAGACACCAAATGATGGTTGCATAAGTAATATTGTTAGATTTCTTTCTATGCTATGAGGGTTTAAGTGTGGTCGTACTCTTTACCACACTAAGTTATTTGGAAAACCCATCCTTATTGATTTTTCTCACTTTCGCAATCTTTTCTACATATTGCTAGGTGCTTGCATTTTTGCTACAATAGTTGCTCACCTTGGGTCCCGTTGGGAACCTAACTGTTGACACCCAGGGTCTTACCTCTAAAATGCCTGGTTGTTGGCCTCTGAGATACCCAGGTGCTTATGCATCCATCATCCAGTTGTCGACTTTATCAAGTATTTGTTATGCTCATTTTCTCAAGGATGAAGGATGAAGTAGTTCGAGTGCTAACTAGAGGTGTCTGTAATTTTCCCTCTTAGGTAACTTTGAAAATTTTGACCAAACAAAGCTTTGTGCCTCAAGAGTTACTCAAAACGTTTGATTTAAGTTGTCTCTTTACGAATAACTTAGAGAATTCCTTTATTTAGGACTACTTTGCATTTTCTACTATATACGTAGTAGTTCAATTTGTTCTTAGATTTATTTTTCCTTCAGGAGGCCAATGTTGACTAGACATTATTTGCATTATTAGTGTTATGAATATTTGCTCCTTTTTTCTTTAAAGGGGCTTCCACTATTCATTTATATTTATACACTTAGCTAATTTTACATGACTTTAAATGTTGATATGTTATCTTGATGTTTGATTAACAAGTGGTGAGGGTGCATGAGCTAAGCGCTGAACCCTTTTATTATGAGCTCTATGGAAGGGTTTCATCATAGTTGTGCATAGTGGCTTGTGAGTGTGAATCTAAGCATCACTAGAGAGGTTTTATCAAGATACTTAGTTATTTGAATTAAATTCAACTGCATACCTTACTAGTGAGGTCTTAACATGAGCATTAAGTGGTACAATAATATTTTGCTGAGAGCCTTGTTCAAAAGGTCTCAACCTTGATAATGAATGTTGCAACAACATTTGGATACGAGTCTCATTTATGAGGTCTTATCACTATGTTAAGTGTCGTATTGAAGTTTGGGTGCGAGCCCGGCTCAAGAAGTCTTATCATTAATGTTAAGTCTTGTATTAATGTTTGGCTACTAACCTCACTCATAAGGTCTTATTATTGACATCAAGTGTCACAATGACATTTGGTATGTTGGTCACGTACTCTTAGAGGGGTATGATGGTCGATTTCAATGATGTAGCCGCATGCTTTGTGAGGGGCATCATAGTAGATTACACACAGTGACCATGCTTATGCTAAAAGAAATCAGTTAAAGGTATTACCATTAACTTCCATGAGGATTTATAACAGGTTTGTGGATGGCTACCACATATAATAAAGAAGTCTTATAGTAGTTTATGTCAAAAAAAGGCTAAGTGTGCTCTAGGGAGGTTTATTGCGCAAGGCATCAGTTAAAACAATCAATAATATTAGATAATAGTGAAAATAAAATAAAATAAATCTAAATCATCATAAATAGAAAGAGAGCATCATCCCTATGTAGGTTGGCTTTATTCAACTCTAAAGAAAGTAACATCTAAAGAAAGAAAATCAACATTTCAGAACTTAGAAGAAAAATCCTAACTAAGTATGAATATGCCAAAGAGAATGAGAGAACAATAGAGCGCTAATGATGGCGTGTTCGACCATTCTAGGGGTTACTCATTATGTAAGTATCACCATGATGTTAACATCTTAGACCATGCCTTTACCCTTGTCCTTCTTTTTGCTATCTTGTAACTCTTTTGCTTGACTAGTCTTAAGAATAGGAGTCTTGATGTTTTTCAGGGTGTTGGCTTAGAACTCTCTAATGGCACACAGAATGCCAATAGCTTCTCTAGTTACATTCAATGAGGAGAACATCATCTTCATATGATATGTCGACACTATTATTTGGAATAAATTTAAGGTAGGTTTCTCCAAGATGATGTTGTAAGTTGACAGGATCTTGACCACTAGTAACCTTACTATCTTTGATACTCACCAGGGATGAGTACCTAAAAACAGAGGTAGAGGAATTTCTTCCAGTACTTCTATGGTGTCACCAACAAACCCTACTAAAGAGTTGTTGATCTTTCGAAGCTATGCAATGTTTACTCTAAGCTAGAGAAATGCATTATGGAAAAGATGTTAGTTGAGCTACCCTTATCTACTAGTATCTTATTTACCTAGAAGTTGACAAAAGATGCAAAGATAACCAATGTGTCATTGTGTTACCTTTGTTTGAACTCCATGTCCTTTTTCAAAAAACGATGTAGGATATTAGGTAATGCACTTCAAAAACTCTCTATATAGGATCAATTGAATGAGCATGTTTTTACCTCTTTACTCATACCAATACCTTTTTAGCATTTCCAAAGTTCTCTCCAACTGGTCCTCTTGATCACCAAGATGATGCCAATTATAGATAGATTCTCCAAGTCATATTGATGCTGTTGGTATTTGGGCTCTAAGCATTCGTCAGGTCATCGTTGGTGATCCTCATTTCCTCTAGCTCTTAAACCTTTTCTGAAACTACATGACCTCTTACCACATATTCCTTGAGGTGTTCTCTTTAGTCAACCTCTCAATCCTTTCCTGTAAATATCTACAATTCATAGTAATATGTCCGCCATCGAAATGAAAACAGCAACACTTATCAAATTTCTGCTTCTTAAGATCATCCGTTATCTTGAGATAAGAATGCTAGATGGGGCCTTACTGTAGTTCTATAGGTAAAATCTAATTTGTGGAATGTAATTATGTGTAGACAATAAAAGCCCAGATATGACTACACCACAATCTCTCTGCTTTTTATTATTATTATTATTATTATTATTATTATTATTATTATTATTATTATTATTATTTTCTTCACACGCCCAATGTTTGTCAGCATCTTGAAGAGTCACGGCTTCTTTGATCTTGATGTATTACTCTATACACATGAGGAGTTCTTATAGAGTAAAAGGGTTTTCTAGCTATAAACTCTTGAAACTATAAGTATTTCATGTTTTACTGGATGATGCTGGGTAGGAGCTCTTGATTGTTGCAAGGGATCTTATGTACTACTTCGATGAAGTGGTTGAGATATTTTCTCATTGACTTTCCACCTTTTTAAATGATGGTGAATAGATATGCCACATTTTTTTAGTATTATGATTGTTGGATAGGTTATAGAGGAAACATTATACCGGTTGCTCCCAGTTCGTGATGGATCCAGCCAGCAACCCAACATGCAGTTGAACTATGTAAGGATACACTTGGTGAGCATTGTGCAGAACACCTCACAATTTGCTTCACCCAAGTCACAAAGCTCTATTCTCGCCAAAAAGTATCTAGGTACTCTTATAGGTCCACTATGCCATCGAACACCAACAAGTTGGCTATCTTCATTCCTAGAGGAAAATGCTTCTGTCAAGCTAGATAGGCAGAAAAAATGCATCTTAGGAGAGTGATAGCTAGGGAAAGGTACTAACTCTTTCCTATTCTAGAGAGTTACAACACCAATAAGTGAATATGGACTTTAATGGATGCTGGGAAGAGTCTACTTGAAGGAATGAGTGTATGTCTAAATATGAAAATAAATGAGGAGAAACGATATCTCACTTAGAGTTGGTCCTTTACTTTGTCATCTCTAGGAAAGACAAGGCCCTCTGGTTCTCGCGAGAAAACTATAGCCACTCAAGGACATGATGTTCCTCAGCATATTACACAACTACTTTGGCTGCAACTTTAGCGGCGGCATTCTTTAACAAGGTCTTCAACGTGTATTGAGTTATATGCAGAATTGGATCCCCAGAAGGTGATAGCTATTGTAGGGGTATCTCTGCTATTTGTGGCACTTTTTGGGCAAGCTTTACCATCGAATGTGATTATGCTTTAGGCTAGTGGTGCTCATGTTCTCCAACTTAAGACCACTAGGTTGTTAAAGTCTCAAGCATTGGATTTGTTTGCTTTCTCAGTGTTTTTCTTCTTCTTTTTTTTTTTGCTCATTCAAAGTTTCCATGGATGATGTTGCATGAAAATGGAGTTAGGTCCTTTTGGTAGTCAACAGAATTCCAAGTTTGTGCGTGTGTGTGTGGTTTTTTTTCCTTTTAGGAACACGATGTAGAGACTTCCCAATTCTCAAATTTTTATAAAATGATTTTTTGTCCCCCATTTCTCTTGGAGACTTAGTACTTATAGTATTTTTTCTTATTAGGCTTTGATCCATTAGGATCTTGATGTCCTTCTTGGTGGTCGAGTCAATTAGGCTCTCCAACCTTTTTGTTCTTTTTATTTATTTGATCTATTGGACCTTTCTAGTCCTTTTTACCATTATGGACTTAATTTGTCTTATCATATAGATTTTATCATTGATTAAGAAAAAAAATTATCCCTAAATAAAAAACAATGGTTTCCATCTTATAAAATAACAAAATTAAAAAACACAATGAAATTTAAGAAATAAATAACAAAACAAGCAAGCAAATAAATAATTTGAAAATTGGACTAGTGATGCACACAAAGATGGAAGAAAACAAAGCTAGAAATTATAATAAAATCTTTCAGAATACCCTATGTATAATAGTATAGGTATAATGTTTTTGTTAATAAAGATAATGTTAATGGTAGAAAAGTAGCCAAACCAACTTCCATTTTAGGATTCAGTCTCTATCCACCCTTTTTAGTTTTAACTCCCCATTTCCAATTTTGGTTTAAAGTTCACTCCGAACTTGAGTCAAAAAGACAAAGGAGCACTCATTTAAATTGAAAATGACAAAAATCCCTCCACCCTCCCACTAAAAAAAATGTTACTTCACAACCCCCCCTCCCCCACAGGCCCCAACTCAAATTTTTCTCTTCACATTCCCTCCATTTGTGCAAACACAATGTCTAGTGTTGCAACTATGCTCGGCTTGCCATTTTCACGTTGATGTTGTGACCAAATTTCATCTCTTCGCTTTCTTGTTTGGGGACTAAATTTTCTCCATTCCTTTTGCGGTCATAGCTAAAAGGGTTTCTATTTTTGCCCCTCAACTGCATAGCCCAAGAGGTAAGTTGTGTAATTTTTTATTATGTTATTTTTGTATTGAAATATAGAAAGAAATACATTACATTCTCTGTTTGCTTTTTGTTTGATGTTGGTTTTAATTATTTTAGGCCTGATTTTGATATATTCAATTCACCACAATTGGTCTTTTCTTTTATTAAAAAAAGTCCTATTAATATAAGTTTTTTGGTACTTGAATATTGTCAATTTATATTTCAATTGTTGTTGTAATTGTATGCTTCAAATATCAGTTATCTAAATTTAGTAATTATGTAATTCATATAAAGTGTAATGTATATTAGTTGTTTGTAACTAAATTTTAGGGATATTATTTGATTTATAGTATATACGATGTTTATGCATCATGTTTAAGCATTTCTCGAGCATCTATTCCTGCAAACTCATGATTAATATGATTAGTATTATTTTCAAATAATATGGTATCAAAATTCTAACTTTAGTATTTAAATTGTAACTTGCAATATAGAGCTCCAATTCAATATTATGTTCCAATTTTTTCAATAGCAAAATTCAATTTTTTAGTAATTTAATTCTGACTTTGCAGCGCACAAAACCTCTAAATCAATATGCTGTGTAGTTTTTTTTTTTTTTTTTTTTTTTTTTTTTTTTTTTTTGGTATAAAAATTGAAACTTTCAATACTTAAATTGTGAGTTACAATATACAAAACCTCCAATTCAATATTCTGTGTAAGACTTTTTGGTACAAAAATTTAAACTTTTAATATTTGAATTGTGACTTGTTATTCCAAAACCTCAAGTGCAGTGTTTATATAGTTATGTATATCTCTCTTTCCTGCAGAATAATGGCCAAAACTTGGGAACTTGCATACCAAACTATCAAAGGTAATAGAGACTCCGAGCTATATTCTTGGTGCTCTCTAGGGTAGTTTAAAAATATTAAATGTGAGGGATTTTCTATTGTTTGGGGTTTTAGCACGTGGGGCAACCCATGAATTTTGATATAAAGATAGAGTCAGAAACTATTAAACGGTTATTTGAAGGAAAAAAAATGTCACTCGAGTTGAGATTTATAAAATATTAAAAGATTTGGTAGAAAAACATAGTGGTAAGAATATATATAATTTTATTATGATGTACATACTACTAGTTTTCAACTGTATTTTGTTTCCAACTAATAACTATTCAACACTTAGATTCTTTCTACCATACATGGGCAATTTTATCTTCCATTGGCCTTTATACATGGGGAGTTGTTGCATTTAAGTTTTCACATGATGAGACTTTAGTGCATCTAGGTGGTGAAATGGGGAAAGGTCCAGAAAAGAAATACTTTCATAGATGCAGTATTGGCCTGATGGTAAGTTAATAGCACTGTTACTATTAATATTTTTTATTACTATTATTGAGTAAATATAACATTGCATAATTCTTCTTTTGAATGACAAGCTTGGGCTTATGAACTAATTCCTTGCTTTGGAACGGCAAATTCATTGCATTCATTTCCACGATTCCTTTGATGGTATAAGAGTAAGATATGCAGAAAGAAAATTCAAGATGATTTCTAAAATTATGGTAATAACTTATATTCCTTATCTTCATTGTTAGAATAGTTTTATGTACATATAAAATTACTAACTAAGCTATAGAGTTATTTTCGAATAGGTTCTATATATTTATCCGTTTCTTGATGAGGGAAAATTGTTGTTACCAATACATCATGAAGCACCAACTGTTGATGTGTATGGCCTATAAGGAATGTTGAATGAGAAAGAGAAAGAGATAGAATTACTAAAAGAAAGACATTTCTTTCTTGAGAATAAAGGACTTGCTATTGGAGTTGATGCTACAAAGGACAAAGACAAAAGCAAATCAAAAGAAAAAGAGCCAGAAGAAGAGGAAGAGGAAAAAGAAAAAAAAGACAATGAGGAAGAAGGGGAGGAACATAATAAGGAAGAAGAAGATGAGAATGAGGAATAAAAGGAAGAAGTGATAGAAAAAGAATAGGAAAAGAAAAAGCAAGAGAAAGATGAAAAAGTGGAGCAAGAAGAAGCTGATGATAGGGGAATTTACCCTAAAAGTTCTGAATTAGGGGATATTCTATGCTTAGAAGTGACCATAGCTTCAATCATGAAAAGTACATGAGACCAAGGTAAAACAACCAAAGAAAGAAAATAAATGGACACTGTTACACCTAGCACCAGACCATGAAGGACAAGAATGAAATAGATTGCTCATAAGAATAGTGACAAGAAAAAGAAGGTATGCGTATACAAGCTTTAAATACTACATTTTGGAGTTTTTATACTTGATGTAAGTGAGACAAATACTGAATTGCATTAGAAAATATACTATATAGCTGGACTGAAGTACTGGATATGTGTATTACATTTTTGATAAGAGAAGAGGAAGGATGTCCAAAATGCTAAGTTCATAGAGATTAGATTTCTAGAGTCCAATTTATCAAATAATGAGAACTTTTTCAATCAGTTTCGAGGATGAGCAAATTATAAAAGACAGTTTGAGATGTCTAATAAAGACAGAGAAATTATTAACTCATATTTTCACTAAGATAAAATAGAGTAATTATAGTGAATACACTTTATTATTTTTATAGTAAATTTATAATTTGAGTAACATGATAATTTAATGTTGTAGTATTACTACTTAGGAAGGGACTGATCTTCAATTTAGAGAACATGTGTTTTGTATTATGTTGTTCAAGAAAGAGTTGAGGTCAGATTTAACTAATTGCAACATGAAGATCTTGTGCAACTCTTCATTTAGAGAAAAATATAATCATGACATTTGGTGTCTAACTCCATATGTATAGATATGTAGTGTTTGCTCTGTATTTCCAACTACAAACAACTTGATTTAACAAGTTCTAATATTAATTGTTGATAGAAGGAAATTCTAAAGGGAACTTGAGAAAGCAAATAAGAGGCATGCTACAAAACAAGACGAAATTCCAAAATTTTGTTGGTAAACTAAACATGCACAAGTTCCTAGAAAAGCTAAATTTAGATGTGCTAAACAAGTACTAATTTATTATATTCCCAACTAAGATCCATCATCACTAGTTCCTTCTTGTGTTGGACACTGCTAAGAAGAAATTCATACAAATAAACTTATCTTGGTCTCCCTAGATGAAAGCAACAATAAAAGTTTTTGTAAGTTCACTTATATTTGTGATACATTCATCCAAATACTTGAACAAAAACTAACAAATACTTTTGTAGGCTAAGTTTTTGACTGGATACCTAAAACACTACTTTGGGTATATTGTGCAACAAAAAGAAGTGTAGACACATTTTAGTTGCCAATAAAATGAAAACCTAGAGTGTGGAGTTTATGTATATCTTTGGGCCGAGTGTTATGCAAAAACTACGAAGGATTTCTTGTAATATTCAAATGAATGTTCTATGGATGTGTATTGAACACATATTGCTATAAAAATTCTGACTGAAGAAAATGGTTTAATGAATTCCAACAAAGAATGATCATGTTTGGATGGTTATTATTTGGATGAATTGACTATTCTGTTATTTTGTATTTCAATATTTTTGACATGCTTACTGGATAACATTTAAAATTTGTATATTTGGATGATTATAATTGTTGATGTTTACAATTTATAGTATAATTTAGAAATTTATTTACAAATAGATACTGGTAAAGATATATATATGTTACAAGTTGGCTTAAAATAAGTACATAAATAGTATAACTCAACACGCATGAACTTAGTTTTTAAGTACATAAACACAAAAAATAAGTACACAACATTGGCAAACTAAGTACATAAATGCAGTTTGGAATACATAACCACCAATACTGGGTACTGTTTCATCGATTTTCGATATCATTCTCAACACATAAGAGATGGAGTTCAATTCAACTTAATTTGGCCATTGCACGGCCATAAGACCATGGAGTATTAGCCCTAGGAGTCACATAGTCATAATAAGTTCACTGGTTTTGATGGTGGTGTCTAGAGGATTTATTTAGCTTATGCATCAATGGTTTATACTACTCTGAATGAGAGTGCAAGTGGTTGGATGTGTGCATTTGAGTTTCCAACTATTACAACACATACTATCACAATCATTTTTTTCAACAAATTATAATTTTGTCATGTTAAGGTGTCTTATGTATTGTTCCACATATTAAATTAAGCTTCATCTAAGCATTTCGAAAAATAAGTACATAAACATGAAAAATAAATACACGACATTAGCAAATTGAATATTTAAATGCAATTCTGGAGTATATAACTGCCAATACTCAGTATTTTTTTGCTAATTTTTGGCATCATTTTTAGCATATAAGGATCGAGTTCAATTCAGCCTAATCTGACCATTATGTGACCATAAAACCATAGCATATCATTATCAGCACATTAGGGACTTTCAATACCGTGCATGAATGATTTCACACTAGTATGAATAACAGCAAAAATGGTTGGATGTAGGTGTTTGTGTTCCAAACCATTTCAACACTCGTGTATCCAAACTATTTCTCCAACAAACCATGGTTTTGTTGCATTTAGGTCACTTATATGTTGTTCCATGCATCGAATTAAGGTTTATCTCAGCCTTTGTAAAGCATGTACATAAAAAAAAAATAAGTACACAATATTTGCTATGTAAGTACAAAAACATAGTTCTTGTGTGCATAACTACTAATACTGCGTAATTTTTCACCAATTTTGGTATCATTCTTAATACATAAGAGATCGAGTTCAATTCAGCCTAATCTGGCCATTGCTTGATCATAAGACCATGGTGAATTATTATCAACACATTAGGAATTTTTAGTGCCATGCATGAATGGTTTCACATTACTATAAATGAGAACGCAAGTGGTTGAATGTAGGTGTTTGTGTTCCAAACCATTTAAACATGTGTGTATCGCAATCATTTCCTCAAAAAAACCATGGTTTTGTTGTGTTAGGGTCACTTATATGTTGTTCCATGCATTGAATTGAGTCTTATCTTGGCCTTTGGAAAAATAAGTACACAAACACGAAAAATAAGTTCACAATATTTGCAAATTAAGTATATAAATGCATTTTTGGAATACAAAATGCTTTTACTAAATACTTTTTCATAGATTTTTGGTATCATTCTTAACACATAAGGGATCGAGTTCAATTCGGCCTAACCTACTCATTATTTGACCATAAAACTATGGTGTATCATTATTAGCACATTAGGAATTTCTGGTACAATAAATGAACAGTTTCACACTGCTGTGAATAAGAGCACAAGTGGATGCATATAGGTGTTTATATTCCAAATCATTTCAACACATGCGTATACAAACCATTTCTTCAACAAATCATGGTTTTATTGCGTTAGTATCACTTATGTGTTGTTCTACACATCAAATTAAGCCTCATCTCAACCTTTAAAAAGCAAGTATGTAAACATGAAAAATAAGTGCACAATGTTGACAAACTAAGTACACAAATGCAAGTTTGCAGTACATAATTGTCAATATTGGGTGCTTTTTCTAATAAAATGAAAAATAAATCTAGACAATTGCTCCAACGTAAGCCTTTCCAATAGTTAAAAAGAATACTTGTTCATGATTTCTTTTACATTAAAATGATAGTACAATATGTCTATATTTTACAAAGTATACAACACAAATAATTCTATAAAAATTATCTAATTAAAATCCAATATAGTACAAATGCTACAACTTAACATGTCCACTAGACAAGGACGAATTTAGCAGCTACCATAGGCACATGTATGCTATCTATTTCTAATCCTTCTTTTTTAAATCTTTGTCTTCTTGCATCTTTTTTTTCCTAATTGAAGAGAAATAAAATCAATCAAAATATTATTTAATAATTAATGACAAATGGTAGTACAAGTACAAATATACAATAAAATGGTAAACAAATCTGTCACCATATCAATTTGCACTAAATGGTAGGAATGTGACTTTTACTTAATATATAGAACCACAAGCTTGCTTCCAAAACATTGTATCATTTTGCAATGTGTTTTATCATCATGTTCTACAACATACACAATTTATGAAAATCCAAACAAGTATATCAAAAACACACAATTTATTACGATCTATCATCTCAAAACTCCTACAACTACTAATGTATAGATTGAGCAGAAGTATTGAAGTATCAGAGTGGAAGTACTAAATTGTACTAATCTAGTATTAATTAGTGGACTACTAAGTATGATAATATATACATAAAGTATCTTCTTAAGGAGAAAGAACATATAACAATTAGGTACTAATTGAAACACATCGAAAGTATAATGAAGAATTAATGCAATACTAATATGAAAATATGAAGAAACTTACCAATACATATAATAGATTTTCCTTCCACGTCTTTTCGGTTTATTTTTTTGGACAACCGTCATATTAACAATGCCCATATTAAGTAAAAAAATGCAATCAAATCATATTCAAAACAGCGTTATCTATTTTCAAAATGACATACATCTTTTGATGTGGAGCAAAATATTGTAATTTATTGAGCTCAAAACTAATTCCAGGCCATTTTTTCCCAATTTGAAATAATAATTTTATCAAACTCATACCTTCATAAATTGACAAAATATAAAGTTCTTCATTATATACACAACTTTCTAATAGCTGAATTTTAGCATCTTAGCCACTCGAAAACATTTTAATTATGCTTAAATTCACAAATTCTTACCTTTGTCCACCTACACTGTTATGATTTTAATAAACTCTAGCTTAAAATAAAGTGGCGATAAAAGGGCTAAGGATCTTCCTGAACCAATTTGACAATGTCGAAAGCCAAAAAAAAAGGGAGGGTCTTACTTCTTGTTCGCAGGAGAAAGCCAGAGGAGAGAAGAAAGCATGAAGAGAGAAAGACAGAGAGAGAGAGAGAGAGAGAGAGAGAGAGAGAGAGAGAGGAGGAATTATGTCAAACAAAACAAAAAGAAAAAAACAGTGAGAGAAAATAAGGTTTTTGGTCAAAACAATTGCATGGTTAGTCAACTCAAAACATAAAGTTGAATTTGGGAGTTAAAACTAAGAAAGGGTGGATGGGGACAGATTCCAAAAATTAAAGTGAGTTTGAGAAGTTATAAAAAAGATGCTCATAAAGATAAGAGTAGACAAATTTAAAAAGAAAAATTATTGGACTAAATAGTTTTAATGATCAAGAAATTTTCATATATCAGGATTTAAGAAGAAAAAAATTTATAGATAAAATGCAATCATTAGAGATACATAAATAATTATTTATTTCAATCAAGAGTTAGAGATACATTCACAACTAATATGAAATTAATAAACAACCATCAGCAAAACATTTTAATCTAAAATTTTAAGAATTGAATGAAAGTTAAGTGAATTTTATTCAAAATTCTCCATCCTCAATAAAAATTGTATAATTGTGGTCTAACATTGTTCTGCTATATAAAATTCTTATAAACATAGCACCCAAAAAATTAAGAAAGCAAAATAAAACATACAGATTTACGTGGTTCGCTACATCTATAAGCGAGAAGAAGAGATTTTTTTTTTTTTTTTACTAAACTGCAAAAATTACAATTAGGAAATTTCAAAGTAATTTTATGAATTTCTCTCAATTAGATTCTCGCAAATGATCAAATAATACTGCTATTTATAGGAGGAAAACAAAAGGGATTAAGAATAAAAATTGAGTCTTAGTCAAACTATATTTAGAAGAATCAAATCTAATCCCAACCAATTAAAAATATCAAATTCCAACTAATTTAAAACTTTTAAAGTACAATATAACAATAATAATATAGGTATAAGCCATTAAGCATATGACTACCATATAGCCATACAGATATTAAAAAAAAAAACAACAACAACAACAACCTGTCTATGCCCTATTGTAAGAAAATTCACTCTCCACTCTAATTGTTTTGAATTAGAATTCTTTATGGAAATATTTAATGAACTTTTTTTTGTAACAAATACCTACAAATGTCCATTTTCACACACCAATATTCAAAAAATGAGCACTCTCTTATTTATTGCACGTAGATTGAATGTGCAAGTTTACCTAAATGAATGATGTCCCATCTCGATGATTTTATAATATTAGATTATTTTAAAATCAAAATTTTAGAAGCACAGTTCTTAATTCTCATCCCAGTCATGATTATACCCCATAATTACGTATAATTTATGGAGACTTCACCCAGTAATGAAACAGTGCATTATAAATTATTGAAAATAAGCGTTCCATGTTCCTTTGAATAATAGAATTATTTTTATGAAGATATTTTAATACACAATCTAATTAATTCTTTGAACACTGCTTTAGAATCATCATTATCATTAAATTCACTAATACTACGCTTGGTTTAAGGATATTGGTGAGGAAGAAGAATGTTAGAGGGAAACAAAAAATATATATGAAATCAAAGAAATATAAAATTTTAAATTTATTTGGTTGTTAAAGTAAATAATGAAGAAAAGAATTGGAAGAAAATGATGATGAATGTCTTGAATAAGGAAAGAGAAAATAAATAGAATTTTCTCTAATTTGCCTTGTCATTTTGTAAGCAAAATTTATTTTCCTCCAATACATATATATATATATATGTATATATATATTCCAGTAATTTTTTTCTTCAATATTTTTTTAATTAACCAAATAATTAAATTATATATATACATACATATTTATTTATGTTTTTCATCAAAATCCCCGAATCAAATGTAGTGCAAAAGTCAAATTAAACGTTGTCTAGCCGAACAAATTAATGTTGCAACCTTTATGAAATGGCGCACTCAACTGTCGTTTAAATCAGCGCATCATTTTGGGTGAGGGTTGCTCTCTTTCTTGTCACGTGACTCACGTTCCAGAATTCAGTTTTCTAAAGGGTGGGCCCCCCAAGCACGAGGACCCACAATTGCTAAAGGTGTGTTAGTCAAATAAACATTTAAGTCTATGAAGGAAAATATCAAACAAAGAACCGCTCAAAACCACTACAGCATATTCAGAAGATAAGCAGAGCATATGGTCCTCGGAAATGACTCCACAAATCATCTTCCGCTGGAACTTAAATCGTACTTCCTGTCTCAAATTATTCTTTTAATTCTTTCTGAAAAATTTCAAATAAAGTTTAATATTTCAAAATTATTTTTTTAATTTATTATTTCAATCAAACTAGTATTATAACATCTCTTGCTCTCAATCAAACTTTAAAAAATTTACATAAAATCTTACATAACTCCAAACTAGCCCCATAATTGTAGAATAAAGAAGTATTGTTTATTTTCCTTAGCAGTTGAATTTCAAATAAGAGGGCTTTTGGCTAAGTTGAAACGTTTTGATAAAATAATTTTTTTTGGAGCTTATAAGGTGTTAATAATGGCAAATTTGTAATTAAAATGGTTAAAAATGAAAGAGTTTGTTAAGATTTTCAAAATAAATTAGGGTCTCCTTACTTTTTTTAAAAAGAACCTATAAGCTTCTAACACCTTATTTCAAGATCTTATAAGCTCTTTTTTTAAAAAAAATTACCAAACACTTTTTATCAACTTTTAAACTCTTAAACATCTTATAAAATACTTTGAGAAGCTTACAAGCTCACCCAAACACCCTCTAAGTCCTGAGTGACACATATTTAACTCATTTGAATTTTATTGTTTCTTCAAGTAACGTGTATTGTACTATTTTGATCAATTTAAATGCGGTTATTGTATTGTTAGTTATCATTAATATGTATTCGGTTTCAGTAATTGTTATATAAAAATGAAAATATGATGTGCGACATTGTTATAATACAGAGTATATTGTAGAATTAAGTGGTATCAACATAGATAGTGTTGTCACTGAGGAGAATAGCTGCATTTTGTTACCGCAATTGCTGTTAACGAAGTAATTAGTACTCCAATGCATCCCGTATACTATTTTACAACTTTAGTATAACAGCAAGTTGAGATGCTGGTCGAAAAAATAAATTTTTTGCATATACTGATATTGTTGTTATCCAAAGTGGCCATTCATATATAGTTTAGCTTAGCGGTGTCACATTATCGGCCTCGGTGATAGGAATCGTTTGGAAAAATAAAAAAAGAAATATATTAGAAAATGAAGGCTTATTGGGGACAAAGTTCATTTTAATCCCCCAATTTTCACATCAATGGCAAAATGGGCCGCCTGTCTTCAATTTTGTTCCTGAACCAACTTTCCAAAGGCAGTTTTCTTTAGAAATCATTGACACTTGACCAAAATGCCATCGAATTTTTTTTTACACACTCACAAAAAATAAAATCATCACTAAATTTGATGGAGGCCAAAAAAGAAGTTGCAATTTAGTTCCTTATTTTTAAAAATTTAGTGCATTTGACCATTGAATGAATTGCTTTTTTTTCCATTTTTGATCTGCCACTTACTAAAGTAATAACACTTTCAACTTGTATACACTTACAGGAGCAGTCAAAAGAAAATATTTCTGAGTACGTTCATGTTAACTTTACACAAATCATTAGTGTACTTGGGAAAGAAAGAGCAAAATCAAAATACATCCAACAAACTAAAGTGGATAGATTGCTAATAATAATTATAGTAAAAAGGTAAAAATAAATTATAATTAAAGTAAATGTGCCCAACAAATTAAGTAAATAAATAAATTGGAATAAGCTAAAACTAAAGTTAATTAATGAATCCAAAAAATTTGAAAAATGGATTCAAATTGGAGTAACCGAATCCAACAAATCAAAGTACGTAAATTAGATGATATTCACAAAGAGGAAACCCTCAGCCTTATTTATAAAATAGATAGTTATTTATTTAAATAAATTAAACAATGAAAAAGTCCTACAACTAGATAGTCGAGAATGAATGAGAAGAGAAGATGAAAGATATACGTCCTACTAGAGGAATCATTTGACTTAGCCCATGATTTCTCCCCTATCAAGGTGTCCATCCTTCTCAATGACAAGCATCATCCTCCTTGATTTGGAATAATATTTTGGGAGAATATATTTTGAAAGTGAAATGAGAGAGTGTGTTGAGAATAAAATTATATGTTTGGCCGTGTTTTGAAAGAAAAAACAAGTTCTATTGTAAATGTCTTCTATGTACGTTTTTATTTAGTTAGTGGTATTACATTAAGTTTTTATATTATTATGTATTATTTTGTTAATAATATAATAATTAAAACATATATGTATATTTTGTTAAAGATTGAAAGATATAAATATATAAATTATTTATTGATGTAATGATTTGAAATGATAAGTATTTTTTAATACTATTTTGGGAGAAATATTAAATATTTTCAAAAAATAAAAACATTCTTGGAAAACAAAATCAAACATAACCTAGGTTTAGTACCATAATCTTCATGATAATATTTCAAGTTACATTACAAAAGCTTATGGGCATGAATTCGCTCCAATTGTTAGGGCTTTCAACTTTTGGAATGAGAACTAAACTGATAGCCATAAAGCTTAGTGGAAGAGAGATGCCATGAAAGAATTCCATAACAACCTGATAAAGGTCCTCCTTAATAAAATCCTAGCAATTACTAAAGAATAGGGAAGTGAAACCATCCAAACCAACTATGCCCTTAAGATTGATGTTGAAAATAGCATAGCGTACTTCCTCCAAAGATAGAAGTGATATCAACATAGTTGCATCCTTTTGCACAAGAAGGGATGGGATCATATCAAGAAAATCCTCTTGGATGAAATTTCCACTTGGTGCTAGAAGTATTTGAGGGTAGATTCAATCATCTCCTTTAAATCAACAAGAGTGTTTCCTTCCACCACACTTTAATGGACCTTGGCCTTTGATCATTTTTTCTTAGCGTATGCCTGGAAAAATTTGGTGTTTCACTCACCTTCAAGAAGCTGCCGGCATGTTGATTTTTGTTGCCAAAAGGCCTCCTCATTAGCTAATGTCTCATCCAGGGTCATGCTGAGCTTTAGAGAGGTCCCTATTAAACATAATCTCACAATCTACACCTAGCTTTTTAGCTTTCTTGGTTGATGTGAATATATTTTTGAAAACACTTATGTTCCACCTTTTAAAATGATATTACACTTTCGTACAATTTTTACTACAACTTCTTCAAGCCTTTCCTTTGATTGGAGCATTCCACACACCTTTAATCATCTCTTTGAAGTTCTTATGCCTTACCTACATATTTTGAAACCAAAATATGGATGATGGCTTGCAGAGCTAAACCCTTAGCAGTGACATAGAGCCGAGCATGGTTTGAGTGGTAGTGCTACAAATCTTTCATTTGGTATATATATCCAAAAAGAGATCAAACCAAGCTCCAGACGCAAAGGTATGGTCCAACCTTTTTCATACTCTATTATTTGTCCATAATCACATCCAACATACCCAATGTCTAAAAGACCACAATCAATTAAAACTTTCGTAAAGTTGTCCATTGAGTTAAACTTCAAAATGAAAGCCTTCTCCATGAAATTATTGTAGATGTTTAGTCAATAGTCATATCTTTGGGTAAAAAACACGATGTCAAAATAATGCAAGTAAAGCCATCTTATAGCTATGCACATAACCATTCATAGTTTTGGAGCCTATAAAAGAATGAAGCAATAAGGTAGTACAGTAGAGCAACATATATACTAGACCTTTAGTGCAAGTAACATCTCATTTAGGCTCAATCATGGGTTGGTGAGTAAACCTTGAGCAAAATACAAGACAATAATCATAGCCAACTTACTATTCACTAATGTTGATAAATGGGTACTAGAGCATTGAAATGCTAAACCTCTTAGTTCCTTGCCATATTTTGAAAGAGATATCCCTGGTTCCAATTAATGGACCAAGCTTAGTGGAAATCCAGTCATAATGGAGAATTTTTGCTTTAATCTGGCTAGGAATTTGTTTGGTAGCAATAGGGGCCTTGTGGGACATTACAAAAAATGGGTCAAAATATGCACTCTGACCATGTTGGTTTTCTACTAATGCATTGCAAATAACTTGTTGTCACTAGATTTTACCTTGTAGCACATAGAAATTTCATATGCATCCTACTATTAATGCTATCAAGCCACAAAGATAATGCAGCTTGTATTTTTCAAGAGTGCTACAACTCTTAATCACGACGTGAATGTAATGTAATGCATCAAGGTATGGAATCTTTCCTCCCCTTATACCTTGATAATCCACATTAGAATATTCTCCCTTTGCTAATCATATAGTTTGTGTGGTTTAGGAGGAACAATGCTAAACATAGGAGACCACCAATCAATCATGAAGGGATAATTTAGCATGTCAAGCACCATTTTCAAAACCTCAATCGAACAAAGCTTCTACCTTATAAATTCTTAAAAGGAGAATCAATAGCAACACAAAATCTTGGTGTCTTTATCCCAACATAGTTGCACTTAAATTGGATACTTGTCTTATGGAGAAAACCTGACATAGATGGTATAAATTCAATCCTATGGAGCTTCAAGAAGCAACCCCAGTATAACAATGACCAGTAACATTATTAGAGTAGGGACATTATGATTGCCTACCAATCTTATTTGGGATATATAAATATGATTATGGTCTAATTGCATGCTCTTCTCTGAGGATTGGAATTGTGGCAGCAAAATGGGCTTAACAAGGTATAGTTGATATAGATGCATCTCAAATCCTCACTCTCATAAACTCTAAGCATCAGGGTTTATGGTACATTGAACATATATTGGTAAAAATTAAACAAATCACGACAACATTGAAAATTAAATTGATGCATTGTAACACCCCAAAAATTTTCCAATAGGAATGTTAAGATTAAAATCAAATTTAAAATTTGACAAAAA
This sequence comes from Jacaranda copaia, assembly GCA_014898725.1. Classification (NCBI taxonomy): domain Eukaryota; kingdom Viridiplantae; phylum Streptophyta; class Magnoliopsida; order Lamiales; family Bignoniaceae; genus Jacaranda; species Jacaranda copaia. Next base: position 1,260,500 of record JACGDI010004221.1, read on the forward strand.
TTAAATATAATAATAAATAAATAATTCATGGAAGGACTAAAATTTGTTTTTTGTTTTTTGTCGGTATGGGTAAAAACCTCCTCCATCATCACGAGCTTTGCAACTTTTGAGCCTACATAGAAAACAAGAATGAAAATATATATCTTATATATACAATACTAAACTATAATTAATTTAAGAAAAAAATTCAACAAAATTTCCCCTAAAATCGGTCTTAACCAAAAAAGCAAAAACTCATCAACAACCAAATAAATGATAATGTATTATCATTTAGAAAGGGCACCAATCCTTTTCTATCAGTTAAATAAATGAATAATAAATAGGAAGGGCACCAACCCTTCCCTATCAACCAGATCATGCAAATATTTAAACATAAGTCAATTTAACAAACTTTAAGAAAGTTGACTAAGTTTACTAGAGACTAAAATTTAGGAAACTTACTAAATATTGGGCAAGTGTCTTGATAAACATACTTCTTCCAGGATGTAAAGATCCACAGATCTCAGAAATCCAATTCTTCTTGGCTTGTGTGGGCTTTTTATGGAAACTTTAGGATTGCAAGTGTCATCGCCAATCCACTCCAGCCTCTTAGTTGTCTTTCAGACATGGCCATAGATGTCACTTAGTCTGTGAGCCCCTTTAGCAGTGAGGGCCCTTTGAAAATAGCCTTCATTATAAGAATTCCAATGGACATATCTTTGTGAAAGAAATTACATAAATTAGTATACTTATAGTACACACACATCGTCAATTTGTAAAACTAAATATGTTAACAACATTCATATACCTATTACTCCCTAAACATCAAACCTCTGAGGGCATGGGGGATACTCAATCAAGTCCCACAGGGCTCCTATACCTTGCTCCTGATCACCCTCATCAAGAACTTGATACCATCGAGTGAAGTTATATACTTGCATAAAATTCTTAACATTAATCTATAATTATTAAAACAACAATAAAATAACATTTATATAATAATTCAAACTCACCCATAGCATCCCTCGGTACATAAGTATACCTTACCAATATTGTTGGATGGGGCCTTGATCCCCTCTCACCGAATGTCTGCTTGGCTAAAGAATCAACTACTGTAGGTGATACTATTGGTGCTGCTAATGTGGATGGTCAAGTAGAGCAGCAAGGGATGGCTGAGTGCCAAGTGGAGTGATAGTTGGTAATGGAATACCTAAGGATGAAATGGATAGTAGTTGGGATAGGTAATGTTGCTGTGAGGGCGAATATAATGAACGGTATGTGGATGACCTCACAACAAGAGAAAAGAATGAAGGAGAAAAAGTACTGTGATGTATAGGAGAAATGTGTGGGATAGGCATAAACTGATAGTCAGCTGATGTCGCGGTAGGAGACTGGTCAGTAGGCAAGTGTATTTGATTGGTTGGGGAGTCCCCTTACCTTAACTTGAACGCATCCTCGGCTAATGGTAAGGGGACAAAAACCAAACTAGTTTGTCATCTATAAAACAAAAATAAACATCACATATGGACAATAATTAATAATATCACAACAACTTAAGATTTGCATATGTCAAATTATAATGCATAAGAATAGTTAACTAAACTATATAAGACACATTAGTTTCAATAAAAGTTTAGCAATAATATATCATTTATTCATCGGATAAATTCTTCAATCTTTCTATCTACTTAGATCTATTGTTGTAATAAGAGGACAATTTTAATTGTCCATTAGCATTCCACTCCTTGATTGGTTGTCATTTACATCAATAGATTTGAGTAGGCAAAATGACAAAAGACTTTATGTAATGAATTAATGAATTTTTGAATAGAAATCTTTGTTGAGCATATTTAGCTATCAACTGATTATAGGAGTTGAAGACTCATATGATGCTCTTTTTCTAATTAAAACTTTTTGGTTCTAAAATTATGTACTAACTCCTAAAAAAAATGCCAATACTGTGGAAAATTATTCTTCGATCATAAGTAGAAAATTCACTTGAGGCCGACGTCAAGTGAATTTTCAACTTATTATGGTAACATAATTTTCCATAGTATTGGCATTTTTCTTTAGGAGTCATTATATTGAATAGGGAGTTGGTTGGTATAATAGGCTATTCTATAATTAGAGGTAGTGATAATACTTGGCAATACACATCATTTTTGGTTAAATTTTTAATCATTTAAGTTTAAAATAATTTATAAAATAACCATTTAGAATAAAATGGAATTTAATTTTGTAAGCTACCTTGGTTGTTTTGGGTATTCTAAGTTATCCTATATGATTTTTTGAGTATTTTCAACCTCAATAGTATTTCTTTATGACCTCAATAGTAGTTATCATTTGGAAAGCTACCTTGGCTATTTTGGATAGTCTAAGCTATCCTATAAATTATCCTAAGCTCAATTCTTACTTTGAAGGATTGTGCATGATAGTTACATAATCCAAGCTAATTGGATGTTTAGTTAGTATATTTGGAGCCCTTGATTATGATTAATCCTAGATTATGCATTCCATGTTAGTGGTGTGATTTGTAATATTAAGATTAGAGACTTCAAAGATTAGATAGGAAAATTATAGTAATTACTCGTATTTAAAACTGCATGATAATTATTTTTTTTCCGAAACTAAATTTCCCACTTTATGTTTAGATTGAGAAATTTGTCATTGGAAGCAACTAATGTTTAGATTGATAAAGAAATTCTTCCCCCTTCAATTTGATTGATTTTGCTCAAATATGTATAGAGGGATAAAGAAAAAATTGTGGTAAAAATTAAAAGTTAATTATATCATCTTATCAATTATCACAAGAAATAATTCCAAGACACCGAACAATGACTTGTATAATATTAGGATATCCTTGTCTCAAATTTATCAAAGCAAACAATTTAGTGGTCTTTACCAAAAGTTTATTCTAGACTAAATATCAATTCTAACATGCGAAATTAAATAAATTTTAACATACTAAACTAAATATCAATTCTAGCATACTAAACTCAATATCAATTCTAACATACAAAACTAATATACTAACATACAAAACTTATCAATTCTAACATATAAAACCAATATACTAACATACAAAGCTGATGCAATAGAGGAACTAACATACAAAACTAAAATACTAAACTAAACCTACTAACATATAAAACTAACTAAATGAATTAAAATATAAAAAAAAAGTAAGGAAACAAATTTACTTACTGATGCAAAGGAATGGCGATGGCACAGTGAGTTCATGCATGAGCGGGTGGAGATGGCAATAGTGGCGGCAAACATGGAGAGGGTCAATAGCGATGGCAATGAAAGCGACAATAGTGGCGAATAACAGTGAGGAAAAGGGGTGGGAACTGTTTGGGGACGAGAGGAGGGAGGGAGAATGAGAAAGGAGAAAGAAATAAATGGGGAAGAAGAAGGAGGGGCCATCTAATTTAATTAAGCTTTTCAATGGAATTTTCATCGAAAAATGACTTTTTAAAAAAAAAAATTCATTTTTTTGATGAAATATCCACCAAAAACTTTTTTACAACCTTCAGCAGTCAATTCGCCATATATGTTTGCGCCTTTTTCCACCAAATCCCCTCCAAATTTACAAATGGTTTTCTATCGGTTTTCCTTTGGATTTTTGATTAATCCATTTGTCTTTATAAATCCATCACAAATCCTTCAGAAATTTCAAGGGAAACTTTCCTTCGGAAAAATAGTGTTTTGGTGTAGTGGATCTTAAATCTATAGTTAAACGAAATTTATGCTAGAGGTCTTTAAGCTTAAACCAAAATATAAGTTTTTAAAGTCACAAATTTCTATCTTTTTTATTATTTTATTATATTGGGATCATATTATTTTGTATATTCTAAATTTATCAATCTTATTTTCTTTCTAGAACATTTCAAGATAGGTGGATAAAATTCATTTTCAAGCTTGAGTTTACACTCTAATGGCAAAATAATATCTATATATTTAATTTTTCTCAATTTTATCCCTTAATTAAAAACCTTCTCTAGCAATTTTAAGCCAAAAATAATAATAACTTGATCGAAAATACTAAACTAACTTTTACTTATTTATAGAATTTTAAAATTGATCCTGAATATTGAAACCAACGGCAAGTTAGTCTCTCATTTTGGAATATCTAATGCATGCACCAGATTTCGTAGACAATTTTATTTTTCAACCACTTTCGTCTATCACACATGAAACTGTTGCCACTTTTATCTTGAATACACACACATATACATTCATGCAATCAAAAAATATTTTTAGTTGTCTTTATTTTTCCTATCACAAATTGTCCTAGCAAATGAAAAAATGATCATCGAAATGAATCTAATAAATTGTAGTTAATAAATTAATTAATTAAAAACAAAACTAAAGCAAATGAACTAAAAAAATTGAAAATAAAATAATATATATGCATGCATTATGGCTGCATAGTTTATTTTGGAAGGGTTATCGACTCTATTACTAAATTGTTGAAAATTTATGCGCAATGTACATAACTTTCTTGCCTAGAAATGATGATATAAAAGGGCCGAACATCTGGAATAAAAGCATTTTGCCATTGAGAGGAACATTTGTGAAATGAGTGTTTTTAAAATGCTAGTAATTTGGCAACTCGACATGAGTATTAAATTTTTTATAAAATACTTTGTCATATGTCACCTTAATTATTTTTAATTTTTTAAATTTGTTTGAGGTTTTAGGAATAGTAAAAGGAAACAACTAGGATGAAATAAAAAAATAGAAAAAGAAACAATTATAATTGGAGAGGAGAAAAGAAACTAGAGAGGGAAGAAAATTAGTAAAATAAATAAATAAATATTGTCATTATCAACCTATTTGAAGACATATCAATAGTTATTATAGGCCGCATAATTGTGAATCTAATAACTAAATATTACAGCCAAAGACATCTAAGAACACGTTCATTGAATGTATCTTGGTCATTATAAATGACATGATGATACTCTTAGCTTTCTAATTTTATACTTTTGACATACATGTATTTCTTGTTTGTCATAATGATGAATATATAATAGCTATTGAGTTATAAATACAAAATAATCTTTTTAAGACATTATTGTGGACCATTATATTTATATTACTTATAATTTAATGATGTGATAATACTGTAGTACATGGAAAGAAATATTTTCAGACTATGAAATGAGGTTTGTACATTGTGTTTTATTCTCAGTACCTACATCATTCATTGCGATATCATGTCAACGAAAACATAGAAGCACGAGACAGCTGACAACAAGTAGGGTTGGTAGATTGTGGTGACTTTATGTGCCTTTGGATAGAATATTTTGTTAGAAACGCCACGAACTTTTGTACGCACATTGAAGTTTGCGCCATGAATGCAGTTCGTGCACAAATGGCATATGCTAGTTTAAGTAAGGAAAACGCTTGGGTTTGAATTTTGTTGATATTAGAGGTTAATTTGGACTATTTTGTTGATATTAGATGTTAAGATGGTGCAACATTTTCATAACAAAGCCAATGTAGATATTAAGTACAAAATTCTATACATCAAGTACATAAGTGGAATTAATAGAGTACAGATTGCAGTCAATTTGAAGTATAAAATATATATAGCAATGTAAAATGCAATATACTAGAAATTAAGTACATAAATCAAACAAATGAAGTACAAATGTTATTATTTTGAAGTAAATTTTGTGCAAATAAAGAACTAATTCCATTAAAGTTGTACTAAGGTTAAGTATAATATACAGGAAATAAGTACATAAATAGAACAAACTAAGTATATGTGAGGTTATTTTGAAATACACTTTGTATATTTGTTAATCACTCTATAATAGTTGTAGTGAGATTCAATATAATAGGCAGAAAATTAAGTACAAAGACTAAACAAATGAAATAAGTATTGAATTATTTTGAAATACACTCTGCGCAATTGAAGAATTAGTTTTTCAAATTTGTAACGAGGTGAAATACAATATTCAAGAAATCAAGTGTATAAATCTAACAAATGAAGTATATATAGGGTTGTTTTGAAGTACACTTTGTATAATTGAAGAACAAATCTATAATGATTATAGTAAAGTTAAGTACAAATATGTGGAAAATAAAGTACAATGATCAAACAAACAAAGTATAGATGTGGTTATTTTAAATTACACTTTGTGCAATTAAAGAATTAGTTTCATTAAAGTTGCAGCAAGATGAAATACAATATGCTGAAAATCTAATACAAAGATTGAACAAACGAAGTATATATAGGATTATTTTGAAGTATACTTTATACAATTGAAGAATTAGTTAAAAAATGTTTTTGAGACTATTAGATTAATTGCACTAAGTATTCGTATAGGTGATAGGACATATATGATTGTCATATGCTCATTCTATTATTTACAACTTTGAATACATAAGGATACTTTACACTACTGCGAGTGATCACTTAATTTGTTGAATAATAGTAGTTTTCTCTTAACTACTTTAACACATTTGTACCCATACCATACTAATATTACATGCATTTTTAGAATTTTGATTGTTTATTCTCAAGAAATAAAAGACAAAATATGGAACCAAACTCATGTTCCCTTAAAGTAGAAGTACACTTTGTGTAATTAAAGAACTAATCAATAATAGTTGTAGTGAGATTAAGTATAATTATGCAGAAAGTTAAGTACAATGATCAAACAAAACAAAGTATAGATTGGGTCATTTTGGTGCACACTTTGTGTAATTTAAGAATTAGTTCCATTAAAACTATAGCGACGTGAAGTATAATATGCCAAAAACCAAGCACAAAGATCGAACAAACAAAGTACATAGGGGGCTTTCTTAAAGTATACTTTGTACAATTGAAAAATTAGATCTATTTAAAGTTTTAGTGAGGTTAAGTACACAATTTTTAAGACTATTAGACCAATTACTATCAAATGCTCAAAGTATTTGTATGGGTGATACGGCGAATATGATTGCCAAATGCTCTAAACATAAATACTCACTGTGTTTACAACTTTAAATGCATAAAGATACTTTACACTACTGCGAATGACCACTTAATTTGTTGAATGCAAGTAGTTTTCTCTTAACTACTTTGAGATGTTCATATCCATACGATACTAATATTGCATGGATTTATAGAGTTTTGATTATTTATTCTCAAGAAATAAAAGATAAAATATGGAACAAAACTCAAGTTCCAAAAAAGTTCAAGTGTGTGGGAAATCAAGTACAAAAATCGAACAAACAAAGTATATATAAGTTTATTTTGAGGTACACTTTGTGCAATAACAAAACTAATCTATGATAGTTGCAGTGAGGTTCAATACAGTATGTGGAAAATCAAGTACAAGGATCAAACAAACAAAATATATATAAGGTTATTTTGAAGTACACTTTGTGCAATTGAAGAATTAGTTTCATTTAAGTTGTAGTGAGGTGAAGTACAATATGTGAAAAATTAAGTACATAAATTGAACAAATAAAGCATATATATAAGGTTAATTTGAAGTATAAATCTACCCTAGTAAGGTACTAAAATATAGATATCTCATACAACAATAACTATTAGTACGTTTTTAGTGGAAATCAAGTACATAATTGCCCTAATGAAGTACATATGTCCCAAAATTAAGTATAAATTTTTTCTAATGAAGTACTAAAATACAGATATATCATACAAGCTGTTCAGGCAATTGCTAGTATATTTTTAGTGAAAATCAAGTACCTAAATGCCCTAATAAAGTGCATATGTCTTGAAATCATGTATAAGTCTCCCTTAATGAAATACTAAAATATAAATACCTCTCACAATTTGTTCACGCAACCGCTAGTATATTTTCAGTGGAAATCAAGTACATCATTGCCCTAATGAAGTACATATGTCCTGAAATCAAGTATAAATCTCCCCCAGTGAAGTACTAAAATACAATATTTCATACGATCTATTTAGGCAATACTAATACATTTTCAATGAAAATCAAGTACACAATTGCTATAATGAAGTACATATGTATTGAAATCAAATATAAATCTCCCCCAATGAAGTACTAAAACACATATGTGTACTTGCAAGTAGAATATCATAATAGAACATGCTCACATAACAAATTTGAAAATAAATAGTGAAAAGCAGTTTTCTACAAAGTAATCCACAAATACATTACAATTTCAATACAAATGATACAATCCAAAATTTTTCAAAATTTGTCTTCTTTTTCATACCCACATCTTTAGCAAACAATCTTTTCGTTGATTCAAAAAAACAAAGACAAAAATAAACATACATTAGTGAATGATGATAAAACTTAATACAAGAATAAGGATAGGAAGAAAATGTAAATCAAGTAGTACATCATCAAAGTTAAGCTACTTTAGCGAGTTTACTGATTCTTTGCAAGTTCGACAATTATGCCTTGTCCTGCCACTCCATTTATACCTCAAGTATAAAATTTTAACAATGCAGTACGCTTTTAGATAAATGAAGCATAATTGTAGAACGCTTCAAGCATAAAAAGAATTTCATGTAAATGAAATATAATTGCAGTTTCAAATACAGAACTTTAGAAAATGCAGTAGAATTTTAGGTATTGTAGAAGTGTTATCTCAAAACATTACTGCTCTTTCTTCCACTACTACTTGGTTCGTACTTCCGGTTTACCAAAATGTCAATGATGTTCATCTTTAGTGCCAAATGTAGTAAGAACACATTCATGACGTCATCATCACTGGTCAAAGTCACATACAATCTTTGATGTGGAGCTACGTTGCAAAGCGAAGAGCCAAGGGTTGATTTCATTTTATTTTCTTGCGAGATTAAAATAGAGGTCCATAAAAGTCATACTATCCTTAATTGATAGTACATGGAATTGGTCCTTGTAGCGGCAACTTTCTGAAACTTGAGTGAACACTCCTTTTCACTACTTGTTGACATTTTTTCAAAACTGCAAGATGAAGAGAAGTTCAACATAATGAATATAAACTAAGAAGAGTAAAAATTAACTAAGAAAATAACCTGAAAATGATGGAAATAAACTGAGAAAAAGGAATTATGGTGGTTGTGATGGTGGTTGTTGTGCTATGGAGCTCATTTTCCATTTTTTTTTTCTTATTTTGGGGTAAAGAAAGAAGAAGGCAAGATAGGGTTTAGTGTTTGGGAATGAAGATAAAGGATGCTTGGCAGAGTGGATAGAGAAAAAGTAAAAAAACAAAATGAATATAAAGAATATTATACTTGAGTGTATTTTTATCAAATCAAATAAGTAGGAAGTGATACCCAAAATTTTACAAAAACTAGGAAATTCATTTTTTAAAAATTAAGTAGGAATCAAATTTGAAAATGAACAGTGATTTTAATACTTTACAATAAGTAGAGCATAAAATTTATGATATTAAAGAAATTATATCACCACTTTATTCGCACGTTGTAAAATAAACCACGAGCTTGGGATAAAATAAGCCAACATGCAACAACTTGAGATTGAGGCCAATAGGCAATATCTATCGCTGTCTCACGTCTCCGTCTCCCTAAGAATTTGATATTTATATTGGGATCTTATCCTTTTCTTAGTATTTCTAGATCAAGAAGAACTAAACAAATTATTAAATCTTTCCTCCAACTTGATTTCTTTTCAGTTTTCGGTTCTCTTTTTATTTAAGTATTAGTCATTTATATGCAGTTTTTTTGTGCATAATTTCACAGTCTATTACCAGATTAAAGAGAAAGAATTCAAAAGTCATTGAATATTGAGTTTATCTTGTGGTGTGAGAAATTTTTGAATATATATAATTTTTTGGACATATAAATTTTATTAAATATATTCACTAAAAAGAAGGGTAAAGTTGGTATATTTGAAATTTAGTATTGTAACTTCTATTTTAAAGATAAAATTAACCCTTTTTTTTATAATAGAAATAGTATAGATATGATGAATATCAATATTGCCTCAACTAATATTTAATGTTGCCACATCTGATCATGGAAAACTTATAATTTACTCTCTTTAGTAAACAAAGTAAAATGTCGAGTGGCTTTTTGTCCAATTGCATATGTTTCAAGCATAAAATTTGAGTTTTGGATTTGAATCTAACAAACACCCAATTTACATGTGCATAAAAAAAAAAAAAGGTTTAGAAATTAGAATTTTATAATTATTAATTTTATCCCTCTCCTTAGTATACTTGAAAATGATCAAGTTCAAATATTGAAATTTTAAAAATTTATCTAGGGTAATGTAAAGCAACTATACAAACTTAGATTAACTATAACTATGGGTAACATAGTTGAATTTTGCACTTTATAAAATAATAATTTTAATTTAACAAATTTGTTTATTATTAATTATCATAAGTAATCATTTAATAATTCATATTATAGGAAAGGTCCAAAGGACCATTTATGGCCTGTTTGGTTATGTTTTTATTTTCATTTTTCATTTTTGATCTTTTTAAAATTTAAAAAAGTTGTTAGAGAAAATGAATTGAAAATAAGTTTGTATTTAGATAATTTATTTGGAAAAATAATGATTATATAGGATTTAGTAAGTTTGCAGATGGAGAAAGATAATAACAATGAAAATATAGATATGAAATATAGATTAATGGGAGAAAATATAGAAGTTATTGCCTTATTAGGAAATGTGATTTGATATAATAATAATAATAAGTTAGGGAATGTTTGGTTATACTCTGCCAAAATTATTTTATTTTGGCAAAACATAACCAAATATTGCATCTATTTCCCCCCAAAATGCCAAAATAATTTTTTTCAAAATATCCTTATCTATCTTTTATTAACCCCCTAAACTCTCCACTTTCCCATACATACATATTTCATATATATTTATTATTATTCCTATAGTAAAAAATATAATTCCATGATATTTTCACCCCAAACATTCAACGAAAAAGTATTAATTTGACTGTTACAATAAAAAATCTTTCCTCTCTAAACATAAACAAACATACCAAATTTTTCAAAATATTTTCTACCTATTTTTCTAAAACATAAACAAAGATCTATATCATTCTTCAATACCATTTTCACATTCCCCAACTCCATGCATTTATCCAAAACATATATCATAAACATCCCCAGAATATAACCAAACATTCCCTTGAGATTTGGAGAACGTTTTTCGAGATAATAATGAATTAGAATTTTGAAAAGAATTATGGCAAATTATTGTCAATTCATTCCCAAATAATAAAAATAGGTAAAAATAAATTTGAAAATATAAACAAGTGGGCCCTTAGTAAAAAGGTAAACTTAAAAGGGCACCTCACGTGAAACATTAGTAAGGGTAGGTGAAAAATAGATCAAGGATTCTTTTTAAGAAATTTGATAAAGCAATATCTAAACTTCAAGAAAATGGTGTATTCTTATAACTGTTGATTACTTAACTACTATTTTAATAATTAATAATTTATTAGTTTATAAAAAAAATATAAAAATATAAAATTCAGTTATCTCATTTTGAAATAGCCGTTTTTTTTTTTATGTTATTATCTACAAAGCAACAATTTTTTAAAATTTTAATATTCTAACAGAAAAAGCTCCTAAATATTTTGAAAAGAGAGAAAAAAATAAAAGCTAAATTATATACATATTGTTGAAGGGGACAACGATACAAATTATTTATATGTTTAATATTAATTTCTATAGTTTGACGAGTAAAATATTACATACATATAGTTAAGGGGGGCGAAAGAAAGGTTATGTTTGGATTTGGTTTTTAGAGATATATTTTCATTTTTCAAAAGTACTTTCAAGACACCAACAATTATTTTAAAATTTAATATTTTAAAAATAATATCAAAAAACTCAAATTATTTCAAATCATTATATCAATCAAACATATATATTTATATCTTTACATCTTGATTTTGATATAAATATATATTTTTAATTATGATATGACTAATAAAATCATATATAATGATATGTATAAAAACTTGATTTGATATAACTAATCATACAAATTTGACATAAAAAATATCTACAATGAAATTTATTTTTCTCTTAAAATACAATTAAACATAATTTCATTCTCAACAAATTCTTTCATCTATTGCCAAAACATATCATCTCAAATATATTCTCGAAAACGCCACAAATAATATTTTGAATTATTATATTGCTAATAAAATCATATATAATAATATACATAAAAATTTGATATGACATCATTAATTATACAAATCTGACATAAAAGACATCTATACAAAAACTTATCTTTTCTCCCAAAATACAATTAAACATAATTTTATTCTCAATAGATTCTTTCATCCACTACTGAAACGTATTCTCTCAAAAATATTCTCCAAAATGCCACAAAACAAATTCAAACATACCTAAAATTCACAATAATCATTTAATCAATAAAGTTATGGGAAGTTTGGTTATGTTTTTTGTGAGATTTTATTATATATTTTGTGAGAATAAATTATTGGAGAATGTGAAAGTTATGTAGGGAAATGTAATTAATTTTTGGTCATATTTTGAAAAATAGTTAAAAATTAATTTTGAAAAATTTTGGTATGTTTATTTATATTTTAAGAGTAGACATTTTTTACTATAGTAGTCAATTCAATACTTTTTGTTAAGTTTTTTAGATGAAAATAGAATTGAATGATTTTTTATTATTAGAATAATAAAAAGTTATATAATATATATAAAATATATGAATGTATATATTAGAAAATGGGTAAGTTCTGAAAATAATAAAAAATAGTAGAAAGTACTTAAAAAATTTAGTTGTTTAAAAAAAATAAAAATATATTTAATTATGTTTTTTCAAAATAATTTTATTTTGAAAAACAAAACCAGATATTCCCCATGTATTTGTGCTACGTGGGACATAGGAGTTAGGATTTAGCACAAATAGCCACAACTTTTCTCTCTTTTCTGTCTCTCACACCCATGGTACAAAATAAACGACGAGAGTCTCCATGGACTGGGGAAGCCAACAAGTTGAGGCTGAGGGCCCGTCTTTCTCAAGTCACGTACGTGTATTTTCTCACGTTTTTTAAATCATTCTGCCACCATTCACCTGTATAGTTCAACATTGGACCACTTATTCACTCTCCAACCGTCCTCACAACTTTTTACCCCATGGATGCTTTGCTTCCACAAAGGAGGCACATGCTTTACTTCTGAGCCTGGTTTTTTGAGCCTTCTCAATCCGTTAAATACCTTGGAATATTGCAGACGTTGCATTTTTGTTGCTTGAGCTGCGTCTGCATATATACGCTTTCTTTCTTATTTTTCCTTTCTGGGATTCATTGAAATCAACCGGACGTCCTGGGCTCTGATAATTGTTCAAGATTATTTTCCTGGAGAAGAGCTGAGGAGGGTTTGTACTTCGTTTACCTTTTGAGTGGGAACTGAGGGTATATTTCTGCCTAAACAAACAAAAAATGGAGTCTTGGTGCTATTTCTCTGGGGATAAGGAGTATGTGTGTGAGAATTCAGGTTTTGCGAGCATCGAGAATGGTAGAAAAAACGTTGGGCTCATGGGTTGGGGGCTGGGACCTTCCGTCAGCCTTGAGAATAGTATGGAGTGCTCAAAGCAAGAACTTGTAGAATTGGGCTCTCCGCAGATGATGAGCAAATTCATCCCCAAGGAGAAAGAGAAAGGTTTATCATATCCTGTAAGAGTTCCTTCTCAGCCTTCAAGCTTGGTCGTTGACTCTAATAATGGAACGGATTCATCACTAATTGATTTAAAGCTTGGGAGATCAGATCAGAGAGAGACGCTTAGCTTAAATTCCTCCATTTCATACAGAGTGGCAAAGAGGGCTAGGCCTGGAAGATGGAGTTCTCAGATGCCGTATTGCCAAGTACATGGATGTAGGAAAGATCTCAGCTCATGTAAAGATTATCACAAGAGGCATAAAGTATGTGAAGTTCACTCAAAGACTGCAAAAGTTATTGTTAATGGAATTGAGCAGAGGTTTTGTCAGCAATGCAGCAGGTTAATTGCTCATCAAAATTCCCATTTCTTGTTCTCGCACTTTTGCAATCTGGATATAGATCACGCATTTGCATCCAATTTGTTATGTCAACCTTTTGAAACTGGTTAGTTTATTTGATCCTAATCTGATAAAAAGTGGCTGTCAAACTTTTATACGTTTCTCTTGTACACTTATTGTGAGGATGAGTTGTTGGATTTTCCTAGTTTTTATTCAGAATTGAAGCATAACCTTATGATTTGTGCTGATAATGAGGTGGTGATGAGACTACAATATGTTTCTATATATACATAGGTTCCATATACTGGCTGAGTTTGACAATGGAAAACGCAGTTGTCGAAGACGTCTAGCAGGTCACAATGAACGAAGGAGAAAGTCTCATGTAGTAATGAACTCAAGCAGAGTGGGGAGATCTCAAGATTACAATGGTAATTCACCTTAATCTTGTTCTTCTATTCCTTTGGGATAAGTCATGAAGTACTACTTTGTCATCTGCATCCTTAAAACATATGGTACTAAATATACAACCTTGAAGGAGGTAACTTAATGGTCGTAAGAACGCGGAAAGGGATAACTCTGTGATACTTTTCTCTACTAATTCTTTCACATGAGTGAGCCATATAATTTCTAAATGATCTCCAAAATTGCTAGCCAATTCTTGTAACTGATGCATCTGGTGTGAGTCTTACCCGAGTTGAAGTTAATCTTTTGGGATCTGACTGATTGTATTGATATTTGAATCACTCTTCAGCTTCCAGATTTCAGGGCACCACTTCAACGTCACCTGCTGTTTGGCAAAATAGAGTTACTAGCAAGCTCCAGCATCAACAGAAATATAAGGCGGATGATTGGAATAAGGCTGTCACAAGTGAACAAGTGCATTCCAAGCTAGATTTCCCTTGTCATGTAGGTGAGAATAGCACTCTAAAAAGAAGCAAGATTGATGAAATCAACGAACTATCTATGCAAGATGATATTATGTGCTCAGCAATTGGCTCTTCTTCCCTTCTCCACAACTCCTCTTTAATAAGTAAATACTCCACGTTTTTGGACTCATCATCAAATTTTCATGAGGAGCTACCTGGGATGCCTAATTTCGGGGGTGCTCTCTCTCTTCTGTCATCTCTGTCACATGATTCTACAAATATTCCTTCATCAAGAGCAGCGTTAATGGCAAGAAGCGATGGTGATGCTTCATATGATTTAGGTCAAGTATCTCAAAAGCTGTCAGAAGTGAGGCCTCAGGCTTCAACAAATGGAATTTCAAGACTCACTCATTCGTCTTTTGACAATTACTTGCAACCATTTTCTTCTTTGAGCTGTACCATTTATGGAGACAGTCCAATGAATCAAGGAACACATAGCACCCACAGTTATGAAGGTGATCCGACTATCAATTTGCTTGAATTGTCATCGCAGTTTCTCCGTGTCGACCAACAAAAGCAGTCCATCCAAGTGAAGCTGAAACATAATGCTTCTCGTGGCCAAAGAATGACATAGGTGGGGGATTTGCATAACCTTTTGTGTATGTTTCATGCATATTCAAGGGCCTTTTAGAACCCGCTTTTGCTTGCATGCATGAGTTTTATCTTCCATTTAATTGTTTGCAAACCGCCACCTGAGAGGGCATCGAGTATGCATATATATTGCCTTTCAAAAGCATTATTTAAACTATGTTTGGATCTTGAATTGTGTGAGAACACTGAGGAAAATGGTATTTTTATTTCAAATTATGCAACTATATATATGTTTTATAAATTAGACATTTTGCTTTTTCTTTATATTCTTCTCACTAAAATCTAAGGTCCAAGCCTGCATTGGGGAAATTTATAAGGTAACTCATATCTTCGTGCATGGTCTATGTTGTCCGGATTAAAGAGCTTAGCTGTCAGGTACCTGGAACATCTCTTGGTTAGGTTTGGAGCATGTTTTATAAGGTAGTTTATAATCAGTTTTATTATCTATGCTCTTCTTCCCTCAGGCAGATGGGAAACACTTAATTAATGTGCATATAGACATGTGGGTTTGAATGTGTTAACTGCCAATATTTGAGATGCCTCAACACTTAAGTCTTCAACATGCACTTTGTATTCTACATACCATTCTCTATTTCATTTTTTTATTTTAATTTCATGTATGCATGTATGTCAAATATTTGAGATGCATCAATACTTGTGTCTTCTACATGCAATTCGGTTCCTCTATCTCATTCTTTATTTGATCTTTTACTCCAATTTCATGTATTTATGCTAAGTATATCTGATTTTCAATCAATTATTTTTATAAAAAAATATATAGTACTTATATTGTACATCCATAAAATGAGATAGAAAATAAAATAAAGAATTTAAATTGTTATATGTGAGCATCTCATTACTGATTTCGAATGAATCGACAAGAACCCTTATATGGGCTTCTACCTTTGGCTAATTCCTCCTTTGACTTTTCTTCTTTCTTTTTTGTTCTTCAGTTGCATGCATCTGTTACAGCAATTATGGCACGGTGTACTGACCTCAAGACACGAGCCAAAGATCCTACGTCATACCCATGTCAATCAAACGCAAGAGAATGCACATGGAATTAGGAGAATTGAGATGTTAAGTGTGGGAGACAAAACTTACCCAAATATGTACGTATTTATATATCCCACCCAAGTTGTCCGAATGATCATTTTGGCTCTTGCGTTGAAGGTGCGATAGCACTTTGGTCTTGATGCCATTGAGTTTCCTTTCTAAACCAAAAATCAACTTATATACACAGTTTGTGGTAAAAATGTAAATTGTCTCAAGATATCTATTTTGTAGTATATGTATGATTTGTGTTGTAGATATTGTGTGATTTGTGTTTGGGTCTTCACCATCGAGCTTCGATCACCCTTTTTCCACCATCATCGCCATGAGAAACTCCCATGCAATGACACCACCGTGTTCCTCTTGCTCAGTTTTACCCAATTCTAACCTCAGATTTGCGTTTAACCGTTGGAAAGCTACAAACCCATCAGCTAACGTGGAGCACCACCCTTGGTCTCCTCTCATGGTGGCTCACCGGCTGGTCTTCAACCGTTTTTGGCGACACTGTCGTGTAGCTGGAGTTAAGGGGAGGGTTTTGCCCCGTTTAGTTTGGTGATAGGCTGATCGGAGAAAGCTCACCGGAGTCACGGTCGAACATGGTTGGAAGAGGAAAAAAGAAAGAAGAAAAGGAAGAAGGTAGATGAATAGTGGAGAAATGAAAATCTGCCAAGTTAAATCAAACTCTTCCAAAATTACACATTGGCCCCAAATCTTTACCTCAATCTTCAATTAAGTCCTCTAAAATTTTCACAAACTTTAATTCAACTCCAAACTAAGTGAATGCTTCACTTTGATCCATTTGACCAAGAAAAATCACCGCGCAACCCCAAAACCTTCAAAAATAGTCCAAATTAATTTTTTGCAAATTGTAATTTGACCCTTAAATTTTTAAAATTTTTGCAATCAAGTCCTTTTGATTATTTTATAAGACCAAAAATCCAATCAATTTACATCTTGAGTTCTAAACTCTTATTTCTCAAAATATTGAATTTCAGGAGTGTTACAAAAAAATATGATTGTTCTGTCTCTAGTTCCCTTTTTGAGCTAGCAAATTTTGACAATACGTTAGCACATTCATTCTGTGACCAAGGAACTAAGTTGAGGGTGAATTTCCCAAACTACTTTGTAACTTTTTGACCTCTACCAAATATTTGCTCATTGTGGTCTCTTTAGCCTCAAAGTTTCCTTCCACCTGTTCTACAACTAGCTAGGAATCAATGATGGTTGCCAGCTACTCAACTTTTCTATCCAGCACCATCCTTATGCCAGTAAGGAAAGCCTCGTATTCAACTTCTTTATTTGTAATAGGATAGTTGAGTTTAACTGCGAAGTCATGCCTCTTGGCTTGTGGAGAGCGTAGAGAGATGCCAATTCCACCCCTGAGGACATCGCTGAACTATCCACATTAGGGAATCCTAGTCGAGTTAGTTAGGGAGGTCAAGTCCTTCGACGACAAAGTTTGCTAATACTTGGGCCTTTACTGCAATTCAAGCTGAAAGTAATGTCAAACTTCCCTAACTCGATGGCCCATTTCATCAATCTACCGAACGTGTTGGGTTTCGATAGCACTTGTTTTAACGATTGATTTATTAGGATGACAATGGAGTAAGATTGGAAGTAAGACCTCAATTTCCTAGTTGCAGTGACCAAAGCGAGAGCAAATTTTTTGATCTCCAAATAATTATGTTTTGAGACCTACAATAATTTATTGTTGTAGTAGACAGATCGATAGGTGCTATTTTTGGTTGAGAACAAAACTGAACTGACCGTTGCCAACAAGACTACAAAATAAATGTGAAGAACCTCTCCAACCTGAAGTTTGGCTAACATCGAGAGTGTTAAAAGGTAATGCTTTAATTTGACCAGGGCTTGGTCACATTGTTCTATCCATTGGAAACCTAATTTCCTTGCTTTTCTAAGGATTTTGAAGAATGGTCAACTTTTTTCAGCTAATCGGATAATAAATCAACCCAGCGCTATGATTCTTCCAACCAAACACTGATTGTCCATAACTTTTTGAAGAGGTGTGATGTCCAAAATGGCTTGAATTTTTTGTAGGTTTGCTTCGACACCTCTTTAGCTTACCATGTAGCCTAAAAATTTACCTCCCCTCACTCTGAACATGCATTTGTTAGGGTTGAGCTTCATGCTAAATGCTCGTAATATTGAGAATGTATGACTAAGTTCTTTTAAATGATTCTTTTCTTTTTCTATTTTGATGATCATATCATTAACATAGACCTCCATGGTCTTACTAATCTTGTTTTGAACATAATTTACGGGTCTCGAGTAGGTTGCACCTGTATTTTTTAGCCCAAAAGGCATGACCAGAAAATAATACACTCAATTGAAGATGATAAAAAAGGACTTATCCCTATCCTTGGGTGCCATGAAAATTTGGAAATAACCTTGAAATCCATCTGTCATGTTCAATTGATCACAACCAGCAGTAGAATCTATAATAAATTTATACCAGGAAGAGATAAAGATCTTTAGGGCAAGCTTTATTCAAATTTGTGAAATTGTTACACATTTGCCACTTTTCATCATTTTTAGGGACAAGAACTACATTACAAAGCCACTTGGCTGTTGAATTTTGACAATGTATCCTACCTATAAAAGTTTGTTGACCTTCTCTTCAATGATTTGGCACTTTCCAGCATTTAAGTTTTTTCCAACATTTAAGTTTTTTTGTCTTCTACTTCATTAGCTTGAATGAGGGGTCCACGTTCAAGTGGTGGAGGATGACACTAGGGTTGATTCCTTGTAGGTCAAAAGCCTTCCAAGTAAAGATGTCAACATTTCTTCTGAGGAAATCAACCGTGAGGCACTACATGTTGTTGTCTAGATTAGTCCTAATTCTAGTGGTTTTGTCGAGATTCCCTAGCTCTAGCTTAATGGTCCTGAACTCATCAACAAGCTCAACCTTGGTCTCTTCTAACTTCTATTTTTTATTCTGCTATCCCTCCTCAAGTTCTATTACTGGCATATCTCCCGAGATTTTCAATTTTTGTCAAGCCTTCTATTTATTTGCCTCGATTGAAATTTTGTAGCAACACTAAGCTTTCTTATATTGCAAAGGAGTTCATTATTCCAACGACTGTCGAAAATTTGACCTTCATGTGTAGGTCAAGATAATAGCTTGAAAGTTGTAATCAAAAGGTGAATTGACAACTAGGTAGTTAACCATGAGGGTATTTTGCCGAAGGGCCTCCCCAAATGATGTGAACAAGTTTGTGGACCCTTCGAGGATGATTTTCGACCCCTCAAATTCAACTAGCAAGTTGCGCATGGTGAAAGCAAGTAAGGTACAAGGATCTAATTATCAAAACTTCAAAAGTATGAAATTAACTAATGCTTACAAGCATAACAAGGATCTAGATTTGGTGAGGTCATTACCATGAAAAGAAAAATCCAAAGAGAAGCTAGTGAACTCTTCACTACTCAAGAAACTATCTACCACTGGCACAGCTAGAAGAGTGAGAAAATTGCCCAACCAAGACTCCTTCAAAAATTCCAAAAAAATTGTTGGAGCTTCTCAACACCTTGAGGAACCCTTTGCAAAAATTTTGGATCAAAAGGCCATCTGAAACTTCCTGGATAAAATCACCAAACCAGACTCTATGTCGATGGATCTCTAAAATCTAGCAAGTCAAGTGCCTTGCCTCTATTGTTATATCCACACACCAACTAGATCTTCCAAGATCTCTGATCTATAAGTTGGTGTAAGGCTAGAGATTCAACAATGGTGGAGGCTAATTTTAGGTTGGAAGAAAAAAGAAGAGAGCAACGTTTTCAACACATGAATATAATGCTTGCAAAATGGTTTTTGAAGGGAATTTGCAAAGATTCTAATCTTCACACCTTTGATGCTATAACCGATCCTCTCTCTCTATATATCTATATATAGATGCTGAAAATGTGTGATGCCAAGGTGGCGTCACACAATGTATTGGCGGGGGAGGAGTGGTCAAGTGGGTTGGCATGTGGTAAATTAAATTCAAATCTCATTTGAATTTTATGTACATTTGAAATCTAATTCAAAATTAATTACAATGCTAATTCAAATGAAGTCTTTATTTTCATTTTCCCTCCAAAATTTTTTCTTCCCAATTAATCAAATTAAACTCTTTTAATTTAATTAATTATCCTTTGACATAATTCTTTAAGTCAAACTAGGTTAACTCTTTGAGCTTAATTTGTTAACTTAACTCTTGAAGTTAATTGGACCAATTGATGGTCATGTTGGCACTAAATAATTATCTCTTTAATTATTGATCTAATTTAACTCCTTGAATTAGTTAATTAATTTAACACTTAAATTAATCAAGCCAAAATTGACATTCAAAATTGGCACCATAAAAATCGGTCTCTTAGGTGTTAGTTTTCTAACACATAGAAAATTTTCTCCTTCAATTAGGAAGCTAATTAGATTTTGTGTGTGATCCAATAGTTTCTATCATTCATTAGACATGGACTCACGACTCCTTGTGACTTTTAAATATGTTATATTCATTTTAGTATAAAATTTCTTTTAAACTAATCGACTTAATTCAATTAATCTCATTAATTGAAAAGTACCCAATCTCTATGGTCGATGTCCAACCTCAAGCCCATGGAGCCCAACTAATTAGCCAAAATAAATATTATAGAGAACCATCATCGCTCTACGCATACCATGCAAATACGATCTTTCTGTCTCCTATCTTCCGAAAGAGGCCTAGGGCAAGATATTTGTCAGCTCTTTAATAGCCTCGATACTAGATCTTGATTCTCAATGTTCAATCCCATTATGTGACCTTACCTTTGAAAAACTTATTTTCCAATTATCACACCACCTTGTGCAAGAATTTCTAGAAATCTATCATTATAGAATATATAGAAGATGCACTCGCTTTTCATAATAGCGAGGAGTCAAATTTCATCTTAGATCTCACAAACCTCCATGCTATGTAGCTCATACCCAATTTCAACCTGACCTACCCGTTAGGTAGTCAAGAAAAAGTCAAAATATAAGGGTCAAACACAAAGTTGTCATGGATCCTCAAGTTGAAGGACTAATAATATGCACTAGCATAAGCATGAGAACTAGCCACTATCGACTTGCTACTACTGTTATTTAGTGGATTCTCTGGTAGGTCTTCAATGACTTGTTCTCTAATAAGCACCCACTAACATACATCCATATCTCATATAGTAGTTTATGGAATGGAACAATTTCCAACTCTTGGATTTATGCATTATTAGTTCAAGTCTATCTAGATCTTAGATGCCCCATCTCATAAGATCCTATAACTTGAAAAATTTAAGATCGTGACTATGTAAGACTTATTCTATGAACACCACCAAGTGAACTGACCAAATCCCATAGTCACATGTGATCTAAGAGCTTCATCCAAATATGAGTGAAGTAATATAGAGCATAAGATGAAGATGACTATATGAATAATATCATTTAATTAAGATTGTACCACGAGTGAAATAATTTACAGGGCTAATCTTATTGGTTTGCAAAGCACTATTACAACAATCTCCCAGTTATTTTAAAGTCAATGCCCTATGGCTTTGAGACCCATCTTCATAAGATGTCTTCCAAAGACCTTTAGCTTTTATGGGTTTAAACAGTAGTTTTGTTATATTCTATTTTGAGGCAACTTCATCCACTCAGTTGTCACCTCTATCAATTGGTACCATATATTAAATGATAATACATTTATTGTGTATAGATCACTAATGAGATCTTAGCTCAAGTTCTAAATTGTCTTCCAAAGATAATCATAGGCTCATGCAAGCTAGGCATTACATCCAATGCTTGGATGAAATTTTTATCTAAACACCTTCTTTTTTGGTTTTTAAAACCACAAAGTATTTCACCTTAGTAGTTATCTAAGCTATGGTATGATGTCTAGTTGGAACTTTTCTAACACACCATGCTACCATTAAGGCAAAATATATATCCAAATATAGATATTAGGTCATCTACATCATATTAGAAACTAAAATTCAAAAACTTTATGAGTTTCAGTTCTCCATTACCGTATACCAAAAACAAATCTTCAGTTCTTCTCAATGATTGTTTTAATGGCCTTCTAGTGACATTCATCAGGATGGGATTGGAACCTACTCATAATGCTTAGTGAGTGTGCCACATCCAATCTTGTACATTGAATTACATATAATTATGCTTCATTTAATGAACACATAAGGTATGTGGGACATTCTATATCTCTCATTGACAGTTTAAAGGGCCGTAGACTTAGAGAGATGAAGATCATGTCCCAAAGAGAGGAATCCTCTCTTGGATTCTTCCATACTAAACCTCTTTAGTATCTTGTCATTGTGCGGGGTTTGGGAAAGTTTCAACATCCTCTGCGATCTTTCTCTATAGATATGTATTCCCAATACATAAGATGCTAGTCTCAAGTTCTTCATGGAGAATTATGTAGATAACCATACTTCAGTACACTTTAACATTCCTACCTTATTCCCAATGAGAAAAATGTTATCAACATAAAGCACAATAAACTATACTGAACTCCCATTAGCTTTCTTGTACACTCATAGTTCATACACACTTTTGAGAAAGCCAAACGATTAGACCATGTTATCAAAACATATGTTCCAACTTTGGGATGCTTGTTTGAGACCATAAATGGATCTTTAGAGTTTGCAAACCTTTTGCGCACTCCCTTTGGATATAAAACCTTGTGGTAGCTCCATGTAGATTTCTTCTTCAATATTGCCATTGAGGAAAGTAATTTTCACATCCATTTGCCATATCTCATAGTTATATTATACAGCTCTAGCAAATAGAATTTGAATGTACTTAGGCATTACGATCAGGGCAAAGATTTCCTCAAAATCAATACCGGGTCTTTGAGTACAACATTTTACCATTAGTCATGCCTTAAAAGTCACAACTTCTCCATATACCCTAAGCTTTCGCTTATAGACCCACTTACAACCAACAAAAAATATTCCTTTTGGTGAATCTACCAAAGCCACATTTTGTTTGAGTAGATGGAATCCATTTTGAATTTCATAGGTTTTAGTCAACGTCTCGAATCATGTCTAACATAGCTTCCTTATAAGTCTTTGGATCATTATCCAATTGGCCCATCTTGTGAAGAAATCCAAACCTTTCGAAATACTTCTTGATCTAGTCCAACCTTCTTAAAGGTTGTGTACAAGGCTCTAGTTGATCATTTGTTTCCATCACTTGTGGGATTTTTTTCTCATCTTGAACTTCATCAAGCTCAATGGCAAAGCTGTTACTATCTAATAGAAAATTCTTTTCCAAAAAAGTGGTGTTTCTTAAAACAAACACCTTTTGTTCTGAGGGATTATAAAAGTAATAACTTATAAACACTTTTAGGTATCTCACAAACTTGTACAAGGTAGATCTACTATCCAACTTATCTCATAGTGCCAATCTCACATAGGTAGGAGATCTCCAAACCCTTAAATAGTGGTAAGATGGTGCTTTGCCATGCCACATCTCATATGGTATCTTTGGCACCAACTTTGAAGATACTACTCTTAGTAACTTCGCCGCCATCTATAAGGTATATCCCTTAAAAAGATATAGGCACATTGAAAAACCTTATGATGGAATGTACCATGTCCAACAAGGTATGGTTTATCCTTTCAGCTACTCTATTATATTGGGGAGTACCAGGTAGGGTTTATTGAGAGAATCCCATTCTCTTTTAGATAATCTAAAAATCTTGGTACTTAAGTATTCTCCCATTTGATCTAATCGAAGAACTTTAATACAAAGTGCCAATTACTTTTCCACTTCATTCCTATACACTTTAAACTTTTTAAAGGCTTTGGAATTATACTTCATAAAATATATATGTTCAAACCGACTATAAACATCGGTGAAGGCAATGAAGTAAGAATAGCTTCCTCTCTCACTAACTCTTAATAGTCCACAAACATCTATATAGATCAAATTAAAGGATTTATGGAGCTCTCTATTTGTCCTACAAAGGGAGCTTTGGTAATTTATTCCTTCAAATAAGATTTACAAGTAGAAAGGTTCTCAATACTACTAATGTTTAGTATTTTGAGAGCTTCTAACTCACTTATATTATTTTTAGAGATATGTCTAAATCGTGTATACCATAAAATGGCATCTTCTTGGATATCTAATTTTCTTAGTTAGTTGAAAGTGCATTAGTGATGGTTAAGAATTTAATATGTACAATCCTTTGTTAAGTATACCATAAGTATTTAAAGAACCTATTCTTTTAATGTCTTCAATCTCCCATTTGATGTAGAAGGATCAAATCATGTGCTATCCAAAATGGGAATTGAAATAATGTTCTCAACAGTATATGGTACTTTATGACAAAGGTCTAATACGAATATGAAATTTCCTAAGTTTAACTTATTATATGCCTTCAACTTTGGTCACAACTTTTCCTCCTTAACTAATGCAACAGATCATACCCACATCACTTAGTTCTATTCTTCGTAACAACTTACAAAGAAATAAACCACATGTGATATTGTATATCCATGAGGAAAAATTTATCCTAAAATGCACTTCAATAAAGTATATACCCTTCTTAAGGTTTGCAAGGTAACCCTTGCAAATAGCTTCCAATGGCCTATCTAGCCAAAATAGAAACAAATAATATCGACTACATCCTCTATAATCTTCTTGACTCCTTTGGATACCTTTGATAGTTGTTTTCCCTTGCAGGAAGAACATTTCTTCCTTTTACCTCCTTTTCAAGCACCCCTTAGGCTCATAGACTTGGAGGAGAAAACAAGTGTCAAAGGTTTACCCTTGTTATGGTAGTCTCCTTTTAGATCAATACTTTGATCAATAAAACTCAACAATAATGTGAGGATCAAATCCTTATGGAGATCATTGTCTATCACTACATCCAAGTAGAAAAAGGCATCTCCAAGCCCAACCTCTTTAGACTGTAGTTGATGACACATGACTTCACATCCATTCTAGCTTGAAAAGCTTCCTTTGACAACATGAACTTCTCATACCTTATTTGCTTTACAACTCTTTGTAGACTTTAACCAAGATACCATTCGTGTATCTTTGAGACTTTTAAAGTTTGTAGATGCCATCATGAGACTAAAGGATAGGATGTTCCTAAGCCCAATTCGTGAACTTTTCATGCGCCTTTAGATCTACATTAATCTTGAAGAGATTAAGAATACCATGATATAGGACCTATATTTGCTTCTAGGAATCTAGAACAATTTTTGAGGTTAAGTTAATCATGGAAGTTTGGCCCGGTTGGTTTATTGGTTTTCAAAATAATGTTGAGTGGAATTTTAGACATTCTTGAGATTTCACAGATCCTCAAAGGCAAAAAAGAGAAAATATATGTGCTTAAATTTGATATTAAAAGCATGTTCATGATCTTTCAAGCATGTTTTTCTCCCACTATTTTATCAAATCCTTCACCCCCAACAAGAATTTAGAAAATCATAATTTCTAATGAGAATCAAGACCCCAAGGACTTACAAGTAGACCTATGACTCATGAGACATCCACAAACAATCCAGAGGTAAGCAACTTTTGCTAATTGTATTTCATACAATTCTTGATATATTTTGACTCACTTTTCATGTAGATCCATGACTCATATGACATCTACACTATTAGGTGTTAAGTTGAACCTGTCAATCCAACTTTAATTCGAGATTGCCCCACGACATCCCACAACTTGTGTGCTAATGCATGGGGGTTCTCAAATCAAAGGAGTATCTCATGCTAAGTATATGGTCATAGTTTTCTACTATAAGTGAGAACCACAACTCATGAGACATCACACAAATAATAGTAGCATCGTCATGCTATATACTATTGGTAGAAAGCATGGATTAATTAAAACTCTTATAATTTGTATCCATTTTGACTTAATATTTGAAAAGCATTTAGACATTCTAAGTGGAGGGTAGTTTTTGCTTACAAAGATATCATCATTTTTATCTTCTTATATAGGTTATCTATATCTTAATTATGCATCTCATACATCAATAGGATATGAAAAGCGTAAATAAGTAAATGCGCCTAGTATGCTCCTAGGGTAAGATGACCATGAGCCTAACCAAGTGATGCACTTAGAATCATAGGTGCATCATTTGGTTGATTTTAAGTAGGTTGATTAAATTAAACTATTACATAAGTGTATCCTATACATTCATGGGTCTTCAAGCCTCCTTGGATCCTCTTTTCTCTTTGCAACTTTTATAAGAGAAAGAAAACCTCACTCCTAGTGATTCTACTCTCATAACTTTTACATAATAGAATAATAGACATGCAAGCCCCATTTAATGCAACCCATTTCAACAACTTGAAATAAATAAAATCAATATTAAAAAGCTCATGATCATCCCCATTCATTCATCATTCATTTAACAATTAAATGAACAATAAATAAATATAGAATTAACAATTAATTCCAACAATTAAATGCTTATCTCATAAATAAATAATTGGTCAAGCAAAAATAAGCATAACCATTATGAATATCATTTTTGCAATATTTGGAGATCAACTTTAACAAGATTTAAGAAGCAATTAAAAATGTCGAACATAGTTTTGAGAACTTGCACAACACTTGTGCATCCATTGTGTGTGATTTAAATTAGTTTATAGTCACTTAAGGAACCAAAAGAAGGCTCAAAACTCGATCAACCCTAAACATGGGACTGTTGTCCGAGGCAAGCTCATGGCTGGACAAAAACTTTCAGCCACTGCCACGTCATGGCTGCCATGTGCCAGCAACTCCCTTATTTTGGGGTCAAGACCAAGTCAAGCCTATTTTTGCTCAACTTTTGTTCACCAAAAACTATAGAATAATTTTCAAACATTAAAACACACATTATGGATAAAATTTCAGATCTAAAATACCTTTCAAAACTGAAATTTCAAGTGCTGAATTATGCTTCAAAAATCAAGTTCAATTGAGAATCAAATTCTTCAAAAATCCCCAACCAAACTCTAATCTCATTGGATCCAAAAATGACCAAAACTCTTTCAGCCATAAATCAACATGCTACATCAACATGTAACATCAATTACTGTGAAACCAACATTCAACATTAATCACTATGAATTAAAACATACTAACTACATGAATTAACACTTAAATCACATAATAACATGCTTTCAATTCATCATTGAAGGAGCCACATACAATATCAACCAAATACTCCAATTCATCAATTGAATCAAGAATTTGGTGATCTAGATTAATCCATCACATGAATCAATCATCCAAAGAAAATCCAAATCCAAGTATGATTTTTGCTCCAATACTACTTGAAAACAAGTAAGATACTAGGATCCAATTATCAAAACTTCAAAAACATAAAATTAACTAGTGCTTACAAGCATAAAAAGGATCTAATCATTCTAGGAATTCAGATTTGGTGAGAGCATTACCTTGAAAAGCAAAATCCAAGGAGAAGCTAAAACTCTTCACTACTCCAGAAACTGTCTGCCACTAGCACAGCTGGAAGAGTGCGAAAATTACTCAAACCAAACTCTTCCAAAAATTTTGAAAAAATTATTGGAGCTTCTAAACACCTTTATGAACCATCTTTAAAAATTTTGTATCAAAAAGCCTTTTGGAACTCCCAGTAGAAAATTTCCAAACTGGACTTTGTGCAAGTGGATCTCCAAAATCTAGCAAGTCAAGTGCCTTACCTCTATTGTTATCCACACACTAATTAGATCTTCCAAGGTATTTGATCTATAAGTTGGAGTAATACTAGAGATTCAAAAATGGTGGAGGCCAATTTTAGGTTGGAAGGAAAAAGAAGAGAACAAAGCTTTCAACATATGAATGCGATGCTTGCAAAATGGTTTTTGGAGGGAATTTGCAAAGATTCTAATCTTCACACGTTTGATGCTATTAACGATCCTCTCTCTATATATCTATTTATAGATGCTAAAAATGTGGGATTCCAATGCATGAGAGGGGACGGTCAAGTGGGTTGCCATGTGGCAAATAAATTCAAATCTCATTTGAATTTCATGTGCATTTTAATTACATTTGAAATCTAATTCCAAATTAATTAAGATACAAATTCAAATAAACTCTTTGTTTGAATTTTTCCTCCAAAACTCATTTCCAATTAATCAAATTTTATTCTTTTAATTTAATTAATTATCTTTTGACTTAATTCTTTAAGTCAAACTAACTTAACTCTTTAAGCCTAATTTGTTAACTTAACTTTTTAAGTAAACTTGACCAATTGATGGTCATATTGGCACCAAATAATTAACTCATTAATTATTGATCTAATTTAACTCCTTAAATTAGTTGATTAATTTAACACTTAAATTAATCAAGCCAAAATTGACCTTCAAAATTGGCACCTTAAAAATCAGTCTCCTAGGAGTTAGTTTTCTAACACTTAGAAAATTTTCTCCATTAATTAGGAAGTTAATTAGATTTTGTGTGTGACCCAAAAAGTTCTATCATTCATTGGACATGGGCTCACAACTCTTTGTGACTTTTGAATATGTTATATTCATTTTAGTTTAAAACTCTTTTTAAACTAATTGATTCAATTCAATTAATCTCATTAACTAAAAGTTCCCAATCTCTATGGCCAACGTCCAAGCTTAAGCCCATGGAGCCCAACTAATTGACCAAAATAAATATTCTAGAGAACCATCATCACTCTATGCGTACCATGCAAATACAGTCCTTCCGTCTCCTATCTCCCAAAAGATGCCTAGGGCAAGATATTTGTCGGCTCCTAAATAGCCTCGATACTATATCTTGATTGTCAATGCTCGATCCTATTATGTGACCTTACCTTTGGAAAACTCCTTTTCCAAATTGTCACACTATCTTATGCAAGGATTTATAGAAATTGATCATTATAGAATATATAGAAGATACACTCACTCTTCATAATAGCGAGGAGTCAAATCCCATCTTAGGTCTCACAAACCTCTATGCTATGTAGCTCATACCCAATCTCAACCTAAACAACCCATTAGGTAGTTAAGGAAAGTTAAAGCATGAGGACCAAACATAAGGTTGCCATGGATCCTCAAGTTGGAGGACAAATAATATGCACTACCAACTTGCTACTAATTTTATTTAGTGGATTCTCTTGTAGGTCTTCAATGCCTTATTCTATAACAAGCACCCCCTAACGTGCACCCATATCCCATAAAATTGCTCATGGAATAGAGCAATCTTCAACTCTTAGATTTATGCATCGTTAGTGCATGACTATTCAGATCTTAGATGCCTCATCTCATAAGATCATAGACTTGAAAAATTTAAGATCATGACCAGGTAAAACTTATTCCATGATCACCACCCCATGAACTGACCAAGTCCTGTAGTTATGTATGATCTAAGGGCTTCATCCAAATATGAATAAAATAATATAGAGCATAAGATGAAAATGGCCATATGAAGAATATCATTCAATCAAGATTGTACCACGAGTGAAATTGTTTATAAAGCCAATCTCATTGACTTGCGGTGCACTATTCCAACATATGGGCCCAAATTTCAACTTCCTCATGTTTATTCTTTTCAAGGTCGACAAAAAAATAATGTTTGTAAAGCTGCCATTGTTGACCAATACCTTCCTAACTTTGAAGTTTCCTATTTTGATAGATACTACCATAGGGCAGTCCAGCTTGTTGTCAGCCCCTAAATCTCAATGTGAGAGAGGTCGCATCAAAGAAAGATATTAGCTTTATACTGGTCAAGAGCTGAAAGACTATTTTGATTGGGTAGACTATTGATTTTAGCCTCCTTTGGTTATGCCTTCTTGCTAATTTGGAGTGCCCTCCAATTGGACCTCTAGCAATAATGTCAATTACTCCCCTGATGGGTAGGCAAGGATCATGGGTAAGTTTCATTCCATTATCTTCTTTCCTTGAGTTAACTAATCTTTCTTTACAAGTAGTCTGGGCTATTACGCCTACTTTCTATCTGGCTTTCTCATCAACACATTTTTTCAGATACCTTTGTCAAATGAGCCTTTTGATCTCATTATGAAGATTGAAATAGTCCCCTGTGTCCTGGCCTTTCTGCCTATAGAAATGACAATACTTTTTGTATCTTTTTATGGCTTCAATCTCAATCAATTTCTTGAGTTTTATAAAGCGGTTGTATTGAAGAGAGTATAATTGTGGAAACGTTTGATCAGAGATCAATGACCCATTTTATGCTATCTGTCATTCTTTTCTTTTTCCTTCTTCTTCTCGCTATCTAGATTGCCATATTTGAGTTTGTTTATGTCCTCTTGCATCATGTACCTCTCCATGAGGTTAAGTAACTCTTCCATCATCTTAGGTCACTCTCTAACCAAGGCATTGGCGCATTCTTTATGGTAAAGACCCAAAAAGAGCACATTAATCAAAACTCAATTCAGGGACTGTCAATCTTTAAAACCTCATTGTTGAATCTAGTGAAAAAATCACCAAGAAACTTTTCCTCATTCTGTATAATAGTATACAAGTGGATATGAAGGAGCTTCACCTTCCTCTGACTAGAAAATTAATGGAGGAACTTATCACATAGCCAGTTGTATGAGTAGATCGACACCTATTCTAATTTCACAAACTAATTAAGCACAATTCCCTAGAATGTAGTGACCAAAAGCTTGGCATGGATACACTCATTATGCCCACGTAGCTACATTATGCGCTCAAATTGTAACAGATGCTTATTCAGGTTAGATGAACCATCATATCTAGGCAACCCAATAGAAACTTTGGTGTTGACAGCAATAGGCTCGTTGATTATCTCTTAAATGAATGGTGACTCCTGCTCTCATTGACGCCAAGGAATGCCATCATAGTAAGGGTTTCTCTTAGAGTTCCTTTTTGAATTCTCTTCTGTTACTTGTTCAACTGTTGTACTTGGTGAGATGCGTTTTCCTATTCTTCCTAAACAGCCTGGGACATGTTTCTATTTGTTTGGGGTCTCAGGTGCTTGATCCTATCATACTGTAGGGCTCAAAAGGGTCGAGCGTAGTGTTCTACTGAGTTGCAACTTTTTCCCAGGGGTTAGGTCAGGTTTCTTCCCTTGGGAATCACTTGGGATTATCTTCTCATATGATGGGTGGTAGCTTAGCTTTTAGTCAACCTCACTATTCTCTCGGAGGCCTTTTCCCATGCTAAGAAGGTTGGAGGGTGGCATTAGCAGCTAGTCTAGACTGGTTATTGTGTCTATTGAGGGCAGCTAACAATTGAACAGAAATTTGGGCAAATATCTGCTCGCTTATCAACTGTATGATCTAAAACATAGTCAAGGTGACTATTTGTTCTAGCTAAGAGTTAAGTCCTACCATGTCTAGTTCTTGTTAGGGTCGAGAAGGAAGGGTAGAGGACTTCTTGCTCTCTTCTCTTTCTAAAATAACTCGCTTGGTGTTAACCTTTTTTCTTAGTTACAAACTTAACGATAGCGCTAAATGATGAGAGTATGAACAATTTAGGGAGTAAGTTGGGCTAAAGTCCAATTCACTTGACCAACTAGGAGGTCGATGAAAGTACTTAGTAATGTAATAAGGTTAAGTCCTGTAACTAATAGCACACATCAGATTAGCCCAGGGCAGGACGTCGATAAAAGTACTTAGTAATGTAATAGAATTGGCTAAGATATTTCGATGCTTAATTCAGTATATATTGACTAAAAGATAGAGCAGTAGAGTGAGGGCTTTGAGAAGTAATACGAGCATATCTTGCTAAAGGCTGACAATGTGGTATTTATAGCCTTCCCAATGTGGTTGATATGTTTATGATGCTTTTGTTACATAGAAAAGGCCTTTGTCCTTACTTGAGGACCTTTAAGCCTTTTCTAGCTTGTATACTATTCCAAGTGGCGCCATCCCCAGCTACGTAGGACAAAGTGGTACATTGGAGGAGCACACTAGCCAAGCGTGGCACAGTAGGTAGTATTGGTGGTGGCATGTAGCATTAATACAAAAGCATGTCACCGGTCAAAGTATTCAATGTGGCAGGGAGGTGGTCACATTTTCTCGACCTTGCCGATCGAAATAAGTACTTGTGTGTGAGATATTCACATAGACTTTGGTCGATAGAATGGCACTTTGTTGTATTTGATGTTTCCCTAGCTAAATGCTTAACAAACATCCTCAATCTTGACCATACTCTAGTCAATAGGGGTGAATGTTGATACTCACATTGGTGGGCAATGCGGTTGACGAGCCAAACTTCGACAAAAATATGGTCGACCCATAGCCAATTGGGCCTAATAGATAATTAGGTTGTTCCACCTCATATCTTTTTTCTAGTTGAGAGCTCTTGGGTTAGGCTTATTGAACTATCCCATATCATTTAGATTTGAAAATAATGGTTATAAATATGAGAATATGATAGTGCAAATTTTTTGCTGTGAAGGAAGGAGATGGAGAAGGATTTGAACTTGCCACGAAGGTCGATCTCAACTTCAAATAGAAGCTTGTGATTCTAATCTGCAACCACATGAAGCACA
Source organism: Jacaranda copaia (assembly GCA_014898725.1). Lineage (NCBI taxonomy): Eukaryota > Viridiplantae > Streptophyta > Magnoliopsida > Lamiales > Bignoniaceae > Jacaranda > Jacaranda copaia. The sequence goes on from JACGDI010004221.1 coordinate 1,293,486, forward strand.
TTAGACTTACTAAGGTGGTTTTCAATCAACTAATACTTTTTGATGCTTAAATCAATATAATATAGAAGGACAAGACATGGAAAAATAGCCCAGAGCAAAATGGGAGTGAGTTACTTACCTTCATCTAGTTGGGGATTAGAATATTTATAATAGGAAGATGGAAATTTACTGTCCGCTCCCTATCATGCCTTCTTGAATTTGTCTCTTTTGAAGGGCGCATTGGTCCTTCCCTAAAAAAGGCAGTTGGATGCTCCACTTTGACAAATAGGGATGCGCACTACTGTGCTACAATCTAACAACTTTAATGCAGAAAGAAAGTGGCATAACCTGCTGCTCGAAAGAGATAGAATGTATTAACTGTCTGCTAACATAGAATGCAGCACCCTGTATGACATTGGAGTTCAGAATCATTAGGATCCATGCTGACTGCGCCTAATCATTGCAGGGGCAAGGCTTACTTCGAGTCGCAAGCATGGAAATCGATCATCTTGCCTCCACCGATGGTCCATTGTCATGTACGAGATAAAAAATGTGACGTCAAGACCTTAGGTCGATGTATCGCCCCTATCAGAATGAGAAAAGGTAAAATTTCCATGGTAAATGAGAAATAATTGCATTTTCTATTCTCGAAATATTGTAAAATGAAAAGAAGGATTTTCAAATACTCCTAATGCAACCCTACTCTCTAAATTGTTCGACTAAATACTCACACTAATAATGTGCTAGTCTAAATTGTTCTACTTAAATACTTTGATGAGGATATCTGATTTTAGGGCAGAAAATTATATTTTAAACTTTGTATACATATTGAAAAGTACAACTTTCATAGGAAAACATACCACTAAATAAAGTATGGAGTCCCTTAATTAGTAAAGATTGTTATATCAAAGAATCTCTCTTTAAAAGCAAAATAAAATCAGCTTTCCTAATGCAGCCCCAAATCCCTAATTATTTGTTCTATCCATAGTTTGACGCAGCACCAAATCCTTGATTGATTGACTGATTTTCACTATAATTTAACACTCTCTCGTAAATTGAAACATACATATCCATGAAGCCTAATTTGTTAATGAGAAACTCAAACTTTGGTCTGAATAATCCCTTTATAACAATGTCCACTACTTGTTGTGATAGTCAGGCAAATTACATACAAACCTTTCGACTTTCAATCTTTTCCTTAATGAAATGCCTATCATTCTCTATGTGCTTTGTTTTATTATATGTTTGGCAGGATGGTGCAATGTTAATCATTGTCTTGTTGTTATAGTACAACTTTATTAGTAGGGGGTGTAAATAGATATTAAATAAATCGGATATAATATTTTTATATTCATATCTGATTAAGTTTTTGAATCTATAGATACAAATAGGAATCTAACAAATATTTATGCAATAATATTCGAATTCATATCCATCAGATATCGATCGAATTTGAATATATTCTATTCAATTCTAACTTTTCAAATATATTCATATTCGATTAAAATTACCCGTATTCGAATTGAAATACTATTTTTTTATATTCATATTTGATGATATTTATTTAAATATCCATTTACACTTACCCGAATATGTGAATCCATTAACCTATAACAAATATATTTTTTAAAGAACTATATAATTTCATTAAAAAGGAAGCAGTAATCAAATAACATAATTTCTAATTAATAATAGATTTTATAATTTATTATTAGCACCAATTAATATTAATAATAACACTTAAGTATATTAATTTTAAAGTGAACCAATAATAATTTATATTGATTAACTTCATTCTTCAATTTTCTCAATAATACTATAATTTTTTAAGTTTATTATTTTTTCTTTCCAATTCTTTAATTATAATTTATATAAATATATGGATTATGATATTTTTATTAAAAAAAATCAATAATATATTGTGTATAATAATATATTATATACAATAATTTTTTAAATATATTTTATATTTAAATTACATTAAAAATTAGAGTATATTATATATGGTATTTTTAAATATTATTTATTAGATACAAATAATGGATATAATTAAGTTATGAAGAATCACATGTGTAAATAGATATATTCAATATATATATATATATATTTGGAGGGGATATTAAATGTATATGATATACATTTATCTTATTGATATGCACTTATAATCGAATATTTACTAATTGAATACGAATAATATATGCTTTAAATGGATACAGATAATATTTTGTATAAATAGATACATATGTGAATGTAAAGAGTTTTCGAATATTCATTTATAGCCATTTTTATTGGTATGGCTATGGGTCTTCTTTGTTCTTTCAAAATTTGTTTTAACCATGCTATCTCACAATCCCAAGTTACTAGGTTTCCCAAAACATATGTACAATATCCTTATTCTGACTTCCTCTTCATAATACATCTAGCCCTATCTGTATTTGTGTTGGCTTCAATATTGCACTAGTCGTTCTTTCTAAAAAAGATTATCCCTTTCCCAAGAGAGTTCTTTAAGTATCTAACAATTTGGTATAGACTACTTCAAGATGTTCTTCATTATGGGAATACATGAATGCACTCACCAAACTTATGGCAAATACATTGCATGGTCATGTATATGACCAATGAATCAATTTCCCAACTAATTTTTGTTATAATAATATGTTCACCAGGCCTCCTTTGTTGTTTCCAAGCTTCTAATTGGATCAATTGGTGTCTCATCAAGCCAACAACCACTTACACCATTTTGTTTAAGTAGATCAACTACATATTTTCTTTCTGATACTACAATCTATTTTCTTGATCGAGCTACCTCCATATCAAGAAAATATTTTGGTAAGCGTAAGTCTTTAATTTCAAACTTGAAAGCTAAGCATTTCTTCAACTGCTCCATTTTAGTTATGTCATCCCCAATGAGAATAATATCATCAACATACACTATGAAAACAACTATCTTCCCATTAGTTGAATACCTTGTGAACATAGCACGATATGTCTGTCTCTCGATATTTCCTTATTTCTTCACAAGTTGAGTAAATCTTTTATACCAAGTTTTTGGTGACTGCTTTAGCTTATAGAGAGGTTTTTTTTAATTTATATATCTTCAATCCATATTTCATTTCCAAACCTGGAGGTGGATCCGTGTACACCTCTTCTTCTAGGTTAGTATTGAGGAATGTATTTTTCATGTATAGTTGTTGAAGCAACTAATCTAGGTTAGCTGCAATTGTAAATAACACTCTTACTATATTCAAACTATAGGTGCAAAGGTCTCTGGGTAATCAATGCCATATGTTTGAGTAAACCCTTTAGCTACTCACTGGACCTTATATCTTTCAAGGGATCATTTTGATCTGTATTTAGAACACCCATTTGCAACTAACTGCTTTGTTTTGTTTCAACAACTCCATTACCATCTATGTCTTATTCTTCTTAAGGTACTTCATTTTCGCAAGAAAAGTCTCCTTCTATTCAAGAACTTGTAATCATCCTGTACATTCTTTGGAATCTCCATACTAGACAAATGTTAGGTAAATGCAGAAAACATTAGCAATAAGGATTTATATGATGGAAAGTTTTACGTAGGATACTTGGCATAGTTTATAACACCTTTTTGTTTAACAATAGGAATATCATATCAAATATGCTAGATCGAGATGAATAGATATAGGATTAAGTTAACTCATATGGATGGGTTCCATATGAGAATCATGCAAAACTTCAATGGAGTTCTAAATGGTCTAAGATGTCGACTCTTGATAGTGCTAAGAAATTTTGAACTAATCTATTTGACTCTTATTTCCTCCTCGAATAAAAAATTAGTTCTTTTGTACCTAGTTTTTCTCCATTTATATTTCTATTTATATCCTGAAAAGGCTCTGTAGACTTAGAAACCTAAATTTTCATTAGTGAAATCATTTAGTTTAATAATTATTAAAAAACTTAGGCTATTCGCGATAATGGTGCTCATAACATGAACAATATTAAAAAAAATCAGATCTTCATCTCTTTATCTCTTCCTTGAAGAAAAGTTCCAAAAAAAATTAGACTTAAGAAAAGTAACAACCATTGTGACAAGCATCTTTTTTGAATTCAGATCATGGCATTGTATCCCTTCTAAGTAGAAGCATAGACTACAAATAGACATTTCCTAGCATACAAATGCACATTTCCTAGATCAAAGATCATGTTTTCTCGATTTTGGTCATGTATATAAACAAATACACTACATACAAATACTTTTAACGATAAATCAGAGATCAACCTACAAGCAGGTAAGCAATTTTTATGAACACCTAAAGCTATTTGAACATTTACGATCTTGGTCGACATGAGATTTATAAGGTATATAGCAATTTATAAAGCTTCCCTTCAAAGATACTTAGGAACATTATTAATAATACCCTAGTGACTTTCGAAAGGTGTTTATTTTTTTGTTCAACTATACCATTTTGTTGGGGTTTGTCCTTACATGAGCTTTATTGTACTTTACCTTTTTCTATGAAAAAATTTTCTAATACTTTATCATTATAACTTCTAAACACTCTAATATTTTTTTTTCCAAAACTGTGTTTCAATTATTATATAGAAAAACTTAAAGAACTCTTTCACTTCAATTTATCCCTTTACAAGTTTACCTCACTAAGCCTTGTATGATCATCAATGAAACAAACAAACTATTTTGTTCCAAATATTGTCAAGACCTTAGACAACCCCAAATATCACTATGAATAACATAAATATTTTTTATAGCCGGTATGGCCTAGAGGGAAATGTTGCACGATGATGCTTAGCCAATTCAAATCTCACACTGAAATAAAGAAAAATTGCCATTTTTAAGCAAATTATGAAGTAAATATTTTAAATAATAAAAACTTGGATGTCCTAATCAATAATGCCAAAGCATAACATCGTTAGAAATAGAAACAGATTTAAAGCATGTACTCTGAACTTATTTGCCAAAGTTAGTTCCATCTTCAAGGAAATAGAGACCTCTACTTGCGCTAGCACTGGCAATCATCTTCCTTGTGATCAATTTCTAAAACTCACATTGAGAAAGATAAAAAATAGCACGACAACTAAGAATATTAGTTATTTTAGATAAAAGATTACGAAAGAGTTTAGGAACATGAAGAACACGAATGTAGGGTTATAAATAGGAAAATCTTAATAGCTCTAGTCTCAACAATTAAGCTCTAGTCCTAGCAATTGCTGAGAGAAACCCATTAGCAATTTTGACATTTTCTATTCCATGCACAAGGTATGTAAATGAATATGATGAATTTACTCACAACTGTGGAGACTAAAAGATTTTGTACAAGTGCACTAGTTGTTTCTTTGTGAAAGGAGACACTTCTCAAGTATTTTGTTGCCCTTGCTTTCCATTGGATGTTTGGAAGGCATAGTTTTCAAAACCAATTTTCCTTTTCTGGTTTGGAGGCTTCCCATGAATTTTTTGGCAAGTCTCTCTAGTATGTAATATTTATTGTAATCGTCACACTAAGTTTTTTTGCTACTATCAATTCATTTTTAAACAAGAGTAGAATTTTCTATGTCAATAACAAATCTCCAATATCCTTTCAGCATTACTTTCCTCTTGCTTTCCTTTCTTTTAAATTTAGAAAAAGCTTCTCAAAGGGAAGATAGAGGTATTTTTCCAAGAATTCTAAACTTAACATCATCAAAATACCTATTTAGCCCTTCTAAAAAAAGATATACCTTATCACTCTCTTCTTTTTTTCATCATTTTTACACTATAATATTATAAGTTTATACATTGATCTAAGTCTTGCCACCAAAGGAATCATTATAATATTGATCTAATTCTAGCCACCAGGGAACTATCTCGCATTAATAGATAGTGACCTCACACTCTCCTTATCTACACTTCCATAACTTAGCTTCCAAATAAAAAATTTGTGAGGAATTTTCAACATTAGAATATGTTTCCTAAACTACTTCCCAAACATCTTTTGCAGTTGGAAGAAAGAGACATGGCTTATCTATGGTTAGCTCCATGAAATTGATCAACCAAGCAATAACTATTAAACTTTCTAACCTACATACTTGAAGTTTAGAATCGCCTGCTTTAGGTTGTCCAACATCTCCAGTCAAATACCCAAGCTTACCTTTGCCATCAATTGTCAACTCCATGACCACACCTATTCTAGATAGTTCTTCCCATTCATTTTGTGAAGGGTAAGTTGAAAGGGATAATATGAGGAATTCCTCCATGAGTCATGATGGTTTTGTGTGATTCACCAAGAATAAAGTTTTCTTCCTTAGAGGAAGTTAAGGATTTATTTATTGGAATAGTGCCCACAACTAATTAGATGGCATGTTTAGCTATTTCTGTAAAATGGTTTTATTTGATTGATATTTAAAATTTGGCAATCTTTATCTTATGCAATATTATTATTCTCCATAATGCATTTGGCCTTAAAATCATACAAGACAACAAGATTTGGTTATGCATATGATGGTGATTATGATATAAGTCTCCATGGTCATGATTTTAAAATATTTCAAGTTATGGAATCTTAGGGATAAGGGCATCTAAGGTTCAAATAGACATGTACTAATGATGTATGTTCCAAGAAGTTGGATATTATCCTGTTTCATGAGCAATCTGTAGATGAGAAACATATGCATGTTGATAGGTACTTGTTAGAGAATAAGTTCTCTGAAGACTCAACTCAGAGAATCAATGATGTTGTCGGAGTAACTTGTTGGTGATGAAAAACTCTCTAACTTACGATGGAACATATAGCTAGTCTTTAGACTTAAGGTTCTATGATAATCTTGTGCTTAGGTCTTTGTACTCTAATATTTATCCCATCCACCAAGCAGGTCGCACAAGACTTACATTGAGCAAGAGCTACCTAAGTATGAGGTTGGAGTGTTCCGACAAAGGATCTATTTGCTCATCAGGATGAAGAAGCGGTCTCCTTTGTTTCTATGATGACTGACTCTGGAAAATCCTTACATAAGATAGTATGATAATTTGGAAAGGTAATTTCCAAAGATGAGGTAATTGGAAATATTCATTAGGAATAGATGCATAGTTATTAATTATATTAGGGAAGAAAAAAATATTTTTAACCCTAAGCCTCAATTGAGAGATAGAAAATTGAAGGATCATATTTACATGGTAATCATAAGCAAAAAGGTTCACATTAATTAATTCATCTAATCAGTTGGACTCTATAGGCTTGTAGCTAGAAATTGATTATGGAGATTAGGTGCTCTTGAATCAAAGGAGAATAATTCAAGAGAGATTAGTTAAAAGAAGTTTTAATTAATCATAATATTTAATATTCAATTAAATCGCAAAGAGTTGTGAACCCATATCTAATTGATTGGTGAATCTAATGAGTCACACACAAAAATTTTGGACCACACAAGTTAATCTAGAGAAGTTATCTATAATGTTAGATAAATTAAATAGTTGGATGAAATGAGGCATTTTTTACTAAATTAATTAGTTAATATGACTTGATTAATTTAAGGAGTTAAATTAATCCAACTAAATTAAAGAATCAATTTATTTGGCACATGACAAATTAAATAGTCTAGCAATTTAAGAAATTAAATTAGACCAATTAAATTAAGGGATTAATTTACTTGGAACTAGTGGCAAATTAGATTTTGGAGAGAATGTTTAAATGGAAGAGTCCATTTAAAATAATAAAATATTTGATTGAAAATTAAAATTGGGGCTAGTTATACTCAGTGTGGATATTAGATGGTATCTAATTGGGCTACTTCCTAGGGAAAGGAATCTAGAGTCTTCCCAAAGGATCTTCCATGTGATCTATAAATACCCCCTTCTCACTCCTCATACTTTAGTACACTCTAATGTTTCCTTTCCATTCTCTATAAGAAGAATGTTATCGACATAAAACATAAAAACTAAATTAAACTCCCACTAGCCTTTTTGCACACACAAGGTTCATATACATTTTTTATGAAGCTAAACCTTAGATCGTCTCCTCAAGACATATCTTCCAACTATAGGTTGCTTGTTTGAGTGCATAATGGACCTTTGAAGTTTACAAACATTTTGCTCACTTCCACTAGACATAAACCCTTTGGTTGCTCCATGTAGTTTTTCTTATCAATATTACCATTGAGAAAGACAGTTTGTACATCCATTTTTCAAATTTCATAGTCATAGTAAATAGTTGTGGCAAGTATAATCCTAATGAATGTAGGCATACTATTGTTGAAAAGGTCTCCTCAAAGTTAATGCACAACCTTTGAGTGTAATCTTTTGCCACCAGTGTAGTCTTATAGGTCACAACCTCCCCATTCACTCTAAACTTGCACTTGTAGATCTACTTACAATCGATTGGTGTTATATTCTATGGTGAATCTATCAATGTTCATACGTTGTTGGATTACATGGAGTCCATTTTGGATTTCATGGCATCAAGCTAATGATCCAATTCATGTCTAATATTGCTTCCTTATATATCCTTAGGCTGTTATCCATTTGCCTCATTTCATGAAGGAATCGGAATATGTCAATTACTTCTTGGTTCAATCGAATTTTCTAGAAAGTTGTGTAGTAAGTGGTGAGTGCTATATTACTTCTATTATTTATGGAATAAAAAAATCATCTTGAATTTTATCGAGTTCAATGACAATGCATTTTCTATTTGATAAAAATTTCCTTTTCAAAAAGGTAGCATTTCTTGACACAAACACCTTTTATTCTAAGGGATCATAAAATTAATATCCATAGATTCTCTGGGAAATTCCATATATTTGCATAAGACAGGTCTTGAATTCAACTTATCTCACACTAGTCTCTTAACATTGGTGGGAGACTCCCAAATCTTTAAATAGAAGTATGAAAGTGCTTTTTCATACTATATCTCATCTAGGATTTTAAGCACTGACTTTGAAAGTACTAGATATAACAATTTTGATGTCATGGTTAAGGCAAAACTCCAAAAGGAAATAAGAATGTCGATAAAATTCATCATAGAATGTACCATGTCTAACAAAATATGGTTTTACACTCAACCACTTCATTATGTTGGGGTGTGCCAAGTGGAGTCTATTATGATAAAATCCCATTCTATTAAAGATAATCCAAGAATTTGGCACTTAGATTCTCACCTCCTCGATTAGAATGAAGAATCTCAATACTAAGTCCAAGTTGCTTCTCTACTCGATGCCTATAGTCTTTGAACTTTTTAAAATCCTCAAACTGCTACTTCATAAGATACATGTGTTCAAATTGAGTGAAGTTATTGATAAAGGTGATAAATTCAGAGAAACCTCCTATTGCACTAACTCTTAGTTCTCTAAACACATCTTTATGGGTCAAATCAAATGGTGGCAAGCTTCGAGTATCTTACAAATGGGGCCTTGGTCATCTTTCTTTCTAAATAAGACTTGCGAGTGAGCAAGTTTTCTAAGTCACTAACATTTAGTGAATTCAAGACACCCAACTTGCTCATCTTATTCTTAGAGATATATCCAAGTCGTACATGTCATAGATAGATATTTTCTTGATTATCTTGCTTTGTTTTGTTACTTTATTGAATATGTATAGGTAATAGATCAGAATCTAGTATGTATAATTTATTATTCAAAGTACCACAAACAACCAAAGAACCCTTCTTTATAGCATTAAGTTTCTCACTGTTGATTGAAAAATCAAATTCTTCTTTGTCTAGAATAAAAATAGAAATATTATTCTTTATTAATGAAGACAAGAAATGAGAAGGATCAAGTACAATGATAGAATACTCAAAATTTAATTTTATTATGCCATCAACTTTGGCTACAATTCTTGCTCCATTTTCTAGATAAAAGATCATATCCTCATCACTTAACTTCTTTCTTCTTTCCATCTCTGTGATGAATTGCAAAAATGTGGACCACATGCAACATCAAATGTCCATGAGGAAGAATCCATCAACACGTTTTCTTCAATAAAGTAACTACTAGCTGCTAGAGTTGCAAGATACTTCTTGCAATTACATTTCCAATGTCTAAGTTCCCTACAATAGAAGTAATGTGTTTCTCCTCTAGCTGACATTTTCTCCATGAAGGATCATCATAAGATTGTTAGTAGATCATGACATGGAAATAACTCCTTTTTGTCTATAAAAAATGTGCATAACCTTTTATATAAGATTGAATATATGGATGGCTCTTATTCTATAACCAATCATCAATGTAATTTACATACATAATTTTCTCTTTTTTGGCCTTTGACTATTTTTCCCCTTGATGATTTGTAAGGGAAGTAAGTACTTTCTTGTTTAATTGTATCTCAAACTCCATGACCTTTTAATTTCATTTTGTTCTAAATATAATATATTATGACTTTATTCAAAAAAAAAAAAAACTCTGTCGAACCCCTTCATTAGTTGTTTTCCTTTCAAAGAAAAGCCTTTCTTCTTCTTTGCCTCTTTCTTTTTGCCCATTTGGGACTTTAATTGGGATGAGGAGACAACCCTCAAAGGCTTTTATTTTTTCATAGTAGCCTCCACTAAGACGAATTCATTAATTGTCACTTTTCATTTGCTCATGTTGAAGTTCATAACAAATTGGCTGAACAAACTAGGTAATAATTAGAGGATAAAATCCACAAACAGATCATTATCCATAACCACATCTAAAGTTGCAAGCTTTTCCACAAGCCTAATTATCTTTAGACTATGCTCATGCTCATTTATCCCTTAACCATCCTAGCCCTGAACTACTCATTAATCAACATGAATCACTCATATGTAGTTTGCACAGCATACAACTCTTGTAAGTGCAAGATGTCTCGAAGGCTTGCTTCATGTTTTCATGAGACTTTTGGAGCACATTGGCCATGGATGTCATCATAAGACATTGGGTTTGGAGGTCATTCTCAACCCAATATGCAAACTTTTCACATGTCTCATCATCGACATCTTGAGCTGTTAAATTTAGAATACTTTGAGTAAGAACATATGTCTATTTTTCTAAGTCAAGAATGGTTTTAGGTTTCTAAGCCAATCATGATGATAGGGTTCAATCAATTTATTTGTTTCTAAAATAGCACTCAGTGTGTTTTTACCATTACCAATTTTATCAAAAATATGCAAAAACATGGAAGAGAATATAAGCATTTATTTGACTATTAAGCATGTTTTGTCTTCCATATTTCTTCAAATTTCTTAACCTCATTCAAAATTCGAGAAATCATATTTTCCAATGAGAATTAAAATCTAAATGCATTACTCATCAACCCATGACTCGTGAGACATATAATAATAACCCTAAGGCAGGTAACTTTTTATTAATTATATCTCTATGCAGTCCTTAATAGATTTTTGCCTAACTTTTCATATAGACCTAACTTATGAGATATTAATACTACTAGATGTTAAGCCAAACCTACAAATCTTACCTTAAAAATTATCTCAATTATGAACATTTCTTGACTTATGAGATAATGTCATAGCGAAGTCACTTTAAGGTACATCTCATGCTAGGCAATGACCATAGCTTTACATAAAAATGTGTTCCATAACTTCTAAGACAATACGCAATTATAATACACCTTATATCACATACCTATTGGTAGAAGGCATGAATTATTAAAAAAAGTTTAATCTTGTCTGTATTGACTTAATATTTTAAAAAACTTAGACTTTCTAACTTCGAACTTTTTAAGTTTGCTTGAAGGACTCATCACTTTAATTATCTTACTTAAGTTTTCTATTCTAAGCATGCATCGTCATATATCATTTTATAAGAAAATATAACTAAGTAAGAACTTGGCATATATCTATAAATGGAATGATCATGATCCTTTACCAAATGATGCACGTAGAGTTATTAATGCATAACTTGGTTATTGTAGGAAAACAATATATCCTATATGTTACAGATATGCATCCCATGCATACATGGGGTTCAATTCTTGAACTCCGCCATCTTCCTACAAGGACTTCTTATAATAGGCAACAATATAAAACTAAAAATGTCGCAAATTCTAATGCCTTCTCTCATTACAAAGTAAAGAGAATATTTACATGATAAGAAAAAAGAGAGAAGAGGCGTGAAAGCCTTATTTAAATTACAAACCTATTTAATTAAATTAAGTTAAATAAACTATTTTAGAGGCTCAGGTCATCAACTAATAGTTCATAAATCATATATCCATCAAATAAATACATGAATTTAAATTTGTCAATCTAAACAAATTATGTGCTCATCACACAAGCACTTAATTAACTAACAATTCAACACATGTATCATATACATTGTTAGAATCGCATAAACTTGAAAAATACTTAATTAGTATTAAACTTAAAATTTAAGCATAACAAGAGCATCAAAACTTCAAGGAAAGATTGTGTAATAATTATACATCAAAAATGAAGAAAACAACACAAAATGCATCACTAGGGAGCACAAGGCATTGGCTACATAGTGGCGGCACACCCGTTGCTTGCACCTGCAGTCCGTCGATCACCCATAGTGGCAAGACATGGATTGCACATGCAGTCTAATGCCACAGTTACTACCAATGAGTTGATTGTGCACCAATGACATCATTTTTGCATCCGTACCATCTGTTTTTCATTTTTACCTAATTGTTTTTTCAAACATAATTTTAAGTATTTTAAGATCTAAAAAAACTTTTCAATCATGCTCAATTTTCAAAAATAAATTGAAACAACATTAAGCAATATGCAATTTTCAAGTATATAAAATCCAATTGAATTACCAATATCGAATCAAGATTTAGCATTTAGATAAAATCAAATTCATATTAATTCAAGCCACATACAAAGGTTTCATGATCTTCAATCCAACAATTGAATCAAAATCAAGAAACAAAACATCAATTCATCATGTAAATCAAAAGTGCACCAAAAATCTAAATATCAAGACAAAAGGTTGCTCGATTACCACTTAAAAGTGGATTATGATGATGATTGAATTTAAAGCAAGCTTGGTATAACATAGTTTAAAACTTTTTCAAAAATTGAATAAACAATATGAATAATTCATATTTACCTAATCATCGTCGATGATCCTCTTATGCCTTGAATAATTGGACTAGAGAATAAGAGATTTTACTTGGTCTTCTTGGTGAAATGATCAAGAATATTTAAAATCTTCAAAGGTCTCTTCAAGCTCTTATCCCCACCAATCAAATACCCTTCTTAATCTCCAAGCTCCTTCTTGAATCTTCAATGGAGTCTTCTTGACTCTTCTACATCCTCACCAAGCATCTAATTGCAGTACTTCTAATGGAAATCTACACAACTCTATGATCAAACACTTGAGGATTTAAAATTGAGCTAGAACAATTCTAAAGTCTAGCTGAATTTAGAGATAGAGAGAGTTTGATGGAAGACAAATTTTATGAGGGAAAAAGCAAAATGAGAGTGCACAAAATGCATAAGGGCAGACAGGGAAGGGCGATTTATAGCCAAATGGCGTCACAACTTGGCTAGAAATTTTGGGGAGAATCTAAAGCTACTATAGATACAAAGTGTATCTATAATCACACCTTCCATGCTATTGATTCTTCTTCCCTCCCATTGGTCCACCTCACTGCCACTAGAATATTAACTTGGCTTTAATTAAAATCTCTATTTAAATTTGCCCACTAATATTTCTTTAATTTAAACGGACATTTTCATTTAAACTTTCCATCCAAAATTGAATTTTCCATATGGTCCAGTTAAATTAAATTATTAATTAGTTTAATTGATCTAATTTAATTCTTTAAATTAATAAAATTAATGTAACTCCTTAAAATAATCAAGCCACGTTGAATCTTAAATGCCCTGTCACAAGAATTCTATGATTTGGATTATTTTAAGATTATGACCATAGAGATTTGTTTCATATTCACCATCATATGTGTGACTAAGTCTAATAGTCTTATATGATCTTAAGGGTTTTAACCAGATGAATTATTAAAAGTAATAATATTTATGTGCATGAGATGAAGTTAGTCATCTATTGAATATTGGGATGGGAATAAGCTAAGTTACTTGTTAGGGGTCCATAGCCTAGTCTATTTATGGTGTAGTTTGGCCTAACCTATTTAATAAAAAGACCAGGTCAAAGCTTAAAAAATAACCTTTTTAACTAAATATGCTAAATTTAGGCCCTTTTAAAAGCTCTCAAAGCCTAACAGACCAGCATGTTTATCTTTCTTCACATAAAGTACAATAATAGTAATATAATATTAAATAACTAATTGTATTTAATTTCTTTAATTAGTCCTTTATGAAATTGGTTATGTTGTTTAGTATTGCTATTCGTTAAAATGATAATATTTTATACTTAGATTAGAACTGTCATAATTATGTATTTGTTATTTATCATTTTAGTAATTGCTTATCAAGGTCTATTATAAATTCAAGCATATTAAAAATTTAAATTTATGTGATATTTAGACTTAATTGAAGTTTTAGTAGAAAATAGGCTTTTAGGTAAGTTTTCAGGCCAGACTAAGGCTTTAGAATTTATTAAAAAGACTAGGCCTAACCTTAAAAAAAAGTCTATCATAGATAATAAATTAATTTCAGACTCATCATTTGGATAATAGGTCTTACCCTATTTAAGTCAAAACCTAACCTATTTCCATACTTAATTTAATATTGATCAAATAAGATTATTTTGCAAGAGTAGTTTGATAGGTTAATCTAATGGACTTTGTGGCTCTATTCCAACATCAAATTGAATCCAAACCTACCCAATTATCATGATCCACATCAATATAAAAAACTTTTGAGAATGTTTGGTTATGTTTTCCCAAAACAATGTCGTTCTGGGAAACATAACCAAACATATCCTCATTTTTTTCTTCAAAACACACATTTTTCAATATATACATACATATATTATATATACATCATATATATTTTACTATTGTTTTAATATTTAAGAAATCACTTAATTCCATTTTCACCTCAAAAACCTAACAAAAAAATATTAATTTGATTGTTACAGTAAAAAATATCTCTCCCAAAACATAAACAAATATACCAAAAAAAATAACTTTCACATTCTCCAATAATTTATTCTCCGAAAACACAAAACAAACATATAATAAAATCACACAAAAAATATAACCAAACATTCCCTTTACTTTTTAGGTCTAATTCAAAATTTTGTATCAAGATCAAGCTAGGTAAATTAGTTTTCTTTTTTTTCTTTTTTCTTTTTTGAATTGTTGGAGTATCTGCCATATAAAAAGCATATGATTTTTTTATGTCTCTCTCCGTCAAAAATATTTTTATTAATTGTTAACTATTATATTAAACCAAAAAAAATCAAAGTAAAAAAATAATTTGAACTCATTAAATTTTTTCATCGAGTTAAAAAATATTTATAAGATTGAAATGAATGAAGTATTAATTTTATAACCAAAATAGGGATAAGAAATCAGTGGTTTTTGTACACAATTATGACAAATTAAATAGATTTGTTTCAAAATGTACGAGTCCTTTAATTCTTTCTCATATTTCAATTCTTTGCAAAAGATCACATCAATTGTTGTTAAGTTGTGTTTTTATCTTTTTATTTGTATAATTTTCTCTTGTAATTAATAGTAAAAATGTTTAATTATTGAGTTTTAATTTTTATTTTATATTTTGTGAAGCAAATTGAATATTCAAGCTTATGCAATTCAAAATCGAGCATCTAACATGTTTGGAGCAAAGATTGCATTCCCAAGGAGACGAGGAACAAAAGAAGGAAATAATTTGAGTGTGGGCCTGTCTTGCTTTTCAAGACTATTATGCAAAATATGATTTGGAAGCATTCAATTTATTTTGGCAGTTGTATATATTTGGAATATTTTAATTTTTATTTCTTGAATTACAATAATTTGAGTTTTCCTATACAGATAGGACTCTTATTAGTTTTCCAATTGCATTTGGAGTAGTAAGCTATTTATATGAAACTAGATATCTTTCATAGAAGGCTTTTGATTCTTCCATTGAGATTTTTTATTTTTCCTGTGTTTTTCGCTCAAATATGAGTTGCTAAACTCTTTTTCTAGTCGAAGGATTATCGAAGTTTTAATTCTTCAGTATTTGTGAGATCTAAATAGCTTTATTCATATTTCTTATTTCTTGAGTATTTATTTATCTTTTGTTTTCATTACGGATATTCAAGTTTACTAAATTTAGGGCCCAAATTTGATAGTTTAGAATAATTGTTCTGTCAATTAGAACATTAAATCTATATTTGTTTAATTATTCTAATATTAGTGGCAAATAACATAGTTATATGTGGTGACCACATGATTTATGTTATGTAGATAGATAATCTAGTCAAACAATTTTGTTTCTTTTTAATGCTTCAATCTTCTTGTACAAGTGCAAGCTACCTACAAGGTGGTATTACTGAGAGATTTCTTATTCAATACTTTTATGAAGGGCTTTTACCAATGGAAATAAGGACGATGGACGCAACAAGTCAAGGAGCCATAGTGAACCAAAATCCAAGTGAAACTAGAGAATTAATCTCTAAAATGTTGCCAACTCCCAACAATTTAGATACTCTTGAGACCCTCCCAAAAGGGTCAATGAGGTAAGTAATTCATCTCTTGAGTGTCAGATTTCTACTTTAACTTCTCTTGTTCAACAGTTAGTTGTAGGAAATACGCAACAAGTCAAAGCTTGTGGGATTTGTGCTAATGTTGGTCATCCTACAGATATGTGTCCTATGCTCTAAGAGGATTCCTATGAACAAGTCAATATAGTAGGAAGATTCCCTAGACCACCGCAAAGAAAGTATGATCCCTACTCAAACATCTATAACCCAGGATAGAGGGATTATCCAAATTTCAATTATGGAGGGAGATCGCAGAACGACTAATACTTCTAACAAAAATTGCCTTCTCCACAGCAACCATCATTTTCAAATACAAACATGTCTCTTGAAGAGATTCTTAAATTGCTTGCAACTAACACTTAGCAATTTCAATAAAAAATGCGAGCAAGCATTCAAAACCTAGAGAATCGAATAAGTTAGCTAGCCACCTCAATGAATAGGATAGAATCCCAAGAAAATATGCCCTCTCGAACAATTGTCAATCCCAATCAAAGCATTAGCACGATTACTTTGAGGAATGTTAAGGACCTAAAAGAACCCAGTAAGAAGACACGAGAAAACACCATTGTGCAAAAAATAGAGAGAGAGATTGCCATGCCCTAGGATTCGGTTAAACATTCACATGAACCCAACAGTAAGGTGACAAGCTCATTAGTTATAGACCTTCCCTTTCCTAAGAGGTTCGCTAAATCCAAAAAGCATGAAGAGGAAAAAGACATTCTTGAAACTTTTTGCAAGGTTGAGGTAAATATTCATTTCTTGATGCAATCAAACAATTACCTCAATATGCTAAATTTCTTAAGAAATTGTGCATAAACAAAAGAAAATTAAAGAGTAATGAAAGAATAAGTGTGGGGGGAAATATCTCAACAATGATACAAAGGAAATTGCTCCCCAAATGTAAGGACCCAGGTATGTTTACTATTCCTTACAAAATTGGCAGTGTTGGAAGGAAAAAGCTATGTGCGATCTTGGTGCTTCAATTAATATCATACCTCTTTCCATCTACTCTTTCTTAAATATTGGTCCTTTGAAAAAAGCAAGAGTAGTTCTTCAACTTGCTGATAGGTCTATTGTATATCCCGAGGGAATCCTAGAAGATGTATTAGTATAGGTTAACGAGTTGATTTTTCTTGCTAATTTTTATGTATAACATGTCTGAAGATAACTCTCCTAATTCATCACAAATACTGTCGGAAGACCTTTCCTTAGATCCTCTAGGACTAAAATTGAGATACCTAATGGTACACTCATTATGAAATTTGATGGTAGTGTGATTAAATTCAGTGTCTATGATACCTTGAAATATCTTAGTACTTTAACTTACAAAATCTTTGATTTGAATGGTGATGATAATTTTGTGATATGAAGAATGGTTACGTCTAGCCAAAGACTTTAAAGAGCAGCACTTTTTGGGAGGCAACCTAAATTTTTAGTTTATTGTTTATATTTAAAAAATAAAAATAAAAATCTTCTTGAATTAGCCTTATTTTTTTCTCTGATATAGGAAACATTTTAAATTGGATTGTGGGCATAGTTAATTTGACAAAAATGCTCTTTAATCTACCCGTACCCATGCCTTGTTCAAGAACCTTTTCTGGCACCGTTTATCTATTTAACATAAAAGCTCTTCAATTAACCCGTGCCCACGCCTTGTTCAAGAATCTCTTCTGGCACTGTTTGGCTATTTAACAAAAAAGCTCTTCAAACTACCCATGCCCACGCCTTATTGAAAGACCTCTTTTGACATGTTGAAATTATTTGGCATAAAAGCTTTTCAATCTACTCATGCCCATATCTTGTTTCGTTAACTCTCCTACCATCTAAACCATTTTCATCATTTTATTTATTTATATATTTTTATTCATTTATTTATTATTATTATGTATTTATTTTAATTTTTATATTTTTACTATTAATATTTTTACTATTAAATCAAAAAAATAATAAAAAATGAAAAAGAAAAAAAAGACTCAAAATTGAAGGTTCCAATTTTGACTCAACCAAATTCCACTATTCATCTTCTTCTCCAAGAAACTCACCACTACTCACCACCATCTTCTTCAACCACTATTCTTTAAACCCACGACATTCTTTATAAAACTACTACCATTCTCAGCCACCACCATCATCCTCCACCACTAGACACCATCTTCATCATTCTTGGCCACCACCTTCACAAACTCACTACTATCTGCCACCACCATGTGCCACCCTTTTCATCATCATTAACCCATCATGACTATCAAACCCACCACCACTAGTCACCATCCCACCTTCCACCAACACAATCTTCTTCAACCCAACAACCATCTCCATCTCTCACCATCAAACACATCACCACCATCACCTTTTTCTTCATCAACCACCACCACCTTTGGCCATGATCACCATCTTCACAATACCACCACCCACCACCATCAAACCACATTCACCTTCAATCCTCATCTCCAATTTTGACCCTTATCTCCTTTTTTATTTTTATTTTTATTTTTTTATTTTTTTATTTTTTGTTTTTCATTATTATTCTTCTTTTGATTTTGATTTTTTAATTTTTTTAATTTTTTCTATTAATATTTGTATATTTATTTATTGAAAAAAATTTGAAAAAGAGAGAAAAAATTAGATTCACCTTCTTCTACAAGAAAACTTCACAAAACCATAACCACCATCTTCATTACCATCTCTAAATTACATATTTACTCATCATAAACTAGTTACCCAAACATGAAAGAAAAATTGCCTACCAACCATCTTCAACAAGACAAGAGTACTCAGGTGGCTCATCCACATTCAACCACATCTCTTCTGGAATCATCTCAACCGTCAACCACTTCCATTATCAATGCTCGGCCATTTGCTTTATCTGGATTTCGATGTTGTTCTCAACTTGGAAAAGGAACAATTGTCCTTCCAACCACAAAATCTGACTTGCACAAGTCTCTTCAGTTCACCACATCTCATGAATGGGATATATACAATGAGGTTTGCTCTAAACCAATCCTCCCCTATAAGTATATTCACTATCCCACTCTTGAGACTTTAAATATTCATACTGATGTTGATTGATTAATTTATGGCATTGGATGGCGCCCTTATTTTTCCATTCATTATCCGGCATATATTAAACTTGTATGTTAATTCTATACTACTTTTGAGTTTAACAAACTGGCTTATTTCTCTCTGAATAGCCCTAATGTGGTTGCATTTCGATTAATGGGTCCAAGGTTTAATTAGTCTATTACTGAATTTAACTTGGCATTTGATTTTATCACACCTAATTATGCATATTCTAATGAATATTTGAATAGTAGATGTGATTTTAGTGTTGAGTTTGTGCCACAAATGCTTTACAGATCTTTGACTTAGAACACAGCTATCCCTTATGATCCTAGCAAATCCAAAGATACTTTTCTTGCCGATCCTACCTTGAAATATGTTCATCTCTTTCTTGTATTTTCTTTTTTGGGTAGGAAGGATTCTGCTGGCATGCTGTCAACAGCTGAGTTTTATTTTCTATGGTGCATGCTTAACAATATGAAGGTTAACCTTGGGTGTTAGCTGGCAACTCAGGTTACCAATGTCTTGGCTAACAAACATGCCTTAATCTTGGGCTCATTCATTACACATTTGGCCATACACGAGCACTTGATCACTCCTGATGATAACACATTACATTTTGCTTGTGATATGACACCTTTGGATTTGAATAGCTTAGAAGGGATGGGCCTACTTGGTAGACGGAATGGTGTGTTGTTTTTTTATTTTTTGCTCTTTAGGACCCAGTATGCTACAGAAGTATATAAGAGTTTTGATGATGATGAAGGAACCTTACCCACCTCTATTACAACTGAACCAAGGACTATTGATGATGATCTCCATGCTCTTTGCCCCCAACTTTCATGCATAGAGACCAACCTTATGGCCTATTTTGCTCGTGTTAGTTTCCCACCCCCAATTCCACCTAGTCCTTGAAGTTATGCAAACCTCATCTCCTCAGGGGAGTCCCTCTTCCACATTTTTTATGCATTTACATTATTAGTTTGAAACATTAAGGATAATGTTATTTAGAATCATTTTACTCAAACATGCATGAAATGGCTCTTTATTCTTCTTATTTGCTTTCAAAGTGTGCTTTAGTTGTTGATTAGTTAATTTTTCTCATTGACCTTTTGCTTTTTTTGATGTTTGTCCCTGAGGTAATACTTAAGTAATTAGGTTGAATTAGGACACATTGTAAAAATGGCATGAGTAGTTGAATTCTTATTTGCTGCACTTTGACTCGTTACCTTGTTGGTTGATTTGGATGAACAATGTGTGAGGGAATTAATGCATATCACCCTAATAATTGTCATGCATAGCAGGTTAACTTTTCTCAAACTTGCCTCGATGAACATATTTGAGTTTAATTGTTGAGTTGAATGTATTGAAATAATGAAGGTGATTGGGTTTGACCATTTAACCTCTCTCTCTCTCAAAAAAAAAAAAAAAGGCTTGATTACTCCACTAATCACCAAAATAAAGTGATTATGAGTAAGGACAGTAACAATCTAAGTTTGTGATTGGCTAAGGAACCTGGTGCATTTATCACAAATGTCTATATTCGCAAAAATATTAGATAACATTCTAAATAAATTGTGGCCAGCTGAGTAATCGAGTGCATTCATCACCAATGTTTGTATTCACGTGAAAAGGTTGGTCAATGCATTGAATTTAGTGCCGTGAGAGAGAGAGAGAGAGAATAAGGTTTTTTTCCCTTTCATCCTTTATGTCTCCTTGCATTCGACTTCCTATTCTTCTATGAATGTGTGATATCGTTGCAAGTTTTTGATAATTGTCCTTCTATGTCTTGACTTAAAATGAACTTAATGAAGAAGTGTTAGATCCCTTCTACATTTCAAGTTCGAAGATATTGCCAGAGTGACGGGTTATTTATGTGATTTATAAGGGGTTCTTTCTATGAAGTACATATTTTTACTTGCATCTTGATTCAGCCCTCCAAAATATGATAATTTGAACTGTTTAGGGACAAGTTGAGAAATAGGAAGAAAGGATTGTGAGAAAGATTGATAAATTGGAACTATTATATGCTTGAGGACAAGCATTATCTAAGTGTGGGGAAATTTGTTAAGTTTTATTTTTTTCTTTTTAATTTTCCCTTGTGATTAATAGTATAAATACTTAATTGTTGGGTTTTAATTTGTATTTTATATTTTATGAATCAAATTGAATATTCGAGCTTATGCAGTTGAAAATCAAACATTTGACATGTTTGGAGCAAAGATTGCATTCTCAAGAAGACAAGGAACAAAAGAAGGAAATAATTTGAGTGTGGGTGTGTCTTGCTTCCCAAGACTATTATGCAAAATTTGATTTGGAAACTTTTAATCTATTTTTATAGTTGTATATATTTGGAATATTTTAATTTTTATTTCTTGAATTAGGATAATTTGAGTTTTCCCATTCTGATAAAACTCTTATTAGTTTTCCAGTTGCATTTGGAGTAATAGGTTATTTATATGGAACTAGGTATCTTTCATAGGAGGCTTTTGATTATTTCATTGAGATTTGTTATTTTTCCTATATTTTTCTCCCAGACATGAATTGCTAAACTCTTCTTTAAGCTGAAGGGATTATCAAAGTTTTAATTCTTCAGTATTTGTGAGATCTAAATATTTTTATTCGTATTTCTTATTTCTTGAGTATTTATTTATCTTCTGTTTTCATTACAATTATTCAGGTTTATTGAATTTATGGCTCAAATTTGATAGCTTAGAATAATTGTTCTGTCAATTAGAACATTAAATCCGTAATTATTTAACTATTATAATATTAGTGGCAAATAACATAGTTATGTCTGATAACCACATGTATGATTTATGTTATGTGGATAAATAATCTCGTCTAAATGAATCCTACTTGTGTGTGTTTGTTGACTAGGGTTGGGTCTCTCTAGCTTTTAATACTGTTGATAAATTAAATTCTAAGAAGGTTTCTTTAGAGTTGTATATTGGCAAGGGAAATAACTAATGAGCTTTTCTTAATTATTGAAATCGTAAGAAGAGATTGGTTATTAGAGCATCTAAATAACTATAACCAGTATATTTAAGAAAAGAGGAATTAATCTTTGCATCAGTGATCAAATCTAAAAACCAAACTAAGATTTTTACCTTAGGCTAAACTCCATTCTTATTAATTTCTTTATTTGTGATTTATTTTACTTTTAAAATTCTAAATTTTCATTTTCTTAAAAATCTTCCCTTTCTATTTTATTTTATTTAGTAAACTTAAAAGAAATAAAATTTATCAATTCTTATAAAATACGATTATACTCATCACTAATTATAAATTATATTTTTAAAGTAAAAATTTATTTTTGTTGGATTCGACACTCATAATCTACCAACATTTTTTGAGATTTAGCCAACTTTGGCGTTAAGAATCCTCTTGGAATGTGGAGGTTCGTAGTGTGATGTCGGTGGTATCATTTTTCCCTCCGCAACTGCACGTGTTTCTGTAACGGAAAGATCTAATTAGAGTTTTAATGGCACAAAAATTAGAAAAACTCTTAGTTAGCTCAATTTTTAATTTGATAATTTTATCGTCGTACCTGCTTAAACTAATCAAATCAAATCCATTTGAATGTACGAACCAAATAAGTTGCAGCGTGCAGGGTATTTGGTAATGTTTTCGAACTGTATTTTTATTTTCAATATTTTTAAAATTTAAAAAATTATTTAGAGTAAATGATTTAAAAATGAATATATATTTGAATAAATTATGAAAAAAGTAATGATTATGTTGGCTTTAATAGATCATTGGTGAAAACAGAAAATATATAGATTATTGAAAAATGTATTTTAAAATAAAAATGAGTTGAAATATTAGTAAAAATGATGATAAATTGTTGTAAATTCATTTTTAAATAGTAAAAATAACAGAAAATGAAAATGAAAATGAAAATAAAACATAAACAAACACCCTATTAATTTCTCTATATTGTATAACATAAAATTATTAAAAATTTGAAAAAGAATATATAAAACATAATTCAATATTATTGTTCTGATTCAATTTTTTTCCCCTTAACATGCAATCAGATCTATTTACTTCATTAACTAAGAGAGGGTAAAGGGTGCAGTGGTAATTCACATTTAAGTAATTTCACAGAGATTAAACATATAACTGTATATTTTATATTTTAAATACTAATCACGGCCACATCTTTCTTGCACGCGTAAAATTAAATTATTATAGTATTATTACTAATTATATTGATGAGTAACAAAACACTAAATAACATAATACAAATAAATAACATACAATATTAATCTAAATTCATATATCACGTACAATTTTTACAATAAAAGCTCAAAAATATCGACATGTTATAAATTTTTTTATTATGTTTTAATCAATTATTATATATTTTGCTTTTCATACTTAAAGAGAAAGGTATTTTTTAAAATTAAAAATAAAGTGTGTAATTAAAAGTTTAAAATTTTGGACAATACGACAGAGCCATCACTTTAATTTTACATTAATTATCCTCACTTCAAAAATTTCAAAACTCAAATTTCGTTCGCTTCTGCCACTTTCTCAAGAAAAATCCAAATTTGCATAGGCTGTTGGGCTTTGGTTAGCTTGCGAGCACCACCAATAACTTTGTTTATCATCTTTTTTATTGGTACGACAAAGTGCATCTCTCGCATTCCGCAACTGTAATCCTCTCATAACATAAATTTGCTAGCTGTTCCGAAAGCCCGCTTCGCAATATATAATGCTCCATGTAATAAAAATACATGTAAAAATACCAATAAATATGTGGTTCTGATCTCAAATAATTAGCTAAACAATCTCCCTCAGTAGAAAAATTAAATTGTCCAAGCTTGGACATAGAGGACTACTCTGGTACCCAACTATATCTATATCTGAGATTAACTTTTTATCTATCATTTAAATCTTTCTACTTAGCAGAGCCATTGGGAAGTCCGGAAGAAGCTCCAGAGGGGTTAAGCTCATCCCATGCTTCAATCCATGTAACCATTGCATCTGCCAGCTTATTGAAGTAATCGTCCACCTTACCAAGCTTCGCCTTCACTTGCTTGGACAGTTCGATATAGCATTTCTGAACGGTAGTGCAGTCCTTGGGAAGACTAACAGATTGGAAAAATGGGATTAGTTCTTCTTGCCAGTAAATACCCATGTATTCTTTCTTGAGATTCACAAAGGGGTTGCTAGCTTTGCTGTGCCAAATGTAAGGCAAACCAGTCTTCACTCCCAATCCCAAGTGGTCACAGATAACCTATGAAAGAAAAAGATAAAGAGCCATTAAAAAGGTAAATCTTCAACAAGTTCATGGAAATGTTGTTGTTAGAAAAGCAATCATAGCCACTACCTTTGTGCACCAGCCAGCCCACATGTCATCGTAGCGTCCAATTGGCTGACCATCACCCATTAGTCCAAAGTACATTGCCGGGCCAATCAATTCACGATTGAAGGCCAGATTCATACCACACATTGGGAACAGGGTTCCCTTTGGAATGCTCATAACTGCATCAACATACCTGAAAACAACAATATAAGATTAGTATCTTAAAAGAAGAAAACAGAATTTGAAATCTAGGCATAAAGGGCTCTTTCATACCTAGTGTTCCTCTCACGAGGCTTAACAAGCTGGGTGGGTGCATCATAATCAGGGATGTTGAGCCAAAGGCCATGTGAAACAGCAGTAGGTACACCCTCACGAAGACTGAATGGGTATCCACGGACAAAGTCGGTGCCCTCACGGAAGGGATCATAAAGGGTGTTGAAGAAAAATGGAGTTGATGGGGACAAGAGGTTCTTAATGTGCTGCTCGAGTGCATTAATTTCCTTGCCAGACGGATCTTTAGCCACCTGCGTATCAATAAATGAGTCGATAAAGATTTCAAACAATTTTACCAAAGCAGTTGTCCCCTAACTTCAAATCAAAGAGATGTATAGATGTATGAAAACAACGCCAATATAATGCTTTAGAAATTTTATTAGTAGGACACAAAGCACCTACATGAATAGGTGCTTTGGACAGGACATTACAATTGCAACAAAAAAATTTATTGTTGTACTAGCACAATTAGGCTTTACTTGGGCATTTCAGTTGGAAATAACTTCTACAGAAAAAAATTTAGACTGATGCATGCCGATCAAGAATTAAAGAGAATCCCTTGTTAAGCTCTAAAAACCGAACTGAACAAGACTAAAGAAACTGCAAGCAAAAGAAGTGATTAAAGAGCATTCGAATCCTGCCATATCAAAGAATGTGATGAAGCAAAAATTGGAATTTTTATTAGAAGTAATTATCAGCTCTGTTATCAAAATGTCAGCATTAAAGACTCTGAAAGACAACATCCATGTAATAAATAAAGGATACAGATTAGTTTCAACTCACAAAATTGACCAACCAACCGAAAGGTGGGACTTAAAGGATTAAAATAACGACTTGGTTTCAGTAATATAGTTGCAGTATTTTTTAAACAACTTTGTGGATCACGTATGTTTCTTTAGCTTCAAAGGCTGAGCCACTAAAATGATCACACATTTGAGAGAGATATTAGAGCCAGATCTGCATTTGTGGAAGCCTCAACGCTGACCAAATGCCACAGCAAGCCAAATATGCAATGATCTCGAGCATCAGAAATTTTGACAAACCAAATTTCTGAGAAACAGCCATAATTCACCAAAAAAAAAAAAAAGAAAAAGAAAAAAAACACTACCTAGAGGAAAACCGATTATCGATATTTTTCAAAAAAATCAATCCAAACAACTGGTATACAAATTTCCTGAAGAATTTTACGGCTAAAAGGCCATGACAGCAGTCTCAATGGCGTAATTAAGATACAGAACGTAACACTTAAATGAGTGCCATCTAGGGACTTAAAATATTCCACTAAGGTAAAATTAACCAAAATATACAAGTATTCACATCATAAATTCGCACCCCATATCTAAATTTACATTTTCCTGAGGAGAACCGAAAAATTCACAAGGTCACCATCCTCGGAGGGATCAAATCCCCATTAACTGAAAAACTCTAAGAATTAAAAAAATAAAGTTTTAAAAGAACTGAGCAAATCAAAACCACCGTATGACTCAAAAATTACAAACAGAAACCAAATCAAGATCCAAAATAAACACACGGGCACGGACCCCCCACCCCCAAACCAACCAACAAGAAGAACAAAGTTGGGTTTTGAATCTTACAAAGCAATCATCATCAATGGTGAAGATGTACTTCTTCTTGGAAACCATGTAACCAAAGCACCGGCAAGCGGAATCCTTAAATGAAATGCAGCTTGCCTTGGGACCCAGAATCTTGTTAATGTCATTCCTGTTATAAAGCTCGTAATCAAAGCCATCGGGCACTTTAATCGTCTTCGAAGGATCGCCGTCTTGCACGATAATAAGATGGTAAGGCTGGAAAAATGGCCTCCACATTTCCAAAAAATCAAGATTTCTGATGGTGGGAATCACTATATCTAGTTCATCTTTCAGCAACGGCTTCAAGGACGACGAGGCTGCCATTTTTGGTTTGGGAATTTAGGAAGAAAGGAAGAGAATTTGAGATCTGAATCTAAGAGGAAGAAGAGGTGGATTTGTAATGAATTGGCTCCGGAGGAGGTGCGAGGGTGGCGGTGCTATGTTGAGCGTGAAACCGAAGGAGTTATATAAAAACAGGCGTGTGTGTGCGCGCGACAGCGCGTGCTCGAGCGTGTGTGTGTGTGTGTGTGAGAGAGAGAGAGAGATTGGAGTTATATTTATTGGTGTTTAAATTTAGAGAGAAGCAAACCCGTAAATAAAAGTGTATACAGATATTAAATGAATCGAATATATTATTTTAATATTTATATTCATTTAATATTTTAAATATTTAAATATGAATACAGTTTGATGAATATTAAAAAATAATATTTGAATTTGTCTACGTTAGATATCAGTTAAATTCGGATATCATCGTATCCGATTATAATTTTTTAAATTTATTTATATTTTATTAAATTTATCGGTATTCGAATTATTTTTTTATATTCATATTCAATAATAATTATTTAAATTTCTATTTATAAATATTTAAACACATAAATTTATGAACTTATAACAAATACATATTTTAATTAATAGAAGAAACTATATAATTTCATTTAAAAAAAACAATCAAACAAATAGTATAATTTCTAATTAATAATTGACTTTATAATTTATTATTAATGCTTAATAATAATAATGATATTTAAATATATTAATTATAAAGTCAATCAATAATAATTGCGCTGATTAACTTTATTCTTCATTTTTTTCTCTATATTACAATATTTTTTAAAATATATTCTTTTTTCTCCCCAATTCTTCAATTATAATTTATACATATACATATATGAATTTTGAAATTTTTATTAAAAAATATAAATAATACATTATTTAATAAATATATATTCGAATCGAATATTAAATGGATCAGATAGGCATTTACCATATCTATATCCATTTATAATCAAATATCTACTAATCGGATACGAATAATATCCGCTTTAAATGGATGAGAATAAATTTTGTATAAACAAATACAAATACGAACTGTAAACGAATTTTCGAATATTCATTACAGCACTACACATAAAGGGCAGAAGGGAAAAAGAAAACTTGAAACACCATTTGGTTTCATTTTCATAGTTTTTTTATTTTTTTTATTTTAAAAATAAAATACATTATTTTATACACATTTTCACTTAATATTATTTTCATTTTCATTTTCAAAATACATTATCTAATAATCTATATATTTTCTCCCAATAACCTATATATTTTCTCTTTCTATTTTATTATTTCTATCTCTCTCTAACTACAACATATTAAAACCAATATAATCATTATTTTTTTAACAATTTATCTAAATATAAACTCATTTTCAACTTATTTCTACTAACTAATTTTTCAAATTTTAAAAATGATGGAAATAAAAATAAAACCAAACAGGGAAAAATAAGGTTTTTGCTGTGAATTTAGACAAATCACTACATGCATTTTTGCGTGTATTTTTTACTTTGTTTTTTACATTATTTTATAGTTTTTTCCCAAAATTAATACTATTAATTGATGAAATATATTAATTTTGTAAATTAAGAATATATTTTAATAAAAGTATGATACTTCATATATAATTAATATATATTAGATTACCTCAATAACAAAAATTTAGTACGCACTGGAAATAGATTAGTTAAATCACATATGGGCCATAATGCGCGCGCGTGCACACACACATATATATAAATGAAAATTATTGAAAATGTATTTCAACTACTTATGCTACCTTATGGCCCATTTGGTTATGTTTTTATTTTTATTTTTTATTTTTAATATTTTTAAATTTGATGGTATTGAATCTAGTAGATTGTAAGTAATAGTAATAATAAAAATAAAAAATATATATAAGTTATTAGAAGAAAATATATAAATTATTAAAAAATGTAAATTGAGAAGAAAAATAAGCATATGCAAATGAAAATATGTATAAATTAATTTTTTTTATTTATTGAATAGTATAAATTATGAAAATAGAATTTGAGAATAAACCTAAACGGGACCTTAACGTTTTCTATAAGTACGAAGAAGTAAATGGTAAAACTCCTTTTATTGATGACACTCAGTAGGGCGTCTTCTCTCTATGCATAAAAAAAATTGGGGTGACATTCAATGCAGTGCCCCTCAATGTGCATAAAAAAAACAGATGCACGCATTAGGTCTCACCCCCAGCATCAAAGGAGCGTGTGGAAGGGAGAAGTGCTGTTGTCGAGGGGGCGGCCAATTCAAAGTCGGCCGTCCTTTCTGGATCTTTTCTGCTGTCCTTTTGCCTAACCTTATTTATGGATTTCGTTATATGCATACGTGAAGGATTAACTAACTGCCGAAACAAAGTCCTTCGTCAAAACAAGCCCCACACCATTTTCCAATCTGAAACGTTCACCATGCATAGCACCTTTCACAAAGAAAATCTTAAGTGAAATATTGATACAAACAACGCTAACATCATGTATTAAAGTGTTGTTTCTAGGATTAGGATGAGTTTTCGAGTAGTAGTGCCAATATGGGTAGAAAATGTTGTAATTGGCACAATTAGCATAAATAATTATTAATTAACTTTGGATGGATGTCAATTATGGTTGGAATCCAAAGATTAATTGTGGTGGTGCAATAGAGGAAGAAAATTGGTTAAGTATTTTTTGTTGAATTGTCCCACATGGAATACTTGAGAAAGTGGAGACTTATTTGAACATTATAAAATCAAGTAAAGGAGTTGAAGGGTTATTCCAACTTTTCACTTGTCCCATATTAGTTTTGTAAACTAATGTAAACTAGTTTATATTAAACTTAAGTAAGAATATTTGATAACATGTTCTTTAAGGGGTTCATATGAGTGGACCACACGCGCGCCGCCGCTGCCGCCGCCACCGCCTGGCCCTAGCTTCGGGTCGTGGGCATTAGAACGAATGTCTTAGTCTCAGTCTTATCTTTTTGGGAGAAATTCAATTAAAAGATTGAATTTTAAACTTGATCGAGCTAATCGAATAAGGGATTGACAAAGTCATCTAGGCTTATTAGATAATGGGATTGACCGAATCATGAGTCATATCTGTTGGAGATCTTACCAGATACTTAGGGATAAAGCTGATAATGATTAGGGTTTTTCTTTTGGTTAAAACTCTAATAAATGCCTTTTCAGCTGTCAAACCTTAGCAAATATTAGGCCTGGCAATTGGCCCATCTCCCGCAGCCAGCCCTAATCCTTCTCTATAAATAGATTGCCTTGGGCAGACTTGGAGAGACACCAAACACCACAAATGCAGTGCTTTTTCTGCCTTAAGTTTTTCCCTCTTCTCCCACTAATTATCCTGTTGAGTCTTTTTGCATTCTTATATATTGAATATACACATATGCATACACGAAAGGTCCTATATTCTGGTGGTTTTGGCTAGCTGGTTCTGATTTTGGCTATTGAGTACTGATCGAGGTGAATAAGATGGAGTGCACCTGATCATTCTAGACCATCTCGTCTTGGAAGGAGCTACACTGTACCCATTGCACTGGTGAATCGAGGTACTCGTTTCTTTAAGACAAACAGAATTTCTTTGTAATTTGATTGTTCGATTGATTCTGTTATAATACAAAATTCTTAAGATAAGTTTACTTTTAAATTTTGGTATTTACATTAAATAAAACTAACAGCATATTTTATTATTTTATTGCCTCAATTGATATATGAATTTTAGCTTTTTTTGGACTCGAATCTAATTAAGTAATTGCTTAAATTCTTATTTGTCTTAAATTGACGTATATTTCTAAACACACATGCTGTATGTTTAATTCTGACAATGCATGTTATGTGTATTAAATCTTATATCGCATGATTGATTTGAATTTTATATTGATAAAATGCACGTTCTGCCTCAATTGTGATTATCTATTCTAATTCATTATAATCTGATTTGTATATTTATTTGCATATTGCTATATCCTGCTGTGAATTAGTTATCAACAATCTTAAGGAAATGAGTATTTTGTGTGTTTTTATCTTCTAAAATCCTGATTAGATATCCTATCTAGGAATCTTGCCTAATATTTCTAAATAGATATCCTGTCTAGGAATCTTGCCTGATATTTTGGAGTAAATATCCTATTTAGGAATTCAACCTAGATATTCTGCTTTAGGGTTATTTTGTATTCAATCATGTCTGCCAATTCTAGTGCTATTGGTGAAGTTGTGTCAGCAAAAGTTAACCTTTTTGGCCTTCCAAAAAAGTTCTCAGGCCAGTTCTTTAAGTATTAGTAGTAGCGCATAAAAATTTGGCTGACGATGAAAGGTCATCTTTCATTGATTCAGTTGACCATGCCAGAATCAACTGAAACTGATCCCAAAATTAAAGACATAGTTGATTGGAAAATGAAGGATCAGATTATTCAAGGGATAATTCTGTCAGCTTTGTCTAATACACTCTTTGATGTGTACTATTCTGATTTCTATTAGGCTAAGTCTTTATGGGATGAATTGGATAGGAAATACAATACTAAAGAGCAAGGGCACGAAAAGTATTCAGTTTTCAAATTCCTAAAGTATCATATGGTTGAGGGCAGGTTTGTATCTGAACAAACACATGAATTGATCAATCTAAAGCATTCCCTAGCTAATGCTGAGATGAAACTCCCTGAAAAATTTATAGTAATGTCAATTGTCGATAAGTTCCTCAAGTCTTGAGAAGGCTTCGACATGACTCTAAAGCATAAAAAAAAAAGGAAAATTAACTTTAGATGATTTAATGATTGTCATAAGCATAGAAGAGGAACATAGAAATCAATCACACAATGTTCCTATTAAATATAATCCTAAGGCAAATGTGATAGTGGAAAAGAAGAAAGTCAACTTGAACTTAAACTCTAAAACCATCGATAAAGAAAAGGACAAAATAAGTAAGAAATCAAAGGCTAACAGGCTATGCTAGAATTATGGACAAAAAGGGCATTAGGCTAAGGAGTGTCCTTACAAGAAAGCCAAGGCTAAAGGCCCGTCTGCTGGACCAATTGTCAACATGGTTGTTGGAGACACAAGCAAAGCTAGAATTCTTGATGCATCCGTTGACGAGTACATGTCTTTTAAACTCAAATTATTCTCTATCTACGAACCATATGATTGGTTGATAGACACTAGTGCTAATGTGCACCTTTGTGCTGATAAATCACTATTTATGTCTTATTAGCCTATTAGTGGAAGGATTGTGATGATGGGAACTCAAGTGCAACCAAAGTGTTTGGGATAGGATGCGTGGACTTGAAATTTTCTTCAGGGCACATACTGTCTTTGCAAATGGTGCATCATGTCCCAACAATTCGAAGAAATATAATAAGTGGTTCTATAATAGTTAGGGAGGTTTTGAGATTTCCTTCAAATCAAATAAAGTTGTAATTTTATATTACAGAACTTTTACTTGTGAAGGCTATTTTTCTGATGGTTTGTTTAAATTACAAGTTGAGAACATTCTTTGTTTAATTAAAGTTGATATTTCTAATTCTCCTATCATAAATGTTATTGAGAATTCTTCTATTTGGCATAGTCGTTTAGGATACTTAAATTTTGGTTCTGTTAAATATATGATGAACTTAAATTTAATTTCTAAACATAAAATTGGACGAGATCATAAATGTCAAATATGTGCTAAAGCTAAGCAAGTGAGAAAGTCTTACCATTTGAATGAAAGACAAACTGAAATTCTTGACTTAGTGCACATAGACATTTGTAAGTTCAATGGAGTTTTAATAAAAGACAATAAAAGATACTTTATCACCTTTATAAATGATAGCAGTAGATATTGTTATGCTTATTTACTAAAGCACAAAGATGAAGCACTAGAAAAGCTCATTACGTTTAAAAATGAAGCCGAAACATAAAATGGTAGACAACTTAAACAGTTAAGGTCAGATAGGGGTGGAGAATATGGGTCCAACCCATTTCATGAATACTGCCAAAATTTTGGCATAGTTCATGAAGAAACAGCTCCTTATTCTCCCACTTTGAATGGGATAGCTAAACAAAAGAATAGAACATTCATAAACATGATTAACAGCCTACTTTTGAATTCTAGATTGCCTAAGTACATGTTGGGGGGAAGTTCTGAATATGACTTGCTATATTTTGAATAGAGTTTTCCTTAAACATAAAAAAGTACTCCATTTGAATTTTAGAAAGGCAGGAAACCTAGTTTAAAGTACTTTCGAGTGTGGGGCTGTCTTGCAAAAGTATTAGTTCCTGAATACAAGAGGAAAAAGCTAGGTCCTAAGACTGTTGATGTAGCCTTTCTAGGTTATGTGGAAACATCATATGCTATGAGATTCCTGGTTATTAAATCAAAGATTCTAGGCATAGATGTGAACACTATAGTTGAATTTCATGATGTAACGTTCTTTGAGAATGTGTTTCCCATGAAGACTGGGATACCTCCAAATGTTTCTTTAGATTCAACCCTAGAGTCTACATCGATTCTGGATCATGTGAAAAAGATGACAAATATGGGGGGTGGTTCTAGTAGCAGCACAATTTCAAAAAAATTGGATGAACCTAGACGGAGTAAAAGGGCTAGAATTACTAAGGACTTTGGAAGTGATTTTGTTACTTACAATGTCGAGGGTGATCCTATTACCTTCAAAGATGATATGGCTTTCCTTGAGGTAACGCATTAGAAAGAAGCCATTAAGAGTGAGATAGATTCTATTATCTCAATAGGACATGGGAATTAGTCGATCTCCCTCCGGAGTATACTACTATAGGAAGTAAGTGGATCATCAACAAGAAACTAAAATCTGACAGAACTGTTGACAAGTTTAAAGCCAAGATAGTTGCCAAAGGGTTTAAGCAAAAAGAAGGAATAGATTACTTTGACACCTACTCCCCAGTATCTCGTTTGACTATAATTCGAGTGCTTATAGCATTAGCTTCCATATATGATTTTCCTATTCACCAGATGGATGTGAAAATAGCGTTTTTGTATGGTGATCTTGAGAAAAAAATCTATAATGATTAGCCAGAGGGATTTATAGCTTCTGGAAATGAGCGAAAAGTTTGCAAGCTTGTTAAATCACTTTATGGTTTGAAACAAGCACTTAAATAATGGCATGAAAAGTTTGACAAAACCATATTATCATTTGGCTTCATAGTTAACGATAGTAACAAGTGCATTTACTGCAAAGTTAAAGGTAATAACTATATTGTGTTATGCCTGTATGTAGATGACATTCTATAAATAGGTTCCAATACTGAGATTATCAATGAAACTAAGTATTTCTTAAAGAAGAAGTTTGAAATGAAAGATATGGGTGTTGCAGATATGATTCTTAGACTTAAGTTGACTCGCTCAACTGCAGGTATAGCAATTTCTCAATCTCACTATGTTGAAAAGATAATTGAGAAATATGACTATAAACAAAGTAGAATCGCTAAAACACCATATAATCCTTCAATGGCTCTTTTTAAGAATGAAATTGGTGTACTAGTATCTCAATTGAGGTATTCTCAAATAATTGATAGCTTGCAGTATCTTGCAAATGGGTCAAGATCAAATATCTTATTTATGGTCTCTAAACTCGCAAAATACATAAGTTGTCCCAATCGAACCCATTGGGAGGCTTTGGATAGGGTACTTCGGCATCTAAAGAGCTTAGTTTCACTAGCCTTGCACTATGAGAGATTTTCTGTGGTGATGGAAGGATATAGTGATGCTAGCTGGATAGCCAAAAACTTTAGAAGTAATAAGTGTACAGGGTATGTATTTACCTTGGATGGGGGCGCTGTCTCTTGGAAGTCTACTAAATAAACTTTAGTAACTCGGTCAACTTTTGAGGCTTAGTTGTGCGCTTTGGACATTACTGGGATAAAGGATGAATGGTTGTATGGGCTGATGGTACAATTACCCATGGTGAACAAACCTCTTCCAGAAATTGCTGTACATTGTGATAACCAAACCACAATTACAAAGATTAACAGTTCAAAGTTCAATCAAAAAACTAAAAGACACATCCAAGTTAGACTAAAGTCTATAAGGGAGTTATCGTTTGAAAGGGTTATAGTAATTAATTTTGTTGGATCCAACGACAATATTGCTGACCCTTTAACTAAAGGACTTGATTTATCCTCAGTTCATTAATTTAGGTTGGGGACTGGACTGCAAACCCATCAATGAGATACCTACAGTGGTAACCCAACCTACCAAGTGGCAATCCCACAAGGTAGGTTTAATGTGGTATAAACAAGCTATTGAGTATATCAAGGTGCACCTAAAATTAATTGATACTTCGTATCTGGTGTCTATCCCTTGAATGCTTGGTAGGTGCTGATTATTGCTAGTTTAGTAAGAGTTTAACTCTAAATGGGGTCAAATTATTTGGACGAGATGCTGGCAGTGCATCCCTAGAGACACCTAACTAAATGAATGTAGTCTTTTAGCCAGGACTAAAGGAATTGGGTTATTCCTTGACAAACATTCATAACTCAGGATTGGGACACATGGCTTTAATGTATCAATCCTAAAGATTTGTGCATCGCTGTTAGCTCATTGTTATTGATGGACGCAATCACAATCACGGGAATAAATTCAAGGCTTAGATCCATTTATCTCGGTGGTGGCAGAAGTCAAATAACATAGGGAACGATTCAAATCGAAAGGTACTATTTTTGAAAACGAGCTATGATTGAATTAGATAGCCATTATCTATGGATTTGTGAGAGATTGTTGTAATTGGCACAATTAGCATAATTAATTATTAATTAAATTTGGATGGATGCCAATTATGGTTGGAATCCAAAAATTAATTGTGGTGGTGCAATAGAGGAAGGATATTGGTTAAATGTTTCTTGTTGAGTTGTCCCACATGGAATACTTGAGAAAATGGAGACTTAGTTGGACATTATAAAATCAAGTTGAGGAGTTGAAGGGTTATTCTAACCTTTCACTTGTCCCACATTAGTTTTATGTGGACTAGTTTATATTAAACTTAAGTATAAATACTTATTAAAGTGTTCTTTAAGGGGGTTATATGAGTAGACCACACGTGCGCTGTCGCCGCTACCTGGCCTAGCTCTGGCTTCGGGTCGTGGGCATTGGGGTGAATGTCTCAATCTCAGTTTTATTTTTTTAGGACAAATTCAATTAAAAGATTAAATTTTAAACTTGACTAGGCTGATCGGATAAGGGATTGACTGAGTCATCTAGGCTTATCAAATAATGGGATTGACTAAATCATGAGTCATATCCATTGGAGATCTTACCAAATACTTAAGGATAAAGCTGGTAAAGATTAGGGTTTTTCTTTTGGTTAAAACTCTAATAAGCCTTTTCAACTTTCAAACCCCAGCAAATATTAGGCCTGGCAGTCGACTCATCTCCCACAGCTAGCCCTAATCCTTTTCTATAAATAGACTGCGTTAGGCAGACTTGGAGAGACAGTAAACACCACAAACACAGTACCTTTTCTACCTTGATTTTTTCCCTCCTTTCCCACTGATTATCCTGTTAAGTCTTTCTGCATTCTTATATATTGAATATACACATATCCATACACAAGAGGTCCTATATTCTGGTGGTTTTGGCTATCTGGTTCTGATTTTGGCGATTGAGTACTGATCAAGGTGAACAAGATGGAATGCACCTAATCGTTCTGGACCATCTCATTCTGGAAGGAGCTACGCTGTACCCATTGCACTAGTGAGTCGGGGCACTCGTTTTTTCAAGATAAGTAGAATTTCTCTGTGATTATTGATTCTGTTACGATACAGAATCCTTAAGATAAGTTTATTTTTAAATTTTGATATTTACATTAGATAAAACTGATAGCATGTTTTATTATTTTATTACCTTTGTTGATATATGAATTTTAGCTTTCTCTAGACTCAAAACTGATTAAATAATTGCTTAAATTCTGATTTGCCTTAAATTGATGTATATTTCTGAACATGCATACTGTTTGTTTAATTCTGACAACACATGTTATGTGTATTAAATCTGATATCACATGATTGATTTGAATTTCATATTGATAAAATGCACATTTTACCTTAATTATGATTATCTGTTCTAATTTCTAATAATCTGATTTGCAT
Source organism: Jacaranda copaia (assembly GCA_014898725.1). Classification (NCBI taxonomy): domain Eukaryota; kingdom Viridiplantae; phylum Streptophyta; class Magnoliopsida; order Lamiales; family Bignoniaceae; genus Jacaranda; species Jacaranda copaia. The sequence continues at coordinate 1,330,720 of JACGDI010004221.1, forward strand.
ATTTATTTATATATTGGTATATCCTGCTACGAATTAGTTATCAACAGAAAACTATATGATATGAGATGATCCAACCCAACAGCTATCGACTTCAAAGTAGACTTTCAAGCTCACTTTGCATCTAAGGTCCAATTAGGTAGTCAACTATTGCCTTTTCACTTATGCAGTAGCCTTAGCTAAACTACTCGATCGTAACCTCCAAGTTAAGTAAGGTGTTCTTGATCATATTCAACAAGAGGTTTCAAGCCGCCGACTCCCTTCAACCATTTCTCTGGTTGACCCATAGTTAACCAGAAGGATCATCGCTGCACTAAATCATATCTCTGCTGCATTTAATGCCCTAATAAGAAGCATGCCTCCACATTAATGACATATACCGCCCCAATACCACCTTACCTCCACTTCTATTCGGAGGCACATCTTCAAAGCACTATCCTATCCCAAAAAGCAGAAGATGGTGCCACTTGAAATAGTATAGGGATGGGAGATGACCTACAGCCCCAACGTAAGGACAAAAGCTCTCTACACTTGATAGGGGCATTTTAGACATATCATCCACCTAAAGAAAACTATAAATACCCCATTGCCATCTACTCTCAAGGTATGCTATTTTCACTATACGCTCTTACTCTGTTGCTCAATTTCCTCGCTTGACCAGTACGAACTTAAGTGTCAGAATGTCTTAGCCAAGGGTATCTCGGCTAGTATGATGTTTGTCAATGATTATAGATCTCAGCCCAAGGAGAATCCCCTGTTGGATCATTCAACCATCTCGGTCAAATTAGTCTAAATATATACCTAATACACTAAAAACAACCTTTAATCTCATCACTATCTTTCCAACCAAACTCAATTAGTTTTGGATCAAGTTGGGGGCACGTTGGATTTAAAATATTTTAAATGGGGTTCAATTTAAATTACATTTAATTAAATTTAGATGGTTCAAAATGGATTTTAAATAGTTCAATAGCTTGTAACTCAATGGCATCAGTCTATCCCTATTATGTGAGAGGTCTTCTGTTCAAACTCGAATAAGTTCCTTCGTGCACCTTATGTGTACATTTAGTTGTGGAGTTTGTACTTCAATTTAATTGATTTGATAATTGAATTCTATTGACCTGTTAAAAAAAAAGATTCTAAATAGATTTAATCTATAATAATCAAGTAAAAAAAAGAATCGTCAAAAGTAATTACTGAGCTAAAAAAAATATTATTACATTCATATTCCAATTAAGACCTTAAAATTGAACACTCTATGTGGCACCCCATAGGTCCCGAAGTCACCACACTATGACACTAACCCTTTTTAGGATATTTTCCTTTCAAGTGCCACTACTAAGCGTAAACTAACAAATTAAAATGACAAATTGTACTAAAAGAAACAACTTCTGTATATATTTCTTTGTATACTAGTCTGAACTTTTCCTCTAGTTATAGATGAGTACACATATACTAGTACCTGTGGTATGGCACTAAAGCCGCCGTGGCTATAAGTTTTATTATATATATACATAAACTTATTGAAATGGGTTACAATGGGATTCAAATAAAATATTATTTCTTCCTTCTCTATTTCCAAGTTTCTTCTTCTGGAATGATAAATCCAACCTCATCTGTATAAAGAGAAGTGTAAAGGTGAGTCCAAATGACTCAATGAGAAAAGTTGGAAAGAGTTACCTGTATAGAGTTTACTCTGCAATGGAAGATGATAGAGTGAGAATTTAATTAGGAAATAAACATGCCAAGATAAGTAGATTTCTATAACAAGCTATTGTAAGAAATGTTTCATAAGTCAAATGCACATACATTTGAGATATCTTAAGGTTTTATATAAATTAAGAGATACTTTAATTAAATTACTTATAAGAAATTTTGTCATGTTAGTGGCATCATAATCATATCAAATCTTTCATGCCACTCCGCCACTGTCCCATACAAGTGAGGAGAATTCATATTCAAGTGTATAGGATTTTGTAGGTGGCTCCTGCTGCACCACTGCATATGGCACTTAGTTCCTTGCACTTCATTTCATAAAGAATAAAATATAATTTTATCATTTGAGGTAAAAAATATCGCTAAAAGATGTTTAGTAACAAATTCCAAAATTGCCTATGATGACAAATTCAAGAGGTAGCCCCCAATGCATATCCTCTTTTAATGTAGCACTTTGCTCTGTCTGGCACATATTTTATAATACTAACAGAATAAAATATTCAAAACGGACTAGAATATGATAAACATAGTAGAAGGTGTCATCCTTGGTATTCTAAAGATGGCCCTCACTGCACACTCAGTGTCCGCAAGTGTTGCACTTAGTTCCTAATTCAACAAGAAGGATTAGAAGACTAATAATAATTAGAAAACATGAATATTTTTTATTTATAACTTATCTGAAGTAAGGGGACAATTTCATAAAAATTCTTCTATTCTTTAGCAACTCTTTTGAGATGTTCTAAAAGTACTTTACTTATTTAAGTCGCATAGTTTTAATTATAAAGAAATTAATGAAACAAATATTAATGCTAAGGGCTTTTAAGTAGGAATAATTCAAGATTTCAATAGGCTTAAATTTACCAAACAGAACAAACAATTATCATCATCATAAGTGAGACATTTCAAATAGTGCGAAAAGGCAATATGATTTAGGAAGTAATGATTAACTAGTAACAGAAGGAAATTAGAAGGGAATAAAAGACTTCATACGTCAATGATCGAGATGTTCTTGAAAACATGAAATAGGTATATGATTTCAAAACAACAATAACAAGTAACTAGATGAAATTGTGAAGGAACAGAAAACCTCACATATCAATATTCAAGGTGTTTTGAAAAAAAGAATTATAGGTAACAGAACAAGAATTGGAAAGGGACAGAAATACTCATCGATTCCTATGGCCGAGATTTTCCAACAACTTGTATGCCTAATTACCTAAATTCAAGATTTAATTACTATGGATTGTTCTTTTGGTAATAATATCATGAGGGAATGGAAATAAAAATTAGTTTGCTTAAGGTACTATATACCATTGTAACTATTATAGTTATTACTTAATAATTCAAGCGATTATCTTTGAGCATATATATATATATACATATAAGAGTGATATTTTCTACTTATTAATTTTCAAATGAATCGAATATATCTTAACACTTTTCTCATCACATTGTTCCAAGAATTACAAAAAAAATCATGGTATCTAAATAACAAATTATAAATCACTTATATTTAAATCAAAATCCAATCATTCAACTAATATGGGATAGCCCAAGAGGCCTATTTAACCCAACAGGCCCAGAATCAGTTCTAAACTGCCCAACAGGCCCAACACACTCAGCATTAACTGTCAAATCAAGTGTATTGTAACCAACTGCAATCAACGTGAAGCTTCATCCGTCCTAGCATATTCTGCTTTCTCTGAAATCGACCAGCCAGGCCTGTTCAATTTATATATCGACCTGATAACTCACCCTGGTATTGACTCAGATCTATACCATATTTATTACTCTGACAGACAACATGCCTCCACATTAATGACATGTGACAGCCAGTACAGTTGTTGCCACCAACTCTACTACCACCTTTGGCAGAGAAGCGCCTACTAGAGATACTATTTATCCTGAAAAATAGAAGATGAAGCAACCTGAAATAGTATCGAGATTTGCAATGATCATAATCTCCTGGCCAAAACTAGAGCCCAATACATTTGGTAAGGGCATATTCAACAAATCACACACTAGAAGAATGCTATAAATACCTCACAGCCAACTATGATCTAGGTAATGCCAAATATGCTATAAGCTCTCTATATTTTGTTCGATTACTCTATTTCAATCAAAATTGACTTGAGCGTCAGAGTGCCTTAGTTGGGAGCACCTCAGCTAATTTAACGTGTGTTGCTATTGCAGATCTCAGACTTTGAGAAGAACATCAACTGAATTATTTGAACTCCCTGATCGAATCTACCCCAAATAGTACCCTTTTACTATAAACAGCTTTCAACCTCAAGATCACTTGCTTGACCTCGGTCAAATTTTCACGATCTTGAGAGCCTTTGGAGTAAAGTTAAACCCAAATAAATATATGTTCGGGGTTCGGGAAGAAAAATATTTGGGCTACATGGTCAACAAGAGAGGCATTAAGGCTAATCCTCATAAAATCTAAGCAGTTCTCGGCGTCACTCCTTTGAGAATAGTTTGATATGTTTAGAGATTGGTTGGAAAGATTATAGCCTTGGGGAGGTTCATTGGAAGGATGGCCGACAAGAGCTTACCCTTTTTAAAATTCTCAGGAATGCCAAGAAATCGGGCTTTCAATGGACTGCACAGTATGGTCAGGCTCTAGTCGACCTAAAATAGTATTAGCCTCACCCCTATGTTAGTGAAACCTAACTAGGAGAAGTACTCTAGGTTTATTTGGCAGTCTTCGAGGCATCGATCAGTTTAGTACTAATTTCGACCCGAGATGGCACACATTGATCGGTATACTATTGTAGCAAGTCACTCTATGAGCCGAAGCATAATTACTTGGAGATCGAGAAATTTGCTCTAACATTGGTGACTGCAGCTCGTAAATTGCAATCATATTTCCAATCTCACTCTATTATAGTGCTGACCAATAAGTCATTGAAGCAAATACTGATGAAGCCAAACACATCTGAAAGGCTGATCAAATGGGCAATCGAATTGGGAGAATTTGATATTACTTTCTAGCCTCAAATAGCTATCCAAGCACAAGTTCTAGTTGACTTTATTGCAGAGCGAGTCGACTTGCCAGACAAGAATCCTGAAGCCCCTCTCATTTGGACCATACACATTGATGGATCATTGACCATATTCGGTAGAGGAGTAGGGGTTGCCCTTCGCTCCCTAGATATAGAAGAATATGATTTCGAAATAAAGTTGGATTATGTTATTACAAACAATAAGGCAGAATAGGAGGCCCTTATCGCAAGAATGAGAGTGGCACTCAAGCAAGGGGTCGAACACCTGATTGTAATTACAAACTCCCAGTTGGTAGCTGAGCAGGTTGATAGAAATTTTGAAGCCAAGGACATAACGATGAGTCGATACTTAGCCGAAGTAAGGCAGTTGCAATAATCATTCAAACGATTCACCTTTAGTTAGGTTCCCTAAGTTGAGAACGAATAGGCAGATGCTCTTTCAAAATTTTCCAGCTCTACCAGGAGGATGAGGGATAGAAAGATCACATTTTTGGTCTTCAATAAACCATCAATTAGGCTCCATAAGGAAAATTTGATAACAACCATTGAAATAGTAGCAGTTTCCTAGCAGGTCTTGATCAAACTATATCTAAGCCAAGGCACCATCCCCGAGGACAGGAATGAGGCTCGACATCTTCAAGGTTAAGCTTTTAAATTTGCACCCGATGAGCATGGTCAGTTGTACAAGAAGTCAATCTTTGGATCTCCCTTGAAGTATCTAGACCGCGATCAGGCTCTAAGGATATTACAAGACATTTATGCTAGTATATGTGGCAACCATTTTGGAGGAAGATCCATGGCCTATAAAGTAATCAGGTAAGGATACTTTTGGCTAACATTGTTGAAAGACTCGTTAGACTTTGCGTGTAAATGTACTTTATGTTAAGTCCACTCAAATTTGCCACAACAACTTACAACTCCAATGGTCAGTGTCCAAATTGCCAGGCCATTTGATCAACAAGGAATTGACATTTTGGATTCATTACCAAAATCAATGAGGCAACAACAAAAATTCATAATTGTTCTGATAGAGTATTTCACCAAATAGGTCAAGGCTGAAGCTGTTCCTAAGATAATAGATGCAGCCATCAAGAATTTCAAATGGAAAAATATCATCTGCCGTTTCGGCCTACCTAAAGTTCTTATTTTAGATAATGACACTCAATTCTAGAGTAAAAGTAGTAAAAGTTGGTACAACACCTTAGGGATCATGCAACACTTTACTTCAGTGGGCAATCCTCAATCGAACGGTCAGATGGAGGTAACCAATAGAATGATTTTTGACCATCTGAAAGCTAGGATATAGGACACTGGCTCGAATTGGGTAGATAACCTACCTGACGTGTTATAAGCATACATGACAACTTCTCAAACAGCTACTGGCCATACCCCTTACAATCCAGTTTATGGGTTCGAAGCAGTCATCCCCTCGAAGCTAATCCAACACATGGCTTGAGTCATTTATTTCCACCTACTAAGAAATACATCAGAGAGAAAATTCAACCTTGAGACTATTGACGAGCATCGTCAAGAAACCTACAATACTATACAGCATTATAGATCAAAGATGGCTGAAAACTACAATAAAGAAGTTAAATAGTGTCATTTTAAGGTCCGAGATCTCATCCTCAAGAAAGTAGAAATATCCAAGAATGTGGACAAGCTCGACCCCATATGGGGAGGACCATACACTGTCGTTAAAGTATCAAAACACAATGAATATAGATTAGTTAATATGCAAGGAGAAAAACTCCCTCACCTTTGGAATGCCATCAACCTTAGGAAATTTACATTTGAGATTATGTTGCACTTTCTTTTGGCTTGAATAAAATTTCAACAGTATTGATACAGTTTGGAGTCACTATCACACTCAAATAGCTTCATGCCGCTAAGTCCCAAGTTGACCCTATAGTCGATAAATAAGTAGTCCCTTGTTGCTATTCAAATGGCTTCATGCCGCCAAGTCCCAAGTCAACCCCATGGTCAACAAATAAGCAGCCCTCGCTGCCATTCAAATAGGTTCATGTTGCTAAGTCCCAAATCAATCTCGTAATTGATAAATAAGTAGCCCCTCACTGCCACTCAAGCAGTTTTATGCTACTAGGACCTAAGTCAACCCTATAGTCGACAGATAAGCAACCTCGTGCTGCCACTTAAGTAGCTTCATGCTGCCAAGCCCATAGTTGACCCTGTAGTTGATGAAGTAGCAACTCCAAGCAGCAAGAAAAGTTTAGCATCAAAGCTAATAAACTTACGTCGACCCTAAAGTTGGCAAAAAGCCATCCTCGCACAGTTAACCTCCTAAATCTTGTGGTTGACCTAGTAGTCAACCAAGAGGTATTAAAAATTGATAAAGCTATTGAATGGTCGTGCAACAGATAATGTTAATGTAAGTTGACACAATCGACAATAATCTTGTTCAATTTTCTCCGTTATGATGGCAATAACCTAATGATTCATCAGGTATTCCCCACATTATTGCAAAAATTAAATTAGATGTGAAAAGACTCAATAGCTATTTTTAACATGACAAGATAGGAAGGAAAAACAGTCTTTATTCATTGATGGATTGATCATTGTTACATCAAAAAAAAAATAATAATAAGAAGAGCAACAAATAAGACAAACTACATAAAGGCTGGTTTAGTTCTAGATAGTCCCCGCCTACTCGCCTTCAGGCCATTAGTTATCATCATAATATTCCCAAAATTTTCCAACAAAATCTTCCCACTTCTAGAACTCGTATCTCATATAGTAAGCTAGGACATTTTTATCAAAACTAAATTTTAACCAAATCTAAGGCTGTTTGATGGTTATTTTTACCTCAAAATGGATTAGAAATTAATAAAATTATCTAACTGTGGCTTCAATTGGATGGTCAAATGGGCCAATTTTTTCTAATTCCCGGTCAAAGTTGAGTTTTGACCCCAATTGCATTCTAATGGCAAGTTGCAGTTTTTGCACAATTTAGGTTGGAATACTACATCAATTTCAGTCAATCTTACTTCTAACTTTATCTACACTTTTAGAGTTTTCCGTCCATGGTTTCCTTTTCTCATTTGAACGGCGGAATCTCAAGTTATAAGCAAACCACCTCCTATTCTATCAGCTTCTACATGTGTGCGACAATGTTAATTCTGGCAACAATCAGGTGTTATTTTGGCATAATTTCTGAAATCCCACTTCATTAAGGTAATCTACACAAACAGAGTTTTCTAAGAATATATTTGCATAGGTGATTAGGTGATAGGAAGGTTGGTTTTTGATTTTTCGTTTTTAACGTATAAGTTTGGGCAGCAGTTTTATTGGCTAGCGGGTTTCTTCTTGGTTTGGAGAGAAATTCTAGAGTTTAGGACTAGAATTTTAGGGAGATTTTTCTAAGGATTGTGATTCTTGATGAACTAGAAAGGTTTTGTTATAATTTGATGACTAATAGCTGAGAATTTGGAAGGATAGTAACTAAGTTTCAAACAACCTGCAGAGAAAGTGTATTTTTGTGTGGAAATGGCAGTGGGCTTGCCCCTATTTATAGAAGTGAAACTCTTGTTATTTGCTTAGGGGAGCCCTTGAGTTTCTACTTTATTCGAATTTGACCCCTTGGATTTTTATTGTAATTTAGTTCCTAATTTCTTGCTTCATTTAAATTAGCCTATAAAACTTTTATTATAAATCTAGTATATATATACACATATATGTATAATGATGTATTTATACCTTAAATTATCTACGTTTTGCCTTATAATTTAAAATGTATGACTAAACTCGTAGTGTAGGTGTATTTAAAGAATTTTAAAAACCAATTTTTTTTAACTTATTTAAGCTAAAATGCTATTAACTCAATCGGAAGGAAAACTTTTTGAGATAGCCTAAGAATTTTGTATTTGAATTTTCTATAGTTACTGAATAAACTTAATAATTTATTTATTATTATATTATTATTTTTAGGATGAAACTTTACTTTCGAAAAGAAGACGGAATGTTACACTCCAAATCTCCAATCTTTCACTCCCAAGTCAGATCCACCGCCACATTTCATAATTTTCTTTTAACACTCACCAGTTTGTCAAATCATTTGTCAACTCGCCATCCACCACCACAGTCTATTTATAGTTTTATGTCCACGGTCAATATAGGCCCTCCAGGGTAAGGGTATTTTTGGGGTTTTAGGGTCTACATCATCATTAATCCTCCTAATTTGTGAAGTTTGAGATACATGAAGGTAATCATTAGCTTGACCTCAGATTAGGCAAATATAGAAAAATGTGTTGTTAAGGTCATATCAAAATTCTTTTAAATGTTTTTTTGTTCGCTTTGGATCACCCATCAACATGTCATACAAACAATCATCTTCTTAGTTTGTTTCATACATTCTGCTGCATCATTTGTTATTAAGGTCGAATAGAAACATATTTACGAGCTCATCAACCTTTCCAACCTCTAGGCATTATTTCTTTCCCCATTTTGATTTAACACGGCTTCAAGAACAACCAGCAACCGTATTCATAGTAACTACCAGTCAATGAATAATAACCAAACAACTTTCAATAAAACAAGCTCGAAGTTTGGCAAGGCTTCGTGAAAACTTCTAGACCTATTGCATATCTACCTGCGCCACTAATATAGGATTCTATTGATCCATAACCTCCTGAACAATTTGGGGGATATATATATATATATATATATATATAACTTTATACAAACATGGTCCATCCAACCAAACACTCTTCTTTAGCCCACAACACCCTTGGGTGTTGGAGTTTCAAACTCTAGACTTTGTGTGCATTCTCAGTATTCTTTACTTCAGAAAGAAATTTTTGCAGAAGGCGCTAAAATGATATTGCATGAGAATGGAATCAAGGTCTTTTCTAGAAATCAATAAGATGTATTGAGCTTCTATTTTTGAAACATGCTTGCATAGAGCTTGCATTTTGTAAATAATTGCTTAGATGTCTTTTTGAATTTAGGAGTTTGTATTTACATTAATTAAGTCATTGGTCGGCTTCAGCCCTTAATTCAATTTTGATGACCATCTTTGTAGGCTTAATTTGTTAGGCATATTGACCTTTTTCTTATTTATTAATTTGTTTAATTAGGCATCTTATTTGATTTTTACTTTTTTACCTTTAGGCTTTGTTTATTTATATGAATAGGATGTTAAATGTTAGGATTAATTTTTGGATGATGATAAGATTAGGATTATTTTATTTAAGTATACTATATTTACTATGTGGGATCAAAATGAATGATGAGTAAGGATATCTTAAAAACATATTTATAAATATGAATAAAATAAGTTGGATAAAATATAAATTTAACAAAATATTATTATACATGAAAACTAAACTTGAAATGATTAGATCTTGAAGTTCGAAGAATTAGTATGTTTGTCTTGTTTTTCAATTTTTCGTTTTTGTTTTTTTCAATACCATCGAATATTTCATTTGGAATAATTTCTTTTCAAAATTTACTATAAAAATTTCTAATCACCTCAATTAAATTATATTTATTTTTATCTTTTAATTATTTTTAATACAAAATATATTTTATTTAATTACTACACTAACATAAAAAATATATAAGGCCATCTACAACCCAATGTTAAATGAGATGTTATTTCTAAAATTTGGATCCAAAATAACACTTAAGGTGCTCCAATTTTAGGTCTAAATTTGGAACTTGCGGTCAAAGCTCCAAATATGGAACTTTAACCCAAGGGTCTATATTATTATTATATTATTTTTTTCTTTTATTTAATTTAGTTTAATTAATATAATAAATTTCAAAAATTATATTAATTTATGCATTAATTATAGTAAATTTTAATTTTTTTTATGTATTTATACAAAAAATTATATGTTTCATATATTTCAAAAAAAAATTTATTTCATATATTTTAAAAATTTTAAGTGTGAAATTATATATATATATATATTTGAATTATTGGTTATGGGGGTGATTATTGGGTGCTGAAAAGCTTGGCCATTTCAGCTGCAATTTTAAGCGTAAAGTTTCTTGAATGTGACAAATACTTTGTGCACCATCTAAGTTGTGATAATTAAATTGTATCATATCATAAATTTATTTTTACTGTTCCTTTTCCTTTAGACTTCAAGTATGTATCTTTTGATAAGTTGTTTAATAAAATATTTTTTTTAATTATTAATTTTTTCCATGTTTTAAATATTTTTTAAAAAATTGAAATTAATTAATAAATAATAAAAATATAAATACAAAAAAAATCAAATTGAATAGTCCAAATATCTCAAAATAATATTTCTAAAGCACGTTAAAATAATATAAAAAAGTAGAATTTTGGGTTGGAAAAAGAAAATGCTATTTAAGGTGCTATATTTTTGGGATGCTATTTTTGTTAGGGGTGTTAAAATCAAACCCAACTCAATAATCTGACAATGACCCAACAAAAAATATCAAGTTTGGATTTGGAGATTTTGGGTTTGGATCAAATTGGATTAGATCTGAAAATAACTTGAGAAAAAAAATAAGGTTGGATTGGTTTTGGGTCAACCCGTGTAACCCAAAAAAAATAAATAGATGACCCAATAACCCAATAAACCTGACCCAACCTAGCCCAACCCGACCCACCTAAAAATTTCAACTAATTAAAATAAAATATAAATAATATATATTCAAAAATCTAAATTTTAAAAATTTAATTACAATTTACAAATTTACAAATTACAATAACATTATTAACAAATAAATAATAACACTTTTGTTCTTTAAATTTAAAGATAATTGGTCAAATCACCAAACACAACCCTCACACCTCCTATTCCAAACAAACAGAGAAATCCCAACCTTTTTTGTTGCTGTGCGACAAGCAATTACCAAATATAACCCTCATCACCTTCTGTTCCAAAAAAACAAAGAAACCTTAGCTTCCTTTGTCGCCGTGCACCCTTGTCACACTACTACTATCTGCTATGCATTTCCTTATTATTATGCCAAATTTTACTCAATTATGATTTTGAAATTTATAAATATAAAAAATAAAATAAATAGATCATGTTATGTTGGGTTGGGTTAGGTTTATCAAGTTGTTGGGTGACTTGATTAAAAATTAATTCAACCCGAACTCAATAAGAAATTTTGTGGGTCAAGTTAGAGTTGAGCCTTTTAAATTTAACATTGGGTTGGGTTTGGGCTTGGTATTTTTATGTTATATCCCTACCTCAATCCAACCTGAACCCACCCAAGCCCGCACGAATTGACACTCCTAAGTTTTGTTGACATGACAAAAATCAACTCTAAAATAGATTTTGGGTTGGAGATGCCCTAATAATATAAACTTTTAATATGATATCATTAATTAGACAAAATTTACATGACAATATTTTTATAATAAAATCTATTTTCTCAAAAAGCAATACCAAATATAACTTTTTTACAATGTATTCTTCAACCTCATTACTTAAATTCATTATTTTAAAAATATTACCCCAAAACAATAAAAAATAATCTCAAACATAGACAAAATTACTTCACTTTGTAGACCATCAAATATTTATATGATGCAGAAAGTAGTTGTATATTTATATGATGCAGAAAGTAGTCATTTTACTCATTTAATCCTTTTATCCTTCTCAATAAAAAGTTTTTGATGAACTTATCCCTTGAAAATGAGTGGATAGCTAATCCTAAAATTTTAGCTGCAGTGTTGGACACTGAATGAAACTACCAGGCTTCAATACCAAAAAGTAAGTATTATATGACTTTAGATGATGGACCTCATCCAAAGTAAATTGGCCCTTTGGGGCTGTTTACATAATGGGATGACAAGGGATACCAGCCCACATATCTTGTCATCACTTGTTAACAATTTAAGAGAAGAGCCTGCTATATAAATTCTGTGGCTGCCATTTTTGGGATGTGACATCAAGCATGAAGGGTGGGGTGAAAAATTTTATAAATAGAAAATGGTGGGATGATGACGATCAATGTTTTTAAAATTGGATCGGACAATGAATCGGTGATCTTATTGATTATTAGTCCAATCGGTTCAATCGATTCAATCGATTCAATCAGTGATCGAACATGTATGACATCATAATAACGTAATAATTATATTTAATTTTATAAATATATATAACATTTTAATATTAAAAAAATAAAACCTTCAATTGATATAAACAGAATATTATTTGAAAAAAAAATTCAATTTACTTAATTTTAAGTACATTTTATCATAAAATAATACTATTTCACAATTTATCAACTATAAATAAATAAAACATAATGTTTCATATTGATTTAAGTAATCATTTGTTTCTTGCTTTAACTTAAAGTAAAAATACATTCTTCTACACTAAATATTCAACATAATTTAAGAGAGATTAAACAAAATAAAATAACAAATTAAACAAAAACATTCACATATAATTACCACTTCATTAAATTTCAAGAAAATAAATTCATGTTTCATAAAATTACATGTCCAAAATCTTTAATCATTATCTTTAACTCATAATTTTTTTTTGTTTTCACTTTTTTTTTCTTCTTAAAAAAATGTAAAATTTTCAAAAAAGAAAAACAAGTGAACATTTGAGCCGGTCTAGTTTTGACCGGTTCAACTAGTTCTTGACCAGTTTTAAATTCTACTAATTTTTATGCTTTAATCGGACTAGATTGGCTACCGATCACCATTTTGACCGGTCGATCTGGTCCGATTTTTAAAACATGGATGATGCCAAATTATAATGTTGCCCTCCCCATGTGGTCACATTTTTTGAGAAACAAGCGGAACCATTTCTTTCTTTTTTTAAAAAAAGAAATTTTGCTACCATTTCTTTTTTTTTTATTTCTTCTTCTTCTTCTTCTTCTTCTTCTTCTTCTTCTTCTTCTTCTTCTATTATTATTATTATTATTATTATTATTATTATTAAAAATAATTGAAAGATAAAATATATATAATTGTAATTGAGGCAATGATATCAATAATAAAAAAAAGTACTTAAATTTTTTTAATTTCAAGATTTTATTTTCATGTGTAAGGATGTTATACTAGAATTGAGGAAAATTAATTTCTTTATGTTTGGGAAGAAGAAGATTTGGTTGGATATGGTGTTGGAATGGAGGAAAATTAATTTCTTCATGTTAAATAGAAAAATAAATAAATTTTTTGATTAAGGGTATTTTAATCTTTTAAATTTATCCCAATAATATCATCCATCAAAGTAAGTATTCAATATAGTTATCGATTCTTATCATTCATGTTATCTTATAAAGTAAATATAATATAAAAAGCAAAAAACTATTGTAATTCTAGATTTCATCTCTCATTTCATCCCATCGTTCTACATCTTATATCATTAATAAATGGAGAGTCTTATTTTATTACATCATATAGAAAATAAAATAATTGGATATACTTAAAAGTTAATTTGATATTTTGATACATGTATGAGATAATATAAAAAAAGATTTTTTTGGAACGTGGAGGAGCTAGCATTGTCAAATTTTAGCAATAGCTAAGAATGCTATAGAAACTAACCTCTACATAAGAATTACTGTAAGTTGCCGTTGCAATTATTTATTTATTTTAACTTGCATTTCATGAGATTTGGCTTGATAACAAACAATTCTCCAATACGTGAAAATTGAAAATTTTGAAATAATCAACCAAATAATAAATTTGTGCTTATAGAATCTTTGATTTTAAAAATTCAACCTAAAAAGTTAATTCGTAAAGTAAATGGACCATTTTATTCCTCATCATATAGGGAAATTTAGGTTATATTTTTGTTGGAAATAAGCTTTAAGAATTCTTCAATTTATTTTATTTTCAATAAATAATCATTTTATTTTGTGTTTTAATGCCACAACTAATGTACTAATTTGTTTTGATTCATTTTATATTTATGGCCTCACAATCATTTTATTATCACTTAATAGATATTTGACCATCTTATTTTCTCTCTATTGAGCCTAATGTATTCTTGAATTTATGATATTTTGTTATGTGTTTTAGTCATGCATTAGTCCTTTATAATGGTCAAATCTACTCTTATACAAAGAGCCCATAATTCATTCTTTGCCATAAGAGTTTGTGATTAGAGAATTTTATTATATACACTTTCATAAGACTTTGCACTTTTTGCAATATGACTATGATCGGTTCTTAGTCTCTTCGTGGTCGTACATATGGCATGAAACACCGCCTTGAGTTAATGGGTTGTATCTTAAAATTATAATCAGCTGTTAGTAGTCGCATGTATGGAGACAATCATGAATTTAGGATAGCAATAAATGTTGTGATTGTCCCTTGATCCAACTACAATTTCCTCATCAATGTTTATGAATTTGATTTATCACTTTCTGAATTATAATTTTATAAAATTATAATTATATAAATTATTTTATCTTATTCCTATAATTCGAATATAAATTGTACAATACCCACAACAATCCAAAATCATGATTATGATTTGCGTTAGAAAGTAACAATCTCACTCAATTTATGATTACGTCTAATTCGGGTTTAGGCCAGTGACTTTTTCCGTTCGAGAATTTCAATAATTGACGTGGTCGCTAAGTTTCATGCACATGGCGAGGGAATTCTACGGAGTCAAAAGTGGTTCGTTAATTGAGTAAGTTTATAACGTTAAGACTTAACGAAGGATGAGGCATATATTTGCAACATTTTCTTGTTATAATGAAGAGTTTTAGAATTTAGATGTTTATATGATTCATTTTCTAAAGGTGCTTAAAAAGACAGAGAGGGGGGGGGGGGGGG